>SADC01001323.1:0-558812 GCA_004194705.1 Ditylenchus dipsaci | reverse complement strand
TTCTTTTCAACTGGATTCATTGTAATGATCTCAGAAAAAGCGGGGCGATCAGTGTATTCATAATTCACACTAACAGTGACACTGACATGTCAGTTTAGCAAACTGACATTTTAACAGTGTTCTAGACATTAAAAAGAGTTGTCTTTTTCAAAATTCCGTAAATGCGTTACGAAAGCTGACGAGATTCTGATTAAGAAAGGTGTTATCACATTTTCGACCCGCCTATGAAAAAAACCGGAAAAAATAAGTGTCAGTTTTCATTTTAATGTCAGTTTAGCAAAAAATGTCAGTGTCAGTTTGCACTTTTTTTGCTAAGGAAACATTAAAATGAAAACTGAACACTTCCGGTTTTTTTTCATAGCGGGTGATAATCTGATAACACCTTTCTCAATCAGAATTTCGTCAAGTTTCTTTCTACGCACTTTACAGGAATTTCGAAAAGACAAGTTCTTTCATGTATACGACCACTGTTAAAAAATGTCAGTTTGCTAAACTGACATGTCAGTGTCAATGTTAGTGTCACTGTTAGTTGTGAATTAAAACACTGTTCCGATGCAGTGTACAACATTAAATTTTGGCACTAAGGAAATTTTTTTGAATTTCTTCCGATTTCCGTCTTCCATTTCGATTTCCCGGCAGTTTTTTCTTCCGATTTCCGACTTCCGGTTTTGAGATTTCTACTTCCGGTCCGATTTTGTTGTCCGACTTTTTTTGTCTTCCGTTCCAGCCCTGTTATTAAACATTGATAGTAGCATTAAAACCAAACTTTTTGAAAAGTATTATCAGGTATGTAACAAAAATGTCATTATGAGGGTTCCTACACACTTTGCCGCAGTCCTCTTTCCGCAAGACACTGTCTGTGGCTAAGTTGTTCTTGGTGCGATACCAGACAGTTCTTGCGCAAAGTGTCTTGCCGCAGACAGTGTCTTGCGGAAAGGTCTGGCCGGCAAAAGTGGTTATGTACGATTATGAGTGCCAGGACTTCCACTTATCTGGTGATTGCGTATGTAATTGATACGTATAAAGTGTATAAGTGGATGTAGTTCCTAAATTTTACTAAAAAGCTTTTTAAACTGCTTGCAGGGATTATTGTATTTTACGTATTCTAATCAGAACCCCACTTCCTGAATTAAAATTCGTGTTTTGTGGGCATTGTGTTTTTGACTTACTTTTTGAAAACTACTACGGGCAAGTTTACCAATAAATTGTAGCTCATCTCACTGCTACGAGAGCAGCATTCGAAAAGTGCGTAACAATTAATTCCAAAACAGGATTTTGAATATAAGGGGCCTCCCATTAAATCAATCAATGTACGGTTTTGCCGTCTACGGTTGTTGTCTACAATTTCGACTTTTTTAATCCAACAATGTTCAGACTGTTTTTTCGAATTATTTTTATATGTGTGAATTTTAAAATTTAAATTGCATGTTTTTTTTGAAACAAATCTTAAATCGATATCAATAATTTATAGACGCACGGAGATGTCTATGTCGACCCATCCGCAATGTCAAGAAATGTTTTGCTCGAATAGTCCATAGTTCACAATTTTACAAAAAATGGAAGTAATGTAACGAGAACAAAAAATAACCGAAAAAATATTTTGAAAGTACAGGGTGGCGCAACATAAACGATGAATGAATTTTCGCCATAACTTTTAAATTTGCGGTATCTTTGACGAGATCTTTTTTTTATTCGAAAGCTGAATGAATGAGAAATCGAAGATGAACCAAACATGCAAAGAATTTAATGTGTGAACACACACAATTTAACGACAAAAATTATCAATGGTTTCACTCATAATCACTCTTCTGTATCTTTTCCATTCACTTCTAAGCAGTATTCGAGGCGAGTTTCGAGGCTCCATTGCTCTGTTACCATCTCCTGCGGCAGACTCATGAAAGCCGCTCAATTCCGTCTCGAAGCTCATTCATACTGGCGATTGGTGTTGTGTAGACTTGCTCTTGATCCACCCCACAGAAGAAGTCACACGGCGTCAAATCAGGCGAATACGGCGGCCAGGCGAAGGGAGCAGTAGAGCGTCCCACGACACATTCCAGCGAAGAGGAAAACGTTTCGTCGAGCCAACGTCAAACGCTTTTGCCTTCCTCGATGAAGCATTGCACGCGACGCACTTTGCCTTCTCTTGAGCAGTAGACCATGGCTAAAAGAGAAAAAATAAATTTTTCAATCAAACATGTTAAACAGTTGAAGGACAACACGAAAATCAATAATTTGGTGTCATTCGATTTCTCATTCATTCAGCTTTCGAAATAGAAAATAGATCTCGTCAAAGTACCGCAAATTTAAAAAAAGTTATGGCGAAAATTCATTCATTTGGGTTTATGTTGCGCACTGACTCGGAGATGTTTTAATTTAGCTGTCACCCGTCAATTCAAAAGTTGAAATAGCTGTGAGGATAATAAGGAAGACGACACTCGAAAAAAGAAACGCATCAAAGTGTTATCCAATATCTTATTAAAAAACAGTCGGGTTAATACATTCTCTCTGTTAACTTTATAGTTTTTAGGTTGTTTTAGCCTTAAATTATTTAATTTGTGGCTGAAACCATTTTTTCTCGAAAAAGTTGAAAAACAACCTGCACTCAGAATTGCCCTGCTTCTGGCTCACTTTGAGTTAAAATTGTATATAATAATGTCACTAGAGCACAATGAAGACGTAATTTCTGAAACAGTACGAAAATGACATGGATGACCTGAATTGGACCAGGGCAATTTTTGCTTTGAGCTGGTTGCCAAAATTTAGCCGATTACCATTTTCACTTTTATGGATTTTTTCCCTTCTTCTACGATTCTTTGACAAAACACAAAATCGAGGTTGACTGTACTAAATTCGCAGTAATTCCTAAAGTTACTGTCTCACCTCCAATTCCGATAAATTTTAATGACTTATGAATAAATGATGACAATTACGGATCTCAACAAAGAAAAATCGTGTGTAGAACTCTAGTGGAGCTAGCTGCAAAGAAACCAAAAGCCTCTTGCGCGACAACAATCTGACTCAAGAAAAAAATCTCGCAAAATCGCGATTTTTTCGCATTTGTAATTTGCGAGATCTCGCAATCTCGCATATATATTCGAAAATCTCGCTTTGTAATCTCGCACGCACCCTTAGTCATTGACACTAGTTTTAAATGGACACAATAAATAATAGTAAATTAAAAAAATAAATTGTTCTTAAGCTTTGAAAACTTTAACTAAATCAATGTTTTGATGATATAATTAGCAGAGAAAGAAAGTCGATCGATTTATAGATTTCAAAAAAAGAGGTAGTCTGATGTATGTGTGCATGTCATATACTCAGCTACATGATTAACTTACAAGTACAATCGAGTCTCGATATAGCGAACACCTGTTGCGACATACGGTTTGGCTGATTTTTAAAAATCCCCTCGCCGTAACGTACAGCAAATCCGCCGGCTGATACCTAATAAAATTTATTTAGCCTTACCTCACCTAGACATGAGTAAAAGCACAGCTGGATACTATGCTGGTCCACACATTAAAAATCGATCTCTTCGTAATGTACAATCGGTATTTTGTGAAAAACATTCGAGTTTCACTGCGAGGATCTATGCAATTTTTGAAAATTTAGACTTTTTGAAAAATTATCGCAAAATTGGATTTTTGTGGCGAAATTTTGAACTAGACTGTTTAAACATAACTGGAAAAGACATTTAAAAAATCACGGTAAAAAAGATTCGCGTCAAATTAAATCGCGTCCTCCAATTTACTTTTTTCGCCCTAATTTTATTTTGCCATTTCGCCTTAAATTTTTGTGGTAATTTATCAAGCGCTTAGGATTATTGTGTAACCGTAGAATCTTGGCCAGTATTTTCGAAAACAAAATCGGTTTACGAACGGAAGCCGAAAATTCGTGTGAGTGTGTAAGTGTCGGGCACCATAATGCGTCTAGGTCCATTCAAAACACAACGAACAAGTCGGAAAAAAAACTTAAAAACTATTTAATTTTATCTTTTAAAAATGTTCTTTCTAACGAGCTATAAAGTTTCGCATGTGTATATCAAATATTTGAGTACCAGCTGACTTTATGAACATACCCAGTGTCATTGATGACGTCATTCAGAAATCGGTCGAAAGATTGAGTCAAACCGGCTTTTCGGGTAACGGTTTTCAAATTTGGACTCTCCGTGAAATTCTGCACCAAAATGTGCTGGTCTTACAGTCAGGCATGGACCTGTTGAAGTTGAGAATAGTTTTTTTGGAATTTTTCAGATTTTGGATTTACGGATTTCTTTATATTTCACTATATATAACATTGACACAATAAGCACAATAAACAATAATCTAATTCACTCATTGATTTCCACATGGGCACCGTGTAGAAATGGGCACCATCGTTCTCTGAGACCAAACGCAGACGCTTTTCATAGCTCTCAATGCTTCTGTTTACTATATTTTGAGGCATTTGTCGGAAGGCCTTTCAATTCTTCGACGCGACACTGGGCCGGTAGAGACCTTTGACTTGATGTAACCCCAAAGGAAGTTGCAAAGTGTCAAGCCAGGAGAGCGAGGTGGCCACTTCAATACGATCCTGTTTCGATCCTACGTGGTGGCATGCTATTTATTTTGGCTTGTTTGACCAGTTCTAGGGGTAATTAACCTTTTTTGACTCAAAGTGACCCAAATGACCTCTAAAACTGACCAAACAAGCCAAAATAAATATGTGGCCACCATTTCGGGCCGAAAAAAACAAATGCTTACGCACTGCACCACAGAAGCCACTTTTTTCAAACCTAAATGGCTTTTACCCTCCTTCAAGCATTTTTAGGGGGTGAAATACCTAGCTAAAACACCTTATAACAGCCGTAAAATCTCTGCTAAAAATAAAAAGTTGAAAACATTAGCAAATCTATTGCTTCTAACAAGCTTGTCTGGCTTTTTTGGCTCCGCGAACGGGTCAGCTAAAGATTACAGAAGAGAAATAAAGAAAGAAACAGAGGAACAGAAAAGGAGTGCTGCTTTGATTGCCGCAAACCATTCCATCTTCTTCTTTTCTTCCAAGTGACCAGCCCCTCGTTTGATTTGCTGCAAACCACTATCCTCGAATCTCATTGCTGGATAGCAAGGAAGTGAAAGTAAGGGAGTAAATAGCGGTAGCAGTCGTAATTCTCGCCATGTCAACTCCGGTTTGCTTCTTTAATACTTCTTCATCTGCTGACTGGGTGATGGTCAATTGGGTGGTGGTGGAGACCTTTAAGAGCTATTGTTCTCGTATTTCGAGCGGTTTTGCTATTATTACTTATCCATTTGTTGATTGCTGCCTTGAGATTAATGTGGTAATAGCTAATTTAATGACGTCCTCTATTTAATTATAAGCTATATTTATGTTATCTTATTATATGCTAATTTTTCTTTGAAATTTTCAAGAAATAAAAAAGTTTTAAACTTAAAAAAGTTTAGACAATTTTTTTATATCACTCCCTATTTTTTTAATGTTAACATTGTTTTGGTTGAAATTTTAAATATAAATGTTGGCGTTACTCAGTTTTCATGTCCTCAACCCCCCAGTAATGGCTACTCGTTTTTCTTCTGAATTTGAAAATCGACAAAAAGCAGTTTTGTATTTTTAAGAGCAGTTTTATAAGCAGATCAACTACACTCGACGCTCGATTTAACATACAGGTCTGCACAGTGTATGTTAAATCGAGTTTCGACTGTGTGTTGAACACGACTCGTTGTCACATTCAAGATGACCGCGATTTTCTATGCCCTTTTCTGCTAAAGTATTAGCTAGATAAAATCTCCTCACAAAGTTATGCCAGAAAGTCAATACTGGACATTTTGAAATTCCGGTACTTATGCTGTTTGTGCGTAAATGTTATGCACATATATATGTGTGGCTCGAAAGCAGAATTATAGGCAGTCTTTTGGATATGTTGTGAGCTCAAGGGTAGTATAACGATGACGGCGCACCACTTTAAACAGTAAGTCTTAGCTGAATTTTGATCTTGCGAAATTCATCATTTCCCAGACCCAATTCCACCATCATTAGTTCTGAAAATTCTTTCTTGGACTTTTTTTCATACAAATATGTACTAAACCTAATGCATCATTTTTACGTATTCATATTACCGTATATGCTCTATTAATTAGACACCCCTAAGTTCAAAAATCGTGTTTTTGGCATTGTGTTTTGACCCACTTTTTGATCACTTCTCTCAGGCAAGTTACCACCCATTTTGTAGCTAGAAAGATGAGCTATCAAATGGTTGGTAACTTGCTGAGAGAAGTGATCAAAAAGTGGGTCAAAAACACAATGCCAAAAAACACGATTTTGAACTTAGGGGTGTCTAATTAATAGAGCATATACGGTAAGTTTTTTCTAGCATTTAGGAAAGTAAGTATGATTGCTCATTCAGCAAGAAAAACAAAATTTAATTTGACAAATTTATATAAATTTATATGTGTGGAAGGGATCAATCTGTTTTAGTGAGATCCACATTCGTTAAACTTTTTCTTTTCTTAAAAAAACATAAATTGGTATAAGAAAAGCGTTATGAAAACAAACTAATTTTCTATACACAAATATCTCGCACTTTTTCGCATTTATGCACACGCTTTTCCGCCTCTTCAATCCAATTTTTATACAATGAAAAAGTTTTTGCTTGTCAAAAACTTCCTCTTTTCCTTCTCTACACCAGATCTGAGCACACTGAAATTAGAGGAAAATCAATTTCTAGTAAAGAAGATAAGTGTAAGATGGCTCAACAAATTCAGAATGAAAAACATTATTTCATATAATTAATATTTAGTCCAATTTACAAATTTAAAATTAGTTGTGCACTGCTATTTTCAATTGGAATTTCGAAATGAGCTTATTATTAGGCTTCCGAAATTCTGAAGTTGGGAACTCAGGCCATTCCCGCCCCCTGTGCTTTCTGATTAAAACTGGTCCGACTTTCCAACTTCAAAGGTCGGATGCCAGAGCTGCCTTTGATATTGTTTACACGTTGATGCTGCAGACTTGCAATCTATTTTTTCGCGCCACGGTTAAAGTCGATTTCTTTGAGAAAAAATGCACGAATCGAAATTAGTGATTTTGGTTTAAATTGGTCAGAAGTACCCGAAGTCACTAATCGCTTTTTCCTACAAAAAAATAAATTAGGTAAAAGTGCTCTTAACAGGATAGGAAAACCACAAAATATTAGACTAGATTTAGTTTTTAGTTCTATTATTTTGTACTTTTGTGTAAAATTTTCTGAAATTGCTTGATGACTCATGTAGTTTGTTGATTATCTTTTAATTTATATACTTTCTTACCAACACCGAAAATAGTAAGCTGCTGAAATTTCAGAAATGCTAGACAGTTTCAACGAATTTACTATATACAGAGGCAACTCTACAAAAACTCTGCACTCCGAATATGTTTACAGGTATGGAAAATTTATTTTCGCATTTTTAAATATTTTTTTCCCTAAATGGTTTGCATTCTGCAGCAGAAATTAAGCATGCAAAAGACAGTTTAATAAGTGTGCACGCGTTTGTCTTTTTCGTGAAATGTTTGAATTCGCGCCTTTTTTAATTTTTTTACATTTAAAATACGTACAAATAATTTATCAAATAATTAGTTTAATAGTTTTTAGTCTATAAATTTTTTTTTCTTAGGTATTCATTGCCGTTTGAAAGTGTGGGGGACAAAGTTTGGTGGACATTGCTCTTTCAAAATTACTGGCAGCACTCCATCACAATATCGATAGTTTACTACATCCTAATCCGAGTGCTGCAATGGTTTCATGCAGATAGGAAGCCTTTTGACTTAAGGCAACCGCTATTTTTATGGAATGGAGCTCTGGCTGTGTTCAGCATACTCGGCTTTTTTCGTTTTTCTGAGGTAGATAATATTTTTAGATTAGATGAGATTTTATTAATATTTATTTGGCCCTAATACACTGGGAATATCTTCTTCTTGGTCTGCCTTCTTAATTTTTTATTGCAAAAAATTGCTTATAATATATGAAAACCTTAAAAAAACCCAAGAATTTGAGCTGCTCCAACGAATGCTGACTAATTTTAAGTCTAAATGCACGTTTACAATGAGCGATGACCAAGAGTTGACTCAATCGTTCTTGGGTTATAAATTTTTTCTTCATTGAAAAATTGTGTTATATAGTAGCATATTGTAGTTTAGATACACGGCTGCAAGAGGAATTATCGGCAAGCTACAGCTGACTTGTCATTTTTTAATAAAAATGAATAGGTCCGCATATAGGTTAACATTAGGTCTAACTTTTTGGCTTCAGTGGCTCAAATTCAAGGGGGAGGAGTGGTCTCATCTGAGCTACAATAACTACAAATAGATTTTTTTCAAAATACGGATTTTTTCCCCATAGATAAATTTCTAAAATAATTAGTTTCTGTTAACATTTAAAAAGTCTCACAGATTTTGAGCAGTAAATTTTGCAGGATTTGCGTACAATTGGTGGCACCGTGGACTGCCCTATTCCCTATGCCATTCCTGCAATCCAGATAGTGTAGCAGCTTTCTGGTCTCTTCTGTTTGCTATTTCTAAAGTGGTTGAGTTGGGTGATACTTGTTTATTGTGTTAAGAAAGAAGCCATTAATATTTCTGCACTATTACCACCATGCAGCTGTTCTTGTATACACTGTACACTCCGGTAAGTTTTCATAAAAATATTTCCTTCAAAGGGCCATAGCCGTCGCCGACAACGAGAATTTCAAATGTTTGAATTGGCGCGGGACAGTACTCTTCGTCTCGCACTGTACTCTTTTGACTTGCTTCGAATGACTCAAAAGAGTACAATGAAAGACGAAAGAGAACTGTCCCGCGCCAATTCAAACACTTGAAATTCTCGTTGTCGGGGACGGCAATGGCCCTTTAAAAGAGGAATTCGCCAAATCACTTGAAATCAGGAAAAGAAAACTTAAGAGACATGATCTGTAATTTTGGAGGTTTTTGTGGCACAACCATTTTTCTACTTTTTCCTACCAGACATGTTATTTACCATTCGAAGCCAAATTTATCTCTGAGCAATATGTTCTCAGGTTTTGACCTCGATTTTGCGGAAATTTCGATTTATGGCCTTTTATAGTGAAGTAATTACTTTTAACCTCTAAAATGACCTCTTTAAAAAAATGGATATAGTGGGCTATTTTGATTAGTTTATACATATAAGCTCATTCTACTCGGCTTGTTAAAAATAGCCTAAGGTGCGGTGTCGATTGTGTACCCGTTAAATGCTATCAGATGCAATTTTTCGTGTAGATTCTGAAACTGCAACTTAATTTTTTCACCACGTCGGTAGGTAAACAGCATTTTTCGAGAAAAAAGCATAGTTTAAAATTTTAAATTTGCTTTAAGTTGCCCAAAAGTTAAATTTTTTGAAAATATTACGGTAATTTTTCACAGCTTTCTTGTAGATCTGCTCAAGCCGAGTATAATGTGCTTATATGTCGTATAAGCGTAATCAAAATATCCAACTTCTATCCATTTTGTGAAAAGTGGTCATTTTTAGAAGTTAAAAAGAATCACTTCACTATAAAATGCCATAACTTAACATTTTCAGTATAGCTCAAGAAAATGTCGTTCAGTGATGGTATATAACATGTCCAGTAGAAACAAAGTCTAAAAAATGGCTGTGCCATATCCTTTATAAAAAAACCACCAAAAATACAGAATATGTCTATTAATTATATACGGCTATTATATATGCACTACCTAGGTCACAAGTTTTCGTAAGATTTTCTCTCTGTCTAACCTAGAATGTCTAACAAATGAATTAACGAGAAATTCAAACATTGAATATAAAAATGTCGAAATTTTAACTAGTATGTAAAAATTGAAGGCTACGGAAAATTGCGGGATGAACTACCATGAACTGTTTTATTCAGACTATTGAAACTTTTTTGCAAAGCGATTGTATTAAAAGACCCTGTCTCTTCGTTATCATGGCAATTTCGACCCTAGTAGCGAATACCTCCCCCCCCCAACGATTTTCACTTTTTACTTTAGTAAAAAGTACCCAAATTTATGTCCCAGACCCCGGAAAATGTGCGCGAACTCTTCATTAGTCACAACTTCCGTACGCTGGCCTACCCCAAGCCTAAGGGCTAAGCCTAAACTTGTTGTTTGCAAGGGTAGTTACAGCAATTTTCAAAGGTCGGATGCTTGGGAAGGGCGGTATTCGCTACTAGCGCCGCAATTTCAAATGTTTGAATGCGCGCGGGACCAAATAGATTTTGTCAATAATGTTTTCGAATTATTTTTTTGTAGTTTGCATTTGAAATTTTAAACGTTATGCTCTATTCGATAGAAGTCACACTACCACAGTGACAGTTGTGAAGCAGTGAAAGTCGGATAACTTGTCTGATCTGGTATTGTTTGGCTGCACTAGTAGATGGTTGTGAATTTGTAACAAATTTACAAATTGATTTTCTAAACAATTAATGCAAACAAAAATAATTCAAAAACATGGTTGACAAAATCTATGTGGTCCCGCGCGCATTCGAACTGCGCAATTGCCATGTTGAGGAAGAGACAGGGTCCTTTAAGTGAAAACTTTAAGTTGTGTGTTTAGGTGCTGAGCACACAGCTCCAGGCCAAGCTTTTATCACTATGAACTATTTGGCACACAGTGTTATGTAAGTGCCAACACTCAACAATACCAGCATTCAATAATTCTACTTGCAGGTACACCTACTACACCATAACCGCCTATGGAAAACGACCTCCTAAATGGGTGTCTATGATGGTGACCAGTGTGCAGACCACCCAAATGTTTGCCGGAGTGGCTGTGTCTGCCTTTGTTTACAAGTGGAAGGTGTATGACAACTACAGGCAAGTGTCATAAGAACATCTAAATAAGTGAGGGAACTGGTTTTAGATGTCAACAAAGTATGGCCAACCTTTATTTGGCATTTGTAATCTACATCACATTCGCTGTCTTATTTGTGCAGTTCTTTGCAAATGCCTACTTGAAAAACAAAAAACATGCTAAGAGCTTGGAAGAAAGCTCAAACAAAAGATTCAGTAAATATAGCATTTTTGATAGCATAATTGTATTAGTTGACGTGTTGAGTAAGTGAAAAAATGCCATGTGTTTTTTAATAAAAGGGGTACCAAAAAGCTTCTTGAAATCAATGTATTTGTAAAAAAAGAACAATAATGCTAAAATAAAAATTTTGAACTTTTGCTGTCAATCTAAAGATAATCGTATGATCTAATGTGATCCTATCTGATTTTCATATATTTTTTCTAAATATTTAATTTAAAAAAGAATCGTTTTCTTGTTTCATGATTCTTTTTGTGTATTTCTTTGGTTGAGAGTTTTTATTTATGCGATCTTTGTACAAAGCTATATGGGGAGCAGAATTATAAAATACATATGTGAGCGACCAGTTAGTAATCTAGCTTGATGTAAGTGAACCAAATTTATCTAAAGTTGTTGTAGCAGAGTTTAATTGAAGTATATTGGTTTCATAAATAAGTATCCAGAGAATTTGAGATAAGCTTTTAGCAATATTCTAAATATATTTTATTTTGTTGCAAAATTTGTTGAGCAAAAAATAAAATGATCGCACACTAAAAACCGGGCTAAAATAAATTTTATGTATAATGTAAATATTTTTATACATTTCAAACAGCCTTTTAGCAGCATAAAAACCTACTTAGATGTTAGTTTTCAAATATGACAGAAATGTTACTTACTTTACTATTTTTATTTGCAGTTTTTTCTCTTGCGCAGGTATATTTTTTTAAATATTGAGAAATTTACAAAAGAAATATAACTATAAAAAATCTTGAATCTATAAAAGAGCATGCCCAACAAGCTAGAATTTAAATACAGTCGAGTCTCGATATAGTGGCACCCCTCAAGTTCGCTCCCGCCTAGGGTCCGACGATTTTTTTTAGCTCGAGCCTGATCCGTCAGTCTAGTCCCAAATATCGCAAGGATTCCGATTTCACCGGTCAATTTTAAAAATAGTCAAATTTTTGCCAAAAGACCCGCAGGTCTCGATATAGTGGCACCCTATAGTTAAAAATAGGGTGCCACTATATCAAGACCCGCGGGTCTTTTGGCAAAAATTTGACTATTTTTAAAAACGACCGGTAAAATCGGAATCCTTGCAATATTTGGGACTAGACTGACGGATCAGGTTCCGCAAAAACCTTCAAAAATCGAGCTAAAAAATTGTCGGACCCTAGGCGGGAACGAACTTGAGGGGGTGCCACTATATCGAGACCCGACTGTAAATGATAGACTAAATTGATTGAACATTCTTCTGCTCATAAATTTTCGAAGTTGTGTTTCAGTGACAAGATCTTTTTTTCTCGAAAGAAGAAAAAACACGAATTTGTTTCACACCTGAATGGTCATTTTAAAATAGAATTTTCGCTTTTGATTGTCGATTAAATTTTTGTTAACATTTTACTTATTATAAAATATTAAAATATGTTTCTAAAACACTTTTTAAAGCAAAATTTTTGCATTTTTTAAATTTTGTAAAAATGAATTCAGCTTTAAATGAGTTAAGGTAGACGCAGATTGCTGCAATAGACGAGGAGCAAGCACTGAGTGCTGTGGCAAAGGCCCATGCAACGTATTTTGCTGCAACTGTCAGAAACAAAAGTAAGTTTCAAAAGTACAAGTTTTTGTTTTGACGAAAAAATCTCTGCTGGGGTTGTTTACTTACAAGAAAATATATGCTAGTGATCGAGCAATATCCAAGATCCATATAGCATCGAAAAAGATTCTTTGACCTAAATTTCCATTTTTCCAGATGGCTTCATTAATTATAATGCATTGAAAAATTAAGTTTTGCAATATATAACTGATAACAAGTCTCTGAAATGTGTTCTTGGCTTTTTTATAAAATCGCAAAGGGATTAAGAAATTATAGAAGCACAAGTTAGCAGCTATTTCGGCCATCCGACATGCTATTCTACAGATGGATTTGGATAACAAAGCGATATTTATATGAATCACTTGGCCTTCCCCGTATCGCTTTTTTTATTTTGTAGAACTTTGCAGTTAGTTTCATCTTAAAAACGCAGAGCTACAGAATCAGATATTGTAGATATTGTTTTTCAAACGGGAATAATAAAAAAATACACACAAAATCAATCAAATCAGCACCTTGAAGCCACACAAATGCCTTTTTATCTAGAATTTTTCGGACATATGGAGGTCGCAAATAGCTCATTTTTCAGCCCTGTTTCTAAGATGTAATCACAAAGCTTTTCATTTTATGAAAAATTAAAGCCATTTTATTGTGAGGGACAGTAAAAAAAGCAGTTCTTATTGTGCACACAGCTTTACAAGTTCTAGCTTTAAAAGTTATTACTATGCACCCAAATAAAAATTTTAATACAGAACAAAGTTGTGCAATGAATGTTGTGAACGAGGGGAAATGTATTATTGTGGTTGGACACGGCCTTGCTGCAAATGGGATCCTAAACATGGAAAGGTATGCTGTCTGACCAAGTTAGAATCTTTTTTGGCAATCTTGCCTGGCCAGTCAACTCTTGAAGACGGGTACGCTTCAAAACCAAATAACTAAAAAAACAGAGCTTATTTCAATAGTTTAGACTAGGCCAGAATACTGCTGCTATGCTCTTCCAGAAAGTAGACACAAATGGAGACCAAAAATTGGCAAAGAAGAGGCTGAAACACATTTGGGTAAACTAGACTTGGCTGAATATTCTGCTATGGACACGAACCAGAATGGATTTATTGAGCCAAATGAATTCGACAGTTCTCTCGAACAATGAAATTATTTTAAACATCATAAATCATGCTTTTATAAATGCTTCAAAAATCAATACTTTTTTAAATTACTCAAATAAAAAATCAACTTTATTAAGCAAAATACAGAAAAACAACAAAAACTACAGGGTTGGCCAAATTCATCGAACTATTTGTTTTAATCATATCTTTTTAAAGGTTCTGTGTCTTGACGATATCTTTTTTTATCGATAGAAGACACTCTAGACAGCAGAATGACTCTTCATTTGCTATTTGTCATTAATATTTTAATGGTTTTCTAAACTGTCAAGCTTCTATTTGATTTTCCTTTTAAAGCTTGACTAAGAAACAACTGAACCGAACGCAGCCGGCTGATATTGACGAATTGAGGGAAAGGATCATGCCAGAAGAAATGTAAATGAAAAGCCATGAACGCTGCCTCCGCAGATGCATTGAAGTTCAAGGCCGAAGTTTTTGTTGATTTTTGTCCAACTATGTTGTTATTTTTGTTGTCGTTTCAATAAATGTATATTGTGCATATTTGATGTTATTTTGTTGCTAGGGTGTCTTGTATGGATTAAAAAAAGATCTCATTAAAACACAATAAAAGGGCATTTTAAGAAATTAGCGAGCATTTTTCAATAAGTAGCGGGCAAAATAAAACGCCGCCGAAAAAGTAATTTCGGAGCCTGGAAGAGTACTCATATAAAAACCATTTCATCAAAATTTCACTTTTTAAAAATATCTTTTAAAATGTTTTTTCGCCTTCACTCAACACACTTAAGTAAAAATGTCTTTTATTTATTTTTTTCAAAATACATGTCATCAGATTAGATAATGAATTTTTCCGGCAAAAGTTTACGTTTAAAGCTTTTTCTAATTTTTACAAATCATACATCTTTTTCAAAATTTGCAATTGCCTTAGTTTTCAGATATTTCTGTTTTATCCTGAAAAGTAGATTAAAAATTATGCAGTCCAAGCAATTTTGTCCGATGCGAGCTATTTCGCCCTGTAATGATCGCCAAACTGTCGACTGGATTCATCAACAGAATCCTGAGGCCGCTCAAACGGTTGGTTCACCTAAGTGTTATTACTGTAAAGCCTAAAATATATTTAGGCAAATCTGCACATACTCAAGTGGCTCAACACTTTTTATAAAGAATCTATCGATAAAGTTCCGGAAAATCGTCTTGTTCCAGCAGCTGCCTTTTTAGATGCTCTAAGCGATGGTGTTCTGCTAGCTCGATTGGCCAATGGTTTATCACCTGGCTGTGTAGAGTGCATTTATATTAAGAATGTGCACAAAAAGCAAGTCTACAAAGATGCTAACATTGAAGGTTTCATCGATTTCGCCAAGAATGTAGCTAAATTGGCTGATGGATGTGTGAGTCTCTTTGCCTTGAACCACTCTTACCCATAAATGCGTCTACAATCTCAGATTGTAGAATTTTTTTAGTATTTTTTCCTCTCGCTCCTATCCACAGAGCCCACTCATTCCAACTCAGGGTGAGACCCGTAGTAATTGTGAGATTTCTCACATATTGACGATAAATTATACAGTTCTATCTGGTCTCATCCTGACTCAGAATGGAGACCCAAAAATTCCTACTCACTAAAAGTCAGAACTGAAAAAAGTATATTCGGAGGAGTATTATATGTGTTCACGGTCAGCCTAGACCGTGTTTTTTAAAGGAGGTGAAAAGCTACTTAGGTTTGAAAAAGTGGCCTCGGTGGCACAGTGCATGAGCGTTTACGTTTTTTGCACCAAAATGGTGTTGCAGGTTCGATCCCATGTGGTGACATGCTATTTATTTTGGCTTGTTTGACCAGTTTTGCAGGTGATTAGCTTTCTTGACGCCAGATTCGGAATCAGCGACCCAAATTACCTCTAGAACTGGTCAAACAAGCCAAAATAAATAGCATGTCACCACATGGGATCGAACCTGCAACACCATTTTGGGCCAAAAACGCAAACTCTTACTCACAGCGCCACCGAGGCCACTTTTTCATACCTAAGTAGCTACTCCCCATCCTTCAAGGTAATTTTTTTTGTTACAATTGCAAGAAATTAAAAAAGTGCGAGTTTGTCTGGCTAATATTCTGATAAAAAAAAATTAGACTGTGCAATAGGATGACCCACGGACGTGTTTTTTTATCAACTTTATTAGCCAGTTTGAAGGATTTTAACTAAAATTAGGTGTTATAAGCAGTTTTTTTATGAACTACATGCTTTAAATTATGGTGTAAAAAAATTATCCGTAAAAACTTAGTGAATTTTAGATAATTATTTTTATTTTTTTATATGATTCCGTCTTCACTGGGCTTGGTTGGGCTGGTCCATAAACACCGAGACAAACTTTGCAAGAAATTTTTCTCTTAAAAACTAATTCAATTTCAAGGTGTTTCTTGCCGAAGATTTGCAAAACAAGTATCTGGACAGCTATAAGGCTGTGTTTTACACGCTTTACAAGTTGGGTATTCAAGCACAACAAAAGTTCGGCAAGCCGGGTCTTAATCTTGAGCTGATAGCCAAAGATGCTTCCACAGCTTTCCAAAAGAATCTAGAAGAAACTATGAAAGTGAAAGCCAACCAATCTGAGCCTGTTAACATACAATCCCACAAAACGGGAACATTTGAAATTTTTCTAATTACAACAGATGGACGCCGAATAATGCTGTTTGTCCATCCAAACGATAGTGTGCAGAGTCTGAAGGCGGCAGCGCAAGAGAAGATAGGTTATGCACCAGAGGAGCAGAGAATCATTTATGCAGGTAATTTATGGGTGGAAACTAATTCTGATACCGTCAATTTTCGATGATGGAACACTTCATGTTTGTCGTATCAGCACGACCAACCTTTAGTCCACACAGTGTTCATTACCTACCCAGTGTATTAACTTTTGTCCCACCAAATGTATATATCTTAGGCTATTTAGATGGCGTGAAAGAGAATACACTAGGGTGGTGAAATTCACCGGTAAAAATCTTTTGCCGGTAACTTACCGGTAAATTACCGACCGCTAAAATTTTAAAATGTCAAAACCACGATTTAACCACCCAGAGTCAAAAATAGGCATATTTAAACAAAAGAAAGCGAAATAAAGCAGATATGTAATTATCTGTTCGAAAGTATCAACACGACGAAAAATATAGAAGATATAGACGACCAGCCGACGAAAAATGAAAATAGATAAATAGTCAACAAATAGTTAACCGATTAAACAATCTGCAAGAAAAGAATTTTAGCAGTTTTTACCGCTTTCTTTACGCAACCGTAATTTATGGTGAATTACCGTTTCACAACCCTCTTTTCACAACACATATGCCGAAAATTAGGTTGGATTAGAGATCGGTTTTGAAGATTCTCGGAAGATAATTCAATCTGTGTGTGTAAAGGTTAATTTAGCCGAGGGTATACTTAGGTGGTTTTATTTATCGCTGTACAAAAAGGCATCCAAAAAGATTCGGGCAATAGCCACACAGCCGATATTTTTAAAATATCTGAAAATGAGCATTTTGAGCTTGAGCGAAAATTCGCGAGAAAAAACTGTTTAAATTTGAATAGAAAAACGCGTTATGAATACAAATTTGAAAATCGCTTCCATTTTTAAAACTCCGTATTTTGAAAATTCTATCTAACTAGTTTGTAGGGGAGATCCAAGACAATATTTCAATCCTAAAATGAAAAATTTGGCGTTTTTAATGCAAAAAGTTTAAAATAACTTTTGGCTTGTGCTGTATTTGACGAAAAATCCCGACTTGGTATCTACTCAAATTCTTTAGCGAAAAGGTTATAAGAGAAGTTTTGTAATTTGTCCTGTATCAAGTGCACCTCGACCCCTCGGAAAATTTTACATTGAGTGTTTGGGCTCAAACGAAAGCCCACGATGTGCTGAGCATGATAGCATTCAATTCCGTCCATTTTTCTATGGATTTCGCTGAGCTGTGGCCTCCCGAAGTTTGATACCTCACCAAAAGCAGCACAATTTTTAAAACGACTTATACTTAATAAAAATCTGAGAAAGTGCACTTGTTAAAAAAACTTTTTCGACGCAGAAGGAGTTGCTGTTTCTAAGGAGCCTAAGAATTCCACAATCTGTCGTGAATTTCGGCAGAAAAAAGTGTTTTTTCAGAAAATCTGTATTTTTCGAACACCAGTTTTCTCGATAAAATTGCCACAAAAATCGGAAATCGGCCTGCACCCTCTTAATTTTCAGTGCATCAGAAAGAAAAACCAATTTTGCATCTTTCTGACAAAAAATGTCCGAAAAAAGCAGGAGGAAATAAGACCAAAACAGCCTTTGGAGATCGCCAGTCGTCCTAACTTTTTTCTTTTTTCGACGTAAAATTTTTGTACAATTCAAACCTGAAATTCTGACATCGGATTCGTGCTCGGCGTACCCAATTAGCATGTGAAACTGCTCTTACAAAAAAAATAAACTGTCGTCTTTCCAATTCTCTTTAAGACAATAAACATTTGAATTAAATAAGTAGGACGTATTTGAATATTTATTGTCTTGAAAAGAATTGGAAACCCGACAGTAAATTTCTGGGTGTAAGAGCAGTTTTGCATGCAAATCGGGTAGTCGACTTTTCGCTTTTAGTCAACTTTTTGCTAGAATTTTTCTAATATTTTCACACCAGCGCGTAGCCCTGAATCTTGGCTTTCTAATGAGCTATCAAACTTTGCTGAATGAATTTAGAAATGCAGAGATTTAGGGGTTTTGAAAGACAAATTTTCTTGAAATTTTATTTTTTAAAACCCCTAAATCTCTGCATTTCTAAATTCATTCAGCAAAGTTTGATAGCTCATAAGAAAGCCAAGATTCAGGGCTACGCGCTGGTGTAAAAATTAAAGACGGAAAGACGCCACCCAACGCCACTCTTCCGGGACGGGATTTTCGATCTAGATTGAGACCGGGACCGGTTTTGTGGACCCAACCAACGGGATCCCGTACGGGATCCCGGTAAAATGACCGGGATTTAAGTCAGCTTAATTTAAGCTACGAAGTTCCACATTTCTGAGATTTTCTTCACTTATTTTCAGCAAAAAATGAACGATTTTAATGCTCAAGTCTTTTCTATTGCCAACTTAATATATGAATACAGAAATGCTAGTACTTATCAGTAACCGCTGCCGAACATCAGGTGCTATGAATAAAATATCTCTAAAAAGCATCACGGGACTTGATTATAGAATCCCCCACGCGGAGGGCTCGGATGGAGGAGATAACCTCATTTTCGTGTTTCTCAATCCGGATTTCATGAGAAAGCCGCGTGTTTTTTTAATTTTTGAGATAAAACATTTTCGAACCACAGGGAGGGTATCATGGTTTTTTGAAACGGTTAAGCTTGACGATTAGGCAGAAGTTTTAACTTTTGCAAAAAAATCAAAATCCTCGTTATTTTGTAGAACGGATAGACAAGTTAGGTTCGCCAAAAAATCCCTGAAACGGCCAAAAAATTATCTGAGCTGGAGGTGCTCGAGCTTAATAGGAGATACCGTATTTTCTCTATTAAACCCCACTCTCTAATAATCCCCACCATATGGACCTTATGTCTCAGTCTAGAGCAAAAATTTTGCAAATCTGTGTTTTACGTTTCCTTGGTTAGCACGAGCACTCCTGATTCCACTTTTCAGATTTTAGTTAAGTACCCGAAAATCTCGAAATCGGCCTCAAATTTTTCTGATTTTTCAGGGGTCGAAAAATTATCCCCCATGCGGGTTCAATAGAGAAAATACGGTAATGTGAATATAATAGATGTGTAATCGTTACTTTTATGGTTAACTGTGAATCCGGTTTATGATTAAGAAAAAATCAAAACCGGGATTTTCGTAATGGACCCGGCGGGATTCCGGGACGGGATTTTAGGTCGAATTTTGGTCCAACGGGACGGGATCCCGTCCCGTTTCCGTCACTAGTAAAAATATTAAAAATTTTTTAGCGAAAAGTTGACTAAAAATGGCAATAAATAGATTTGAGGGCGTAAATGAGCATTTTGAGGGTGTAAATGAGCATTTTGAGGGTGTAATGAGCATTTTGAGGGTGTAAATGAGCATTTTGAGGGCGAAAGAATTTCTTTACAGATTGTAAAGTTCTTGTGTTTTTCCGAAAGAACTCATTTTGCATCGAATAAGCGTTTGAACAAGTGCACATCATCAGAATTTCACTGACTGCGAATTGTATTAAGAAATGTACTGGTTTTTCTAAGTTCTAAACTTCGGGAGACGACACCTCAGCGAAATCCATGTAAAGGTATACGGAATTTGATGCTTTCGAGCTCAGCACATCATAGGCTTGCGTTTAAGCCTAAACACTCAACGTCCAATTTCCGAGGGGTCCGACCCAGGTACAAATTTACAAAACTTCTCTTTTAAGATCTAATATTTATGACCTACATCTATTTTTTGATTTTACGTCGAATAGGCTAGTAACAAAATTTTGCATAAAAAATGACGAGTTGAAAGTTTAAATAGTGTTCTCAAGGAGAAATAGCACTTTTGCTATGTGAAATCTGGCGACAGAAAAATTTTCCACTCCACCATGCAAACACATTTAAGAATCCAAAGCGCTCATTTTTGGATAATTTGAAGAGCCGTGAGCCACCCTACAAAATTATATACTTATATGCAGAATAAAAGGCAATAAAAGCGAGAAGCCTCACATTTAAACAATCGAACATTTAGATTAAAAGTCGATTAGGATGGGTGTTATAATATTTTACTGTAAAGCTATTTTTTTAGGAAGACAGCTCGAAGATGACCGAACTCTGACTGATTATGGCATACAAAAGGAATCAACAGTTCACTTTGTTGCAAGACTTAGAGGATGCTAAATACAGGAATAAAAAATTTCATCTATCTATTGCAATAAAAAATTTATTAATACAGGGTGTGGCATTTTTTAGGAATTTGATTTGCTCATATTTTTTGTGTAAACTTTTTTCACACATTTTTTTCTTAAAAAGCCTGCTTTGGTTTAGCATTCGGTTTTAGCTATGAATTGTTTCTTTTTGCTAATTTTTAAATTACTAGACACCACAAAGAAGAAAAGTCATGCTTTTTGAAGGTCATTTCGAGAAGTTGATACTTTAACTGGTCAAAATATTGATTGAATACTCTTGGATTTGATAAAACCATAGCACTATGTTGTGGCGCGAAATTTTTGACCGGGCGCTGGCCACGGCGCTGTTTTTTGTACAGCTATGGCTCCGTCGCTGTTTTTTTAAATTTTAACTGCCAATATTGAAAAACAATTTTTCTTAATTTAAAAGAGAGGGTGCATGTCGCGTGGGATTTTTGAAAATTGTTCTTTTGTTTTTTAGCTGCATCCTTTATTGATAATGGCTCATCTGTTTATACATCCATTGGCCAACTTTTCAAGCAGAATCAGAAAATGTTTTCAGAATCAAAATATCTTTCGAAAAATCTCACGAGAAACATAATAGTTGACCAAACAATGCATGCCGCATGCCCTCACGTACCTCTTTAAGATTCTTGTGTTATGGCATCTCGTTTTGGTTCACTTTTTTAGTTGTTAAGCAACGTACAACTCATAATGTAAATTATTGTCTTTGCTACCGTCTCAGCGGTAAGTTGCCCACTCACTGTCCGAAAAAGCAGGCGAAAAACCCAATGACAAGAACACGACTTCAAATAGGAAAAGAGTATGTGATGGAAATACGGCGTTAATGGTTTGGTCAACTTTTATGCTTTTTATGAAATTTTTCGCAATATAGTTTGATTCTAATAACATTTTCGGATTCTGCGTAAAAAGTTTGCCAAGGGATGTATTAACAGATGAGCCATTATCAATGAAAGATGCGGTTGAGAAAACAAAACAACAACCGTTCAAATCCCACGCAAAATACGTTCTCCCTTTAAGCTAAAATATTTAATTTTTCATGCTGCATTTTCTTTCGTCACACTTTTGATTTTGGAGGCCGAAATGGGTCGTAGAGGAAGGAACCGTTTGGTCGCTAACACCATCGTGTTCCCCAGAATGTAAGCTTTCATTAAAAAAAAAAAATGGCCGAAAAATTGAATTCTAATAGGTGATATGCCTATTTTCATGATCATGGTCATGGTGATTGGGTGGGGCGGATTCAAGCTTTTCGACCTCGGAGGCCAAAAATAGGTCATAGAAGGCAAAAACATTTTTGTCGTTAATTTCACTGTGCTCCCTAAGATATCAGCTTCCGCTTTAAAAAAATCGCGGCCAAAAAAAGTTAATTCTAATAGGGTATATACTTATTTCTATGAAGTTTTACGATTGAGATCAGGAAATCTGGGCTGAATTAAAATCTCTTTTGTCTTGAGATAAATTCGAAAATATACAGTCAAACTTGAATTTCAAAAGCCATCAATAAGCAAATCGATCACGAAATTTTCTTGGTACGAGTACGAAGTACGAGCAAAAATTTTGGTGGTACGAGGTGTAAGGGAGGCAGATAGCAAAGAAATAAGTAACAGGCCTGGGGCGACCCGATAGCTCAAATGGTTAGAGCGCCGACTTGCAAGGAGGATATCGTGGGATCGCACTTTTTCCCAGGCCTCTAGAAAAGTACTGTACAAAAGCCGTACGCGGCCACTGGCGTACGCTTACTGAGGTACGAGTACGAGAATAATTTTAGAGGTACGAGTACGATGTACGAGCGCTGAGCATAAAAAAAAACGCTGAAAATACTTGTCAACTTCCTAAAATAACCGCACAAGTGTTTGGAACTGACTGGTGACTTTTTCTAAATAAAGAATCTAAGTTCAATATGCCATTTGAAAGAGAAGCCGCGAGACTACATTCCTGTTTACTCGGAACTTTTGACTTGCAATGTTTGTATTTTAAAAAGTGAGCTCAAAAGTCCGCCAAGGACTTTTGTCAACCAGTTACAAATGTCTTATTGCCGATAGAATATTGTCAAATGATGTTCGAGGTTGGGAGAAATGTCGTATGTACTGTTTTTGTTGTTGGTTCATCCCGAATAAAGTAATTTTTGTAACAATTTATGTGTGGCTGACTTTTGGCTGATTTTCGGAATTTGTTAGATGATTTTTGACCCCAAATGCTGATTTTTCAAATCTTTGGCTGATTTCAAGGTCTCCTACTTGGGGGCCTGACCAATAATCAAGCATCACTAAAACACACTGATTCGCAAGAAAAACTCAGTAAATCAACATCACCTTATTCTTTCTTAGTAAAGATCAATTAGATTGGTAAGTATGTATGCTTGCAGTTATTTTATTAAAATACAATCAAATAAGCGCTGAGCATAAAAAATCAAAATATTCCTTGTTATCTTAAAGAGCAGGAACAAGAGGGTTGCCTAGAAGAGGGTTGAGCACTTCTCCAACATTAGCGATTTGATTGATGGAGTTGAGCAGAGAAGTAAGGGAAAGGGCACTTAGTGGTAGTCTAGCTAGGGTGTCCGGAATGATGCCTGGGATAAGGGGCAACGGACTGCCTGACAGAAAAGACAGTACAGCGGTCAACAAGCCAATCAGAAGTTTGAGAAGAACAATCAAAACAAGAGACAAGCCAGGTACTACCCATCAATAATGGAAATAAGTGAGGTTGCTCCAGGCACTGATGGTGCTCCAGTGGGTAGTTGGTTCGTAAAGGCATGCAGCAGTTCACTAGGGAGTGGCACTCTTCCTACTAGCTGTGATGGGATGATGTCTTCCACTGGCTTTAGTCCTTCGTTAGTAAGGATGGACAACAGACCATGGAGTAAACCTAAAATTACTTTGATCAATCCAGCCACCCCAGTAGAGTCAGGTGAGCCATGCACAGCAGATACATTGAGCAGATTAGGCACAGTTACATTAGGCACATTGGGAACAGTCACTGCAGGCTGGTTAGGCACAGCTGGCACAGTGACTCCAGGCAAGGCATAGCTTGTTCCCACAAGCGCAGCAAGGCAAAAAATGTTTAAGGCTGGAGCATGATATTTAAATTGACGAATTAGAAAATGATACTTCTGAGTGATCAGCGCCGGCTTTTAAAGGACGTTATTGACCAACAATCACACATTTCCAAAACACACGGATTTGCATTTTAAACTTTTTTTTATGGGCAACAAATAATGGTTCTTTGTAAAAACTTCGGTGAAACAATGAATATTTCTAAAACCATTTAATGTGCAAACATATTTGCATTTACTTTGCTTTTAAAAAGCCTTTATGGTAGCCAAACAATGGCTGCCACAAACTATCACCACAATACTAATCAGATTAAACTGAATCTGTCAGCAGATAGCTGAGGTATGTATGCGTGGCTTATTAATAAGTACGAACCACAATTCTTCCCCAGTCAGTTTTGATAATAAAATGAAAATCGGTTGAAATGCAAATCCGTGTGTTTTGGAATGTGTGATTGTTGGTCAATAACGTCCTTTAAAAGCCGGCGCTGATCACTCAGAAGTATCATTTTCTAATTCGTCAATTTAAATATCATGCTCCAAGCCTTAAACATTTTTTGCCTTGCTGCGCTTGTGGGAACAAGCTATGCCTTGCCTGGAGTCACTGTGCCAGCTGTGCCTAACCAGCCTGCAGTGACTGTTCCCAATGTGCCTAATGTAACTGTGCCTAATCTGCTCAATGTATCTGCTGTGCATGGCTCACCTGACTCTACTGGGGTGGCTGGATTGATCAAAGTAATTTTAGGTTTACTCCATGGTCTGTTGTCCATCCTTACTAACGAAGGACTAAAGCCAGTGGAAGACATCATCCCATCACAGCTAGTAGGAAGAGTGCCACTCCCTAGTGAACTGCTGCATGCCTTTACGAACCAACTACCCACTGGAGCACCATCAGTGCCTGGAGCAACCTCACTTATTTCCATTATTGATGGGGTAGTACCTGGCTTGTCTCTTGTTTTGATTGTTCTTCTCAAACTTCTGATTGGCTTGTTGACCGCTGTACTGTCTATTCTGTCAGGCAGTCCGTTGCCCCTTATCCCAGGCATCATTCCGGACACCCTAGCTAGACTACCACTAAGTGCCCTTTCCCTTACTTCTCTGCTCAACTCCATCAATCAAATCGCTAATGTTGGAGAAGTGCTCAACCCTCTTCTAGGCAACCCTCTTGTTCCTGCTCTTTAAGATAACAAGGAATATTTTGATTTTTTATGCTCAGCGCTTATTTGATTGTATTTTAATAAAATAACTTCAATTGTACATAATTAACTCTTTATATATTCATTTACAAGATAGCTAATGGAAAAGGAGAACTTATTTCCGGACGTATCGTTTTGCCAATGGCATCTTTTTGCCAATGAGATTACTTTGCCGATGGTATGTTTTCGTCAATAGCTTCTTTTCTCTGGTATTGTTATTTCCTTGTCCGGCAAATCACCACTCATTCTGTAGTTTATCTCACGGGCTACAAAATGAGTGGTAATTTGCCTGACAAAGTAATAACAATACTTGAGAAAAGAAGCTATTAGCGAAAACATACCATTGGCCAAGTGATCTCATTGGCAAAAAGATGCCAATGGCATAAAGATCTCATTGGCAAAAGTTTCATTTGCAAAACGATTACGCCCCTTATTTCTTATTACATATGGCTGAGATATATTTTAAAAATTAAAAAAGCGGGACTAACTGTAAAAATTAAATTTTTGCGAATTTCGCCAAAGTCGCCCATTTCGTAACAATTGTTTATTACACGGGAAAGGCACGACCGCACCCTGGCCTATAAAAGAACGCAATATGTCAAGAGATAGCCCTAAAGAAGATTGTTACCATCCACGCGATATTTCCCACCGAGCCGTCTTAAAAAATAATCATTACGACCATTTCTCTAGTTTATATCATCTTTTTTTTTTTGGGATCAACAAAAATCAACTGAATTTAAATAGAATTCGCAGGGGCTGTTTCGAACTTGCAACGTAAAAAGACAATCTGATCCAATACCACTGCATCATCATTGCTGGGTATTTCAAAATTTCTGCTCCTGCTCTTGCTCTTGGCTCATATCGTAGAATCTCGGAATCAAGAGAGGAGAACTGCTCAGCACTGTGCACCACACAACCATATAATTGTTGCGTCTAAACATAAAAACATAAAAATTGACTGGAACATTAAACCCGTATTTTAATGAAATTTTTTTGTCATTGTGTGTTTTGCCTACTTTTTCTTTACAGCTAATAGGCAGCTTACCATTGAGACCGCAGCTAAGACAATAATCTACATTTTGAGTTGAATGTCGCCTAAAAGTTGTCTAAAATAGTAAACCAAAACGATAAGTATAACACAAGAAGAGGTACGTGGAGAATAATACGGTATGAATTGTTTCGGTAAATTTTTATTTTTTTCATACGCTTTCATGAAAGATATATTGATTCTCATAACATTCTTGAATTCTCGTAAAATCTTACAAATGGGTAGATTTATAGATGAGCCATTATAAATAAAAGATGCGGCAAGCATGCCCCTTTTGAATTTGATTCAAATTTTGATTTATGAGGCATATAAGTTTGAGGATTCTTTTTCAAATCACTCATGTGTTAAATTTTCAACAAAGTGACTTTTGGTGTTTATACATTTTTTCCAAAAATTGTGACTTTTGTTGAGAAACGATGCGGCATTTCTCAAAACCCTGTGTAGCATATCATGGAGAAAAAGCAGACATTTTATTAATAGAAACATCAAGCAACTCAACGTTAAAATTATCGTATCCTGAGACGGTTCTCAAAACAATGGTTGAAGGCGGAGGTAACCCTGACCAAAATCATCTTGGTGGTGAAGTTTTTCCATTTTACGAGCTAACCCTAAAATGCTATTTCGCACTGCTGAAATCGCTTTCTTTAGAGTTCTTACAATATTAGTGCACAGTCGATGTCTTTTTCAGACAGGCTTTGTCGTTTCACTAATCTAGCGATCATCTTACAGTTATCTCTCGATATAACGACCAGTCAGAGGGCATTAAGACGATAACTCTTGTTATAACGGCCTCGGTGTAACGTCCCTCGTTATAATACCCACTTTTGGTCGTTCCCTTCAAAGATGTTGTAAGGGAAGTCGACTGTAGTCAATTTGCATGTAAAACTGCTTTTAAAAACGAAGAAATGTATTTTCCCGCTCTGACCTAACAAGTGATTATTGATCCCCAAAGTTGAACTTTGTCGGACAACTGTTCCGTGAACCTTGTCTAAAGCGACCTTTGTGCACGATGGGTTTAAGTAAAATAGGAGTCAAAATTGATGTAACGAAAATTACAAAAAAATCGCCTTTAATAGATGATATTGAATTGTTTCTAAAAAATTAAAATACGGACCTAGACCTAAACCTTAATGGCACAAATAGTATCGTAAATTGTCTTTAAGCAAATATTTTTGTAGCTCTCAGTTTTCACCTTTTTCAGCCATTTTTATTTCTTCTGTACGGTCTATTTGTGTTATTTGTCTGCGGTACTCGTAAGAATTGTTAGAAAGTCGTGTAGTTTCTCTGTGAGAATGTAAAATATTTTCTGTTATGTGTGTAATCCGATCTTTCATGTCTAGCTGTATTAGACAACCGAAAATTAAGTCACAAAGACTAAAAACAAATGAACTAACGTTTATTTGACCCTCCATTGCCCTTGAGCATAATTCAAAAGCCGGGAGTATTAAATAAATGAATAAAAAAATTAGGGTTAAATTCAGTGCTTCTTCAATACTTTCAACGGATGTAACTGAAATTGTTGCCCCTAAAGTCTGAATTTTCGCCCCTTTTAATTATTTCTTGCCCTTTTTTAAATTTTTAATAAAATAATTGAAATCTTGCCTTCTTTTTCTGGAATCTTGCCTTTTTTTCAAAATCGAGTAAATTGCTCCGAGTTTAATCGAAGACGCCGAATCGGAGAAATTTACCTGATTTTGGTTAAAAAGAGGCAAAATTTAAGAAAAAGAGGCAAGATTTAACTTATTTTAATTGAAATCTGAAAAAGGGCAACAAATAATTAAAAGGGGCAACAATTCAGACTTCAGGGGAGACAATTTAATTCGATCCAGTTTTAACTGAAAATTTTTCGCGCAAAAAACGGGCTCTATCCTTCAATCAGGGGGAGTTTTGCCTCGGTCCCCCTGTTTTTTTTGTAATTTTTTAGGCTTTAGGATCAGGCAAGAGTAGGCCAGCATATCTTAAGACGGTATCAAATTTATCTTTCAACGGAATTACCCAAGCTGTCTTTCCGATGTGATTTGAAGACCTATGTAAAAAATGTTCGCCACTGTCGGATTAGTAGTATGTGAAATTTTAATATTGTCGGCGGACACCAAGAAAAATGATGAGTGCTGGCAGCCAGAAAGTATTTCTTTTTTGACTTTAGACATTTTTCAGTGTAAATAAATTTAAATTCAAGCTCCCGCAATTTTGAGCAACCACTTATGGACTAATTACACTGGTTTTTACCTACAATATAATTAATATAGCAAAAAAACAATCGCAATATACGCAATAAATAAAGAAAAAAAATACCGCAGTGAGACTTGAAATTTGCTGGATACTTTCGCTTAAGAAATTTAAAAAATTATAGGGGAGTAAACTTGTTAGACTCCCGTTTAAGTTCGTCCTAACATGCGTTGGCCTACCTATGCTTAAGCCTAAGCTTAAAAAATCACAAACAAACAACAACAGGGGCGCTCAAGGCAAACCCCATTGAGGTATAGGGCCAAAAAACGTAACAATGTGACACCCTAACAGTAAAGATTTAAGTTTTTGCGTCTTTTTATTTGAGTAGTTTGTTTGCGGAAGAATAAAGTATCTAGGTTGTTTGCCTTAAGTGTTTTTGAACACAGCCGGGCCAATCGAATTATTTTACTTAAAGTTGTAGTTGGCAAAAAGAGGGTGTACTTCCTTTCTTTTTATTCGCCCACTACTATAGCTCTTGTTGTTGTGTATTGAAGTCCAATAAAGTGAAAAAATATAAAATGGAAAATACTCCATCAATATGCCGAGAGCTCCTCAACCCTACTTGAAGATGCTGCAGTTGGGGCTGAAAAAAGCGTCTCTTTTATAAAATGCATGGAATAAATATAATTTATAGTTAGATTTAGCCATTCACCTACTTTCACACTTGACATCTTTATTGGGACATTGTTCTCGCTTTTCTACTAGTTTTTATACGTAACAGACTTTTTAACTACTAAATTATTTGTGATGTCCTTGTTTGTAAGAAAATTACGAATGATAATATTTATGTGCAACAGTGGAAGCAGGTGTTTTGATCAAAGAAAGTGTCGTTTTTTACTGCTGGGAAGATTGGACGATTGCATTCAGATGGCTCTTCTCGGCTGTCGGGTTACAATTGGCTTCTCGAGTCAGTTGGCGTGTAATCGACGTGGTTAGTCGGGATAGCGCCTAAGTGGTTGGGGTATAATTCAGATGGTACAATTCATACGATTATTTTACATTACGGGTAGGTAAAGTAGTATCTTGGTTCTCCAGGGTTAAGGTGTTCTATCCATGGTTATCGAGTTGTTTTGTGCTGTTGATTGATATGGGTGAATTCTTTAAAAAAATCAATTTTGGCAATCATTTCATCTTTCAGGACAGCTTTCCACGCAATCACGCTTTGATGGTCCAGTGCAGTTAGCTTCCATGTCTTCAGCATAGTTTCGACTTTCTCACGGATTACGGCTTTCTTTTCGCCGGTAATAGTGCAAGTCAGCTAAGTCCTTAGAATTTTTTCCAGCCTAGTGACCAGTCCAGGTGAAGTGCCACACCTATTAATCCAACTTCTCGATCCAGTTCAGTCCAGTCAAGGATATTCTCGGGGTCTCCAGCTCTACAGTTTCCAGTCAGAAGTCAAACGGGGCAATAAAGTTTCAAGTGAAACAGAGCCAGAAATTTCCCCGCCCTTTAGAAACTCTAGTATGCCTTCTTCTGTGTCAGTGTTTTCAAAAGGAAAGGCAAATTAAAAGTAAAGGCAAGGTGAAAGGCAAATTTGCCTTTCACTTCAGTTTGCCTTTCACTTTGTATTTCAGTTGATTTTAGAGTTGTCTTTACTATTTGCCTTTCTTTTTGAAAACACAGTTCTGCGTTTATCCAGTTCATGATGTTTCTTAAATTAACACATTTCTTGTTTCTGGTCTTTTACAAAAACTGCCCTGCTTACTTACTTTTGATCATTCCACAGCTCCATCAATGAACTCAAATTGTTACTCCCTCACTCTCTGGCGCAATTAACACAAGCAATTTTGTACTTCTCATTTTTTCAAGGTCTTCTTTAGGCATCTTTTTCAATCCTCCACCTAAGCCACTCAAAATCCTCTTGTTCTGTTCGAAAGCTGTGCCTCTGACTCCTTGTCTCACACAAGCGCTGCCCCTAATGTCTATAGATGTCTTCCCCCGCTCATCTAATGGGAGTAGGGTGTTACTAGTAGTCCCCAGAGCTTAATCTGCTTCATTCCCAGAAGATTGAATGAAGAGGATCTCGCTACTGCCAACTTGCCACCACCACAACAAAAAGAGCTAGTAGTAGTGGTAGGGAGAAAGCCATTTTTTGCTTTGTCTTCCAATACAAATATTTTTAAAATGTGTTTGAGCTTTGAGGTAGAATCGAACCAGCCAAGAATATTTTGTATTTTTAGTTTTATTATTTATTTTTTATGACATTTGAAATGTTTAACTAATTATCGATGTGCATTTCATAATGGCATTAGGTGAATTCATCTACAGCTAATTTATCTACAGACTAATTCGAATTCATCTACATTTTTGGCATTCTGTTTGTAACGTTTCGGAAGAAATCTTAAACCAAGTTTCCAACTTTTACATTTAAAGAGGCATGCCCGTGCGTTAAGGCTAGCAGTCTTTCGAATTTTTTCGAATCGTGCCATTTTTCACTCGTTCTGCGTCAAATCTGATATAGATGACCTTATACTGCTTTTAAAAACTAGACAGAAAACTTAAAAAATCTAGACCAGAACGAATGTAAAAATTTATCGAGAAAGAAAAGAACTGCTGGTACGCGCCTTTTTTCCCCTCGGGCACGATCATGCCCTTTAATGGAAGGGCTGAAGGGTATTTATATTCCGAACAGCTTTGATTTTCATGTGATGTTTTAGCCCAGATTTTATTAAATTAGTTTAAGGCATAACAATGGGTGAAAGTATGCAAGCGATTGAGAAAAACAAGGCAAATTATCAAGTGCTGCTTTCCGAAAAAAACAAGGAAATGGTTCAAGATATCTATGGTTGCCTTTACTGGAAGAACAATTTTAGAGGGGACCGAATATACTGGAGATGAATATTTGCCAAGCTGGAGCCGATGGAGACGTTGGATCAAAATGTCCAGGTTATACAGATTTCACTCATACTGCAAGCTTAAAAGAGCTTTTCGTCACAGGGAGCGCCGTAATTTTAATGGGAAGCTGTCAGTCACCGCCGAACACAACCATTTGGTGATAGTGCCCGTGTGGAGCTAAATCGTTTGCAAGGTTGGTTCAACAAGTTCTACAGTACCCCCTCACTACTTGTTGCTTTCTATCGGTAACGCGATTAAGTGTTATGGCAGAGCAACCCTCATTTAAGCAACATTCATTTTACATTAAGTTTCATTTAGCGTGGTCAAACAAAAAAACGGAAAGCAGTTTAAGGTGGTCCCGATAATAAAAAAACGCAATGAATCAATCCAATTCCAAAATGGCTAATAAAACAATTAGAAAAAAAAATTAATTTGTAGTGTCACAAACAAAATGCCAAAATGTAGATGAATTCATTTGCAGATGGATTAGGTGTAGATGAATTCACCGTCGTCCTTTCATAATATAAACGCAACTTTTATGATTTTTTGTGTACATTTCAAAGGTCTGGTCTATGTTCAATAAAATTCATGTCATACTCACTTTTCTAGGTGGTCATTTGTAAGGATTTGAACCAGAATGTCTTTTTACGAAAAATACTCCGACATTTCACATGGTGAAGCATATTTCACCCAAATGAAAATATTTCGAGCAAGGTACTTGCTTGGTTTTTGAACTCTCTCGCAGCATATCCCTTGCGATAACTCGTTTAATTCGTGTTTCAATCATTCGACGGCAACCAAAAAAACTTTTTATTTGAGACTGCATGGTACCCAAAATATCTTTAGAAATCCAAATGTGGCATACAAAATTTATAAAAAATTGTTCGCTGTCAGAATCTGATTAACAGTTAGGTTGTTATTATTTTCAAATTTGGTACTCAAACTTATGGAGGGGTTTATGCAATGAGCAGAAAATACAAAGAAAACCAGCTTGAGAATATTTCCAAAAGCCTGATGGTAAAACAATGTGTACCGTATTGCTTCTAATTATACTAGTGGTGGGTTTTTTTTCAATTGGAAAAGTTCAGGTTTATCTCGAAAATTTTGGGTACCTAACTGAAATCGAAAGATCGGATTCGTAGTTAAGAAAACGCAATAAAAATTTTTGCAAAAAATCATCTCGATAAAGACCCTCAAAGCAGGGGTGACACGGGTCGGGCCGAGCCGTGCCCGGCCGGCCCGTGTCCACCCCGGCCTCAAAGTCAAGGGTGGTTCATTAAAGAAGGGGATTTTATTAGAATAAATAGGGTATAGAAATTATTACGTAAATTTTAATTTTTTTAAATAAATTAAAACAGTAAATTATTTAAAAAAAACAGATTAGAAACAGCAATTCCGATATAAAAATTAAGATATTAAAAATGACATATTTGGTGATCAACAAATATTGAGCTAGTTTGAGTTCCCTGAAACAAATTTCCCAGTAGCCATTTTGTGTATTTGTCAAATGACTAAGTGTTGAAACAAAACCTGGGCTTTCAAGCACGTTTCCAGGTTATCATATTGCAACATTTGGATACCTTAGTGTACAAGCACCAAGTTTGTCGCCTTCAAAATGGCCTTTGCCCTACCTATTGACACAAGCCCATAGTTTGTTAAGGCAGCTGAAAGTTTGCAACCTTCTCTTTCAAAGGGTGCACTTATACTACTTACCTTGGAATGCTTTGCAAAACTTTTTGACAGAAAGTGCCATATTTTTATTGTGCCTTTCTAAACAGTTTTAACTGATCTTGACATTTTTGTGACATAAATTAGCAATAAATATTCGGAACTTTAGTCGGACCTTAGTGAATATATTTGAATCATAGGAGTGGAAGAATTGCAAGCAAAGCTTTTAGTAGTAGTTTTCCTCAATCTGTGAAGTGAGCCGTGCCTTTTTTCTCGAATTTTATTCCCACTTAGTTCCTTTTATGGTTGCAACGACAAAATACTAGCTATTATTAAGACTACTGCTTCTTATTGGTAGACCGACTAGTGCCATTTTGTAATTTTACTTTTTTCTCATCGCATTCGGCCCTACTTCAAGTTCGTTCCCGCCTATGGTTAGAAGCTTTTTACCCAAACTTTTGAAATCTTGTCCAAATATGATTCGCCGGTCTAGTCGAAAAAATCGTAAGGATTCCGATTTTATCGATAGTTATTTGTTTCCCAAAATTATTTTTTGTCAAAAAAGAAATACTTAAAGTTTTACACTACGATTACTTATTTACCGGATTTCGTATTTTATTCAGTTCATCAGAAAAATCACTCTTAAAAGGTACTCCTTTTTTCCAAACTTAATATATTCGTGCGACCCCTTTTTGCCTGAAAAATATGCCACCCATATGGATTTATTGGCTGCAAAGCTGTATAGAGTATGTGACGCACTCTTTTATTTGCCTCCCTTCTCCATCAATCCCACTCACTATCGTCCCACTCTTTGTCTCAGCGAAAAAGTTCGACACAAGCAAGGAAACAAAGTCTTGTTTGCTAGGCTAGTAATCAGTAGGCACGCATGTCTGACTACAAATCCCTTTTCCAGATGTTCTTTTCGGCACTGTTTCCTATCTCTCCACACTCTTTTATGTGTCTTTCCAGTTGTCTTGTGTATTATTTCCATACTCTTTTGTGTCTTTCTCATACTCTTTTGTCTCTTTCCACATTTTTGCATTCATTTCCATATTCTTTCGTCTCTCCCGAAACTTTTATCCTGCTCCTAGGCTCTAGCTTCAGTGTCTAACCAGCTGGCTAGTAGCCAACCTAGCCAAGCCGACTAGGCAGCCAGCTGGCCGACAAATCGATTAATCGACGTTGTTAGAGCAGCAGCAGTATTAGTCCCTTTTCTATGGCTGCCTCAGGCTTGCGTTCAACCTTTGGTATAGCCAGCTTTGTCAAATTCCACTTGTGCTGTGGAATCCCAGTCCCAGCAGCAACACTAGCTGCAGTGTTTGGCCATCCTTTTTGCACATCTAGCAGCCGTTGTCTCATTTATTGCCAGGATATATGGGTGTGTCAGCAGTGTCTTCTTTTTCTTCCTCGTTGGAGTGTCGGAGTATTTGTGTGCTAAACCCATCGATTTATGCCTGAATATTCTTGTTTTTAACTTGTTATTGTTTTTGTTTTTGCTTGATTTGAGGACTACGCGAAAAGCTCTAAGACATTAATTTGCTTGTAAAAGCTTTTTGTTCTGGTAATAAATTCTTTGTATGTATTTGTTTTTGTATTTGGGTAGTGTTAAGGGGGATAGCCTAAGAGGATAGTCTCGATACGATCTGGACAATTCAATTTTCGTATTTTTTAATGTCGATTTATAAAAAGAGAGGAAAAAATAATCGAAATAAGCTTGACTATTTTTTGATTTGAATTTTTAAGTTATTTTTTTGAAGAAATTCAGAAGTTCTAATAGGCTGTAACTGAATTACCACACCTAAAGTCTGAAATACCACACCTTTTTAATTAATTCCAACACCTTTTTCGAATTCGCGCTAAACATACTGAATTCCCACACCTTTTTACTTAATTCACACAGCTTTTTTCTGAAATTGCTAATTTATGTTCGAAATTCTTTTCTAAGGTGTCCTACTATAGTAAATCGAGGTCGCTGAGCACGAATATGCCCTCAGAATTACATTGTTCCGACAAGAAGCTCAATAACTCAACTTTATCAAAAAGAGCGTGCTTGCATACGTTATCTTTGATTCCTTCTGGACATGTGCAGGATAGGTATCCCGGATAACAGTCAGACTTCTTCAACAGTAATTCTGAGGGCATATTCGTGCTCAGCGACCTCGTTTTACTATTTTGTTCACTATTTCGAACATAAATTAGCGATTTCAGAAAAAAGGTGTGGAATTAAGTAAAAAGGTGTGGGAATTCAGTATGTTTAGCGCGAATTTGAAAAAGGTGTGGGAATTAATTAAAAAGGTGTGGGATTTCAGACTTTAGGTGTGGGAATTCAATTTGATCCGTTCTAATATTGATGATCGAGTTTAACAAAAATAAAAATTCAGTCAATCAGTTCTAATTGGTCATTTGCATGCATAGAATTAATGAAAATGCCGTAAAATAGCGTGTTGAAATTGTTCGTATGTAAGCTGTCAAATCTTCAATTAGTAATGTTTTCATAATTGCCATTATGAAAGCAGGATTTTTTGACTAGGATTGCAAGATTAACTAGTTTTTTTTAATTTCTAAAAGTTCTACACTCGCCGATCCGTTCATCTATCGGCTATTTTTAAAAAAGTGATGGCTAAATCAAGTTAGGAAACATCGTATGCTCCTGAAAAACGATCGGCAGAATTGAAAATCTCGGGAGGCCAGACTGTCAAACTGCAACTAGTAAAACCTTTCGAAAATTGAGCCAAAAAGGGTCGGAGCCTGAGCGTAAATGAACTTTTTGGGTTATTGTTATATCAAGCGTCAAACGTACCTTTACAGTTTGAAATTTCTAAAAGTCTTCTTTGATCCTGCCTGGAATTATCTTTTTAAAACATAAGTCTCGATACCCAAATTTTGTTGATGTTTCAGTTCATTTTGATAGCACGCTAAAAAGCTGTAATCCACAATTATGCGGATACCGTGTTTTCTCTGGTGTTTCCCCTTCCTCAAAAATGATAAAGTATATTAAAAAATTTGTCTTCATGCAGCATTTAATTTTTGTCTACATCAAGTTCCCTCATTGCATTCCCATGGAATTTTCTTCAGCTTGATGTCTCTTGCCGGACTTCTTGCTTTTCCAACTTCTTATTGTTTCTGTTGTGTACAGTCTCGCACACAAGAGTTTTAGTTTGTTTCATAATTTTTTGTCGTTTCCCCTTCGGAGTCTTGGGTTTGAGATGCCCACACCATGTATCTGAGACATAAATCACTTGGAAAAAGCATGCCTACCACAGTTCCTTTATGCGGCAGGTCCCAGAAAGTATAAACATGTTCTCTATCCATTGATTTCACCTCTTTTGACTAAAGTTTAGTCAAAAATATTTTACAAATATTGGGAAGGGGCGGGATGAGGTTGGTGGGATCTCACCCGAATAAGTGCAGTCTTTGTAATCTAAAACCTGTCAGTTTTTAGGTTTAACTCAAAATTTGGCCACTTAGCAAGCTTACTAAGTGAGTTTAGCCTTATTTAAACTTGTAGGTGGCCATCTAAAGCTCTGCTACACAGACTTGAAATCCGATCAGCTTCTTTTTTGGGCGTTCTTTGTTATTAGATTAGGGTAGAGACTTTTTGATAAAAAAGAGGAAGCAGACGGGCAGGCAAGCCTCTTAGACGACCTTCCACCCAAATGAATTTAAATAAAACAGCAAAATTTATTCAGCCTTCTATTTGAGGCACATCGACGAATAAATCTTTGAGGACCACTTTGTTCAGTTATGTCCTTAAAGTTCCTCTTTTACTTTAGTAAGAAAACCAATTCTTGGAATTTATCAGTTCTTTTTTAAATTTTTAGGCGGGGATACAAAAATAGTAGAAACTTGTTAAGATACTTTTAGTATACTGAGGATTGTTGTTGTCGTTGTGGCATGCAACTTTTGCGAGTCAGAGTATGGTTTTAAAGGGAGGGTGAAAGCTGTTAAGGAGATAGTCTCGACACGAAAAGATACATCCAAGTTTTGCGGTATTTAAATGTGGTTTTAGAGCCATATTTTGTCGACAATTTGGTGATGCGATGTCGAACAAACTTGTGCAGAATCAAAAGTTGTATTAGCATCATCAATATCAGAATTTCGGAATTCTTTCGAAAAATGCCCTAACAGTCTAAATTTAACAAGAGACTGATCAACCTTTTCTCGGTGGTTTTCCCCCTTCCCTTTTCCGTTTTTAGGGCATTTTTTGAAAGAGTTCCAAAATTCTGATATTGATGATGCTTATACAACTTTAATTCTGCACAAGTTTTTTCGGCATCGCTTCACCAAGTTGTCGACAAAATATGGCTCTAAAACCACATTTAAATACCGCAAAACTTGGATGTATCTTTTCGTGTCGAGACTGTCTCCTTAATAGCTTTCACTCTCCTTTAAGAGATTTAAGCCTAAGGTATGAGTATTTGAGGACCCCTCAACTCCTTGAATTTTTATTTAGTATTTACTGAACAGTTACTAAAAAGCCTTTTTTATTCCCATTACCGATTTTGGAATAGGTCCGAAACTTTACCATGCAATACCACAATGCGCATACAGACAAACCTGTATCACCTTCACATCATCCTTGGGACCAGCTTTTGGGTAACGCGTTGTAGGGATGTAGATTTCTTTATAGCTCTTTCACAAACGTTGGAGTTGGCGTTGGAGTTGGAGTATTTTTTTTATGAACGCGTTTTTACTCCAACTCCAACGCCAACTCCAACGCCAACTCCGACTTTAATTCTTATTATTTATATTCTTATTATTTAATCTTATTAGTTGGAGTCGGCGTTGGAGTTAGAGTTGGAGTCGGCGTTGGAGTTTTTGTGAAAGCGTCGGAGTTGGCGTTGGAGTTGGAGTAAAAAGGTGTTCATAAAAAAAATTACTCCAACTCTAATTCCAACTCCAACGCCAACTCCAACGTTTGTGAAAGAGCTATTAGTTTCTCTGTTGGCCATCCGAATCTGGGTTATCGAAGGAGTCGAGTTATAGAGGGGACGTGTTATCGGGGTGACGCATTGTCCAGGTTTGACTGTAGCAAAATTTTTAAAACTCTATTTACCGTATTTTTTTCTAAAAAAAAGGTGAGTCTTCGATAAACGGGCACCCTAGAAACATAATAGGGCACATTTTTGAAATTTGGACGCCGTCCCGTCTTTTGAGATTTCCACCCGCCGTTGTTCCCCCTTGTTCATCTGCGTCGGCCGTCCACTTTTCTGGCGCCTTCCAGGACGGGACGGGCCTTGCCTGACGGGTGCCTCACTATGCCTAGGAAGTGATTGGATAATAAACGGCATGCTCGTTTATTAGAAAAACTAAGGTAACTCTTTTTTAAGTCAGGGGTCAAAAGAAGTCTACCAGGCTTGAAGTTCAAGCTACCCGTTCAACGTGTGGCTGCAGCGCCAAGGAGCGAATACAATGTGCAAGCACATGCAATAGTCGCAAGCCACACGCTCGTTTTCACAGATGAAGCGAAAACATGGTCGAATACTGTTGGAGTTCGCATTTAACTTAGTACGCCAAGCCAAAATTCAAAAAAATTCATACCTGTCTTATTATTAGTTTCTTATTTTTATCGTTTTGACTGCGTAAGATAGGCTAAAAATGGATGGGTGTAAAAACACCCGCTTTTTACTGTAAATCTTCGCTTTTTGTCTTAAATATCCCGCTCAATTTCAAGATTGAATTTTCTACTGTTTTTAACATACCTTTTTTTTTAATTTTTACACCATCGTGTAACCCCGGATCTGAGTTATTTAATGAACCTTAATTTGCATTGTAAAGTATAAAAAATGAATAAATTTATGTATTTTAATCGAGAGATCTAAACAAAAAACTTACTTTCGGTACTTCTTGGGTTGGGGCGCCCCCCCCCTCCCCATCTAGACTTTCTAGAGTCGCATCTCCTTTTCCGGTAAATTCTTCCTTCAGTGAAATATACAGATAGCAAAAAATGTTGCAATCAAAAGAGAAGATATCATAATGAAATAAACAAAAAAAAACATTCGTGCAATAAACAAAAAATTTAAAAATTAGGGGGGAGGCGCTAACCCAAAAAGTAGCTTACTTTCTTCTAATACGTTAATCTATAAATTTTTGATATTATACATTCAAGTGTTATAGCTTATTAGAAAGCCAAGATCCGGGCCTACATAAAGCTATACGTTTTTTTCAAAATTATGTTAAAATAATATAGAAACTCCAATTTTAAAAATTAAGCGGGTGATTTAAGACAAAAAGGCGTGAGATTTAAGAAAATAAGCGGGAGGAATCAATTCCATCCATAATAAATGCTTAAAATCTGATTTGGGGCAGTTAACCCCTTCTTTACTTCCGCCAAAACATTCTTGTCAAGACAAATGGCTGGTTAAATTTTCAAATCCCTCATTTTCACTAGTGTCATTTGTTTTGACTCTAGTTCCCTCAAAACATTTCAACCTTAGAAGAAGTATTAATAGAGTGCCACTTTATTGCTGTCCCATCAACCCAACTTCCAAAGACCAGTAGCATAAGTCAAGCATATGTCTTTAATGAAAGCAAACGCCTCTAAAAACAAAAATGGTTCAACATGTTGTTGTCCTCGCTGTTCTTTTTCAATTTAGTAGCAGCAAACACCGAGTTGACTTAATTTTGTCTTGTCTCTTTGTCCCTTCAAGATAAATTGCTAGGGTACCATTACAGAGTCAAGCAAACAAAATAAAACTATAACATTCTTTGATCTATTTTTTTCGCGCTTTTATGCTAACCTTTTTAGTCTTTAGTATTATTTATATTAGGTCGTGTCAAAAGTTCGGTCGTTTTATTTCAAAAGCAATATTTGTGGCGTTGTGTTTTTACCATAGATTTTTTTTACCATTTTTCAAAAGTCGACCACTCATTTTGTAGCGGAGAATCTTGGCTACAAAACGAGTGGTAAACTTTTGAAAAATGTTAAAAAGTCTATGGTAAAAATACAACGCCACAAATATTGCTTTTGAAATAAAACGACTGAACTTTTGACACGACCTAATATAATACTATGCTTTTTTAATTTTACAAATTAGCAAAAAACTGACCAGCTTTTATAAGTCAGAGAGCAAAAACAATAAATTAGGCTAGTATCCTATTTTTATCGTGATATTTTGGATAGGGGAGACTCGTCAAAAACAAAACTTGTCAAGACCAAATTTCCTCGCCTGAATACTGTTGTCGCTGATGTTTCTGCACATTATTAACCATGTTGAAAAGCTAAAGTAGGAGACGATTAAAAATTCAATTCGAAAACCCGATCTAGCTTTTTGAACAATTTGATAACAAAAGCAATTAGCAATTCTTTTTGACTAACTATATTGCATTTATAGCACTGGAAGATAGTCAGAAAAAACAGTGCTGACTGGAAGCTCGGCGCTATAAATGTCAAACACTGAAACTTGAGCGTATGCGTCAAATTAAAAAATTAAGGTGATTATCTACCCCACCGTAAATTTTTAGTACTTTGGTTTCACAGGTCCGCAAAATATCTTGACATTTTTTTTCAAAAATCTCGTTTTTTAAGCCACCCTGTAACAAAGAAAACAACAAAAAGCTTAATCCCCTGGCTGCATATTGAATTTATATTCCGCAAAGAGGATTTTCACAGCCAGCAGCAGGAAATGGCACAAAAGCAGAGGCTCCTACAAACAGCAGCACCCATTAGCTAGTCAGTGGGGTAGCCACAAAGGCACAGAGAAGAATTAAAAAGTCGATTCTCTCTGGTTACATGTCTGTCTGCATGTATATTCTCATGTCTTTAGAATTACTTTTATTTTTTCTTCTGAATTAGTTGATTTTTTAAAATTTTAGTCACTTTTTCATTGTATCATCCTTACATTTTGTCATCTAAAGAAAGTCTATAGAAGCTTTTTCGACTCTTTAATTTTCAGACTCTTTAATTTTACACTAATTAGTTGTTAGACACTTACAGTAAAGCCTCTATAGCCTCTGATAATAAAACTATATCTTATTTTGCCAAGCTCTTTCCTTAACTTTACTATCTCAACCGATTACGTTTTCCGCAAGCTCCCAAAACTGTTGGACTCGATTCAAATTTCGCTTGATTTTCGAGGGGTATAAAGTGATAGACCCTTAAGGTCTATTAATAGAGGCTTTGCGGTTTATCGTTATACCGAGTTTTGACTCCAGTCAAGTTTCATGATTCTATAGTGTCTTTTTTTTGTTTTTTTGCAAAGTTTTTGATTGATCAGGCGATTTCACTTATTTATATGTATTGGTTAGTCTATTTGCGTCATTGCCTGTAAATGGTGTTTGATAAAGGCAAAAACACTTTTCACTCACTCTTCTGTGTAGTTGCTAGAACACACAGAAAAAGAAAAGAGATTAAACAAGGAAATGTTTGAGGATTTGTGTGCTCAGAAGTGTGTTTACAAGTGATTTTTTGTTTGCAGCAGGGCTATTGATTTCCGTGCGTGATTAAAAGGTGTAATTGTGTCACCTAAAAAATATATTTTTTAAATCAAAGATCATTTTTAGGCTATCTTTGAAAAATCCGTAATTTCCGGTCTATGCCTGCTGTTCTTTGAACACAAGCACCGACTACCAGTAAAAAATCTCAGCATTTACGGCTCTCTCCTGTTATATCCAAAACTGTTACATCTAAAAATGGTTCTAGTTTTATCCGGTTCTCGCCAAAAGTTCTAGCACGGTTCTAGCTTTTCATTTTAATTTTGTTATTTTCCATATAGTATTAGAGGAAAGCCTGAAGTATTGTATCATAAAAATTGAACTTAAAAGGCTAAAACCTTGCTGGAACTTTTGGCGAGAACCTGATAAAACTAGAACCATTTTTAGATGTAACAGTTTTGGATATAACAGGAGAGAGCCGCATTTACAGATCCATTCTACTTTTTGATGCCTCGCGCTAAAAATTTTTTTTTATCTTTGTGATAATGAGTCAAAAATTGAGATCCATGATTACAATCTAGTTAAACAAATTTGAAAAAAAACTTTCTAAAAAATATCTACAAAAAAATATATTTTGACTACCACTAGGAGCGCCAACTCCCGTTTACTGTTTTTCAACAAGCAAAAATGCGATTTCCTGATATTCTCTCTGCAAGTCGGTTCTCGTAGCAATTAAAACATGCTTTTATGGTCTTTTCTTGTCTGCCTCTCACACTTTTGAAATAGTCAAAATAGTTGCTGATTTGTGACACTTACTTATGTTTTACCATCTATGCTACTAAAATACAAAACCGTATAATTTTTTGCAGGTGACAGATGGCTCGAAAAAGGCTGAATTACTGCCATATTTGCAAAACTTTCTTATCTAAAATATGTGCGTTTTGAAGCAGTAGTAGGTGTTGTGACAACAACAATAACTATTTATTAGCTTACAAGGGCAGGGCCTTTTACAAAGGCCTTGTGATCCAAAAACCATCAACACCTCCCTACATACAAGGAAAAGGGCGGGCTGATTTCTCTTTCTGCCTACATTACAGAGCGGGCCGCCTGTATTTGCTATCCCTGCTGCTGCTGCTGCCTGGTCAATTTGACTTGTCCATCTGTGATAAGACTACTTATTTGCAATTACTTATTTTGCCAGCTAGTTCTTGAGTAACTTTGTCTGTTACTTGTCTGTATTTGCAACATCTGATCAAATAGTACAAATATGGTCGTACCAGGAAGAAGTGGAGGTAGGATTTCAGCCAATTTCGGTCATTCCTAAAAGTTGACAATTTTGATCAAAGTAACCAATCGAAAGTTTAGTTGAGAATTTTATAAGATAAGATCAACAACTGCATACCCATTTTATCGAACTATTTGGTATACCGTATAACTTCTAATAATTGCTCACCCTAAGGGACCTATATCTCAGCCTAATGCAAATATTTTTTACTAGTTCCACTTTTTAGATTTTGGTGAAGCATCCAAAATTGTCGGCATCGACCTGAATTTTACCGATTTCTAGGATTGAAGAACAATTATGCCATAGAAGATAAATGGAGGTTATGCGGTATTCATAGTGATCGCGCTGTCCGCCCTGGCTAGTAGACGGCAAGGACAGTCGTAAAAGATCCATGATGGACAGCCAAAATTTTCAAAATAAAACAGCACGTCGAACGGCTTGCGCCGTTTGAAAAAATACGATATTGCGGATGGCTGACTGTAAAGAGACGACTGACCAAAGACTTTCACATTTTTAAAACTTCGATTTTAAGGTTAAGATTGATTTTGAAAAAAAATAATAATAATTTTCTTAAGAATGACTGCAATTCAAGCTGTTTCATTTATTCAATCTTTTAATAACTTCTTTTGAAATCATAGACCTTTTTATGTTTGCTATAACATCGATTTGCGTCAATATATGGTTATAAATATATATTATTATTGGTCTAATTGATTGAGATTGTATTAGTCATTCTTGTCTAGCAGTCTCTTTTTTCACCCCTAAACAAACTTATTTCTCAATCAGCTTGGCTGAACAAATAGCAAATAAGTTTCAAAATGCTAAGTGGCTGTCTAACATTTTTAGCTTCTTTAAAAAATGAAACATTTTAATCAAACATTTCAAAAAACTTCAAGGTTTGTGTTTTGACTTGAACTGGTGAATAAATAATAATTTAATATGACATATAAGTTTTATATACCAGTTTGAAAAGGAAAAACATGGCTACACTAGGTATTTAATAGAATTTGTGAGACACTCAAAACTTTTTTTATCACTAACGACATAATTGACTGCATATTGAAAAATGTGGTGCACATTCCGAACAAGTTCCCTTTTTTTGCTGCTAATCGGCTTTTTTTTTGCTGCAAGAAAAAGTCTTTTTGCAGCAACAATATTTGCAGCAGAAAATGTTTTGTTTTAAATGCTCATCATTTTCAAATTAGTCGATCATATCAAAATATCAAAGCATAAAGACGTGCATAGATAGAAATCAACAACAAGGTGTTACTCATCTAATTTTTTTGCTTTTCTTATTGCCAAGATGGGAACAGCACTATTTTTAGCCAAGAAAAATGTCTTTTTATCATTGAATTCGATCTCTTTATAATTTTTCTTTCATTTTTCTCCCTGTTTTGTACTGTTTTGACTAAAAAATTTTGTCTCTTGGGTGTTGGTGTCGATGTAGCACTGATAGGAAAAGATGATAAGAGCAGCTCTTGCAATCTGACACTTAGAAGTGTTCTAAGCCTTTTGTAATGCAACAATTACAAAATTTTGCATTGATAAAAGTGAAAACACACATTATTTTATTTAGAAGTTGTCAGTGATGTGAAAAAAGTCAATAAAATTCACAGTCAAATAGTCCAAAGAAAACCATTTTAGTTTTCATTAAAGGGGCATGCTCGTGCGTTAAGGCGCGAACCAGCAGTTTTTTTCGAATTTTTTCGAATCGCCCCATTTTTCACTCGTTCTGCGTCAAATCTGATATAGATGACCTTATACTGCTTTAAAAACTAGACAGAAAACTTAAAAAATCTAGACAAGAACGAATGTAAAAATTTATCGAGAAAGAAAAGAACTGCTGGTACGCGCCTTTTTTCCCCTCGGGCACGATCATGCCCTTTAATATACTTTATATACCCACTCAAACTCAGTGTAAAGAGTGGCGCAGAATTAAAGTCATTTTCTTAAGACATCTTTTATGCAAAATACCCTCGGTATTTCTAAAAAATTTTATAATAATAAGCGTAACACCTTCAACTCGGACGATACCCTACTCGTATAGATTAATGAACAAACTTTTTAAACTTTTTAAACTTTTTATTAGAAATCATTAATTTTCAAGGCGAAAATTTTAGAAAAGCCAATCCTAATACCAAAATTTTTCTTGAATCCAAATTCATTAAGATCAGATCAAAATAATCATTTTTAGCTTAGATATTGCTATTTTGAGTGAACCAGTCAAAAAATTCGCACCACTCCCCTATTTTAGTGTATATCTCAGCGCATAATAATTATTTTGATCTGATCTTGACGGATTCGGATTCAATAAAAATGTTAGTGTTAAGGAAAGCTTTTCAAAAAACTTCCGCCTTGAAAATTAAAGATTTCTAATAAAAGTTTGGAAATTTCGTTCAAAAATCCATACGAGTTGGGTTATTACTTTTAACTCATATCCCTCGATTTTAATACTCTTTGGATGGGGTGCACTTGGTATGCTGTCTTTTTACCTCACCAAGTATGCAGCTAAATACCTGAATTATTGTTTAAGCGAAGCAACCACACCTGGCACATGGAAATATCTCTCTTCTCTTGCGATTTCAGCTTTAAAGTCTTGATGAGACCGTATAACTCGGTAGCTATAGCTTACCGCACACAGTGTTCACAAAAACATTTGCACTTTCCTGAACCCTCTTTTCCACTATGATTGTTCTCACTAGATCGATTACAGACAATTTTATGGGCAGTAGTAATAGCTAGCTGGTTGGCCGAGGCTTATTCTTCTTCCTGTTCTGCCGACCCTCTTTTTCTCTGTCTGTTTGACGTCATTGCTGCTACCACTATGGCTGTCCCCATCCCTGCTGCTGTGGCTGTTCCTGTTGTCCCTACTGCAGCCGCTGAGAAAAAGAAGAAGCAGAAGTCTAAAAATAAGATCAATCAAAAAAGCAGTAGATTGGCAGAGTGGGAAAACAGCAGCACACTCGACTTATCCCCCTTTTACTAATTTGTTTGAGAAAAGCTTGTTTTGTTTTTGCTGAGCCATACTTTCACGTCCGTTTCGATTATGCTGTTGTTGCCCCCCCCCTAGTTTTAGCCAATAAACTCTCTATCTCAATAAATTACTGGCGATAATAAGGCTTCTTAGAAAATTAGTCTTCTAATTGTCCAAATTGACATTGGAAGAAAATATTGGTTGGCTGAGTGTTCGAATTGTTTTTTTACCTTATCAAAAAACGATAAATAAAGGTGTTAGTGAAACTAGCAGTAGTTTTTAAATTTAGGATAAATTTTTGTAGACTTTTAAAGATTACACAAAGAACTATTTAAAAAATTAAATTTGTCGCCAAAGGGAGCGGAACCTGACACTTTGATAAACTGAATGTCGCTTTACGACTGCCCTGTTTAATGAGTCCAAGGCTTTATTTAATAGTTTATTCTGTAAATGTTGAGAAACTGACTAAAAATTTTTCAGTAGAGGACTCTCCATCAGCTTCCTCATCTTCTTCACATGCAGCTTCGAGCACCACCAACAATATTGCCCCAGCACTACTACCAACAACAACTACCATTTGTCTTCACTGACTGGTGGAATTAGCGGTAGCGGTGGAGGTTCGGTGTGTTCTCCCATGCGATCTCTGTCAAGTGCCTCTGGTGGATTGTGAGCATATTTTTTTGATTTAAATAATATCTTTCCAACAATTTTGACATTTTAGATACATCAGCGCTCCCGGCAAAATCATTCTCTTTGGCGAACATGCAGTGGTCTACGGAAGGGTAAATAATTTTTTTTAATAAGGCCGGCAAATTGAAACCATTATAAATTTGACCCTAGTGTAGAATAACCACTCTTTTTGGGTCTTGATCAATTTTTTAATTATTATTTTGGCAGGATTTTGCCGAGTCTAATTTTTCGAAACTGAAATTTAAAAAAGATCAACTAGACTCAGATCAAACTTGAGGGTGTTCTTATAAATCGTGTCAGATAGTTTGCGTATGTTCTTGCAGACTGCGATCGCCGGATCCATCGACCTGCGCACCTATGTGAGCCTGTTCACTTCGGCAGATGGACGAATCTACCTGTGTTTGCCTGACTTAGATGTAGGCTTTTGTCTCCTCTAGTCAAATTAGGTTTGAATAATATTAAATATTTTTTATGTGGAGAAGACATGGATGCTCAAAGACCTGCAAAAAGCGGTAGAAAGGCTAGCAGGTAGGTGGCTAAATATTCTCATGGGCCTTTACAACAAATATTTGAACTACTTCTCATCAACATTTTTTTAGCCGAAAACCCACTAGAAGATGGCCCTCCTTCACTGGAGCTCATAGTCCCAATCGCTAGAAAATTGTCGGGTGCATGTGAAGACCAGTGTGGAGTACAGCACTTAGCAGTGCTCGCCTTCTGGTAGATACTTTTAAATTTCCTCAAATGTTATAACAATCCGTCATTTGTACAGTCGACTCTCGATTTAACATACGGTCGATTTAACATACACCCTCGATTTAATATACACCTGGCCGGTCCCTTCAATAATAAACTCCGTCAAATTACCCCCCCCCCAATTTAACATACGGCTGGGTCGGTCCCCAGGGTGTATGTTAAATTGAGAGTCGAGTGTAATCGTATTTGATTATTCTCGATAACTTGGCCTGTTTGGGTTAAAATGATTAAAATTACCAGAATTGTTGGCCCTGCCTCTCAATGGGGGTTTTTTTCGCCTTGGTCCCCCTGTGGTTTTTAAGAGTTTTCGGTTTAGGCAAGAGTAGGCCAGCGTGTGTTAGGACAGACTCAAACATATCTTAGACTCATTTTTAAGTTCTTCCTAACATACGCTGGCCTATCTAAGCCTTAGCCTAAAAATCACAAAAAAACAACAACGGGGGACCAAGGCAAGACCCCCAATTGAGGGGTAGAGCCGAATTATTAGAAGACCCAAATTATTGAAAGCTGAAGATATATATATCGACCTAATTTTTGCATTGGACTTTGAAGCAACCACTCGAATTACAGCTCAGTTCCTGGGAAAAAATCTGATTTTAAAAAATGGTTTCGGCAATTGAAGTGCGACCGATCTTCTTTTCAACTGCTTTAAATCAGGATTTTTGGGCAATTCCAGTGTTTAAATAAGCAAATGTTTTAGGCAAAATTTTGAATAACTAGTTTTATTTTAATTTTCGAAATTTCGGCTTGGAAAAAAATCAGGGGTCGTTACGATGTTTATATTATTTTTGGATATGAACAATTACTTACTTAATCTATTACAGGTATTTGCTCATTGGCGTTGTTCAAAGAAAACGGTTAGTTTTTTTTATTTAACTTATCAGTCTGGTAAATAACTTATTTAAAATACAAAAAAGTAAAATGTTTCCTATTCTTCTGTGACGCTATTCACTGTTTGGTGTAATATAATAAGTTTTTTTGATATTTTCATTACTGTTGCACTAAACACATCAAGGCAACTTAACTAACCCGTTGTTGTGGTAAATATACTAGTTTTTTGACAGTTGATCGGTTGTATGCTTAGACAGGGCTTGGTGCTTGTGTTTCATTTGTAACAATACGCAAATTCAAAAAGTTTTAGCTTAAAAAGGTCTTTTGCAATTTAAAGTTCTACAGTCGAGTCTCGATTTAACGATCACCCTGGGACCGACCCAGATGATCGTTAAATCGAGAGTGATCGTTGAATCGAGGGCTAATTTGACGGAAGTTTTATTGAAGGGACCGATCCAGGTGATCGTTAAATCGAAGGTGATCGTTAAATCGGGTGATCGTTAAATCGAGACTCGACTGTATTTGAAATCATATATCTGTCAGGGTTTTTGCGGAAACATATTTTCACTACTAACATTTCTGTAAAAATCATCTTTTGTAATTTGTGTTGTTTTAAGTGAGAGGGCTAAAAAAAATTTTCTCAATTAGGCAACTTTTTTATTTTATTTTGATTCAAGAAAAATTCAGCGCTTTAATTATAAGCAGCAAATGTATTTTTTGAGTATTTTGACCGGTCAAATTTTTAGAAAAAATCCATTTGTCGAGTCGAATTCGCTCACAAATATTAGCCTCTATCCCTCAATTTTTCGTCAAGTTCAGCTTAGGGACCTAGGCTAGAGGTGTGGAAGGCTTGAAGGGCTGAAAATAAACACAGACTTATTTGCTGCGTGAATTTATGTAAGACTCTTGATCAAAAATGTACATAGAAGCCTTTCTTCGCCCAAGACATCGTAAAACTTCTAAAGTCAACACAAGCTTTTCAGTGCGAGTTTGCAAGATAGGTTGGTTGCTGTTGCAAGATAGGTTGCTGTCGATAAATAAACAGGCTCTATATAAGTTCGAGAGTACACCCAAACAATTTGCCTTGGTCCCCCTGCTGTTTTTTTGCAAAAAGTTTTTTCAAACTTTTCAAAAAAGTGCTTGGTTCACCTTGCTGTTTTTTTGCAATTTTTTTTCTCAAAATATTGTTACTTTTCAGGGCTTAGGCAAGGGTAGGCCAGCGTATGTTAGGACAGACTCAAACATGCTTTTTGAGGCTTAAAGATCTTAAAAAACATGTTTGAGTTCTCCCTATCACATGTTGTCCTACCTTTGCCTAAACCTAAGCTTAAATCAGCTTGGGGGCTCAAGACAAAAATTTTTTTTGACATTTTTATACCAAAAATTTTTTTTATTTCAAATGAAAATTATTTTTGCAAAAAACAACAGGGGGACCAAGGCATATTTTTTTGGCGTACCCTCGAATACATATAGAGCCAGAAAACGACTTGGAAATCCGCATCGACAGCATAACTCACAAGTAATGCTCGCATGTGACCACTATCCACCACAGAGACGACTCCTAGGCCAAGAATCACTTTAACGCAAGCATTTGCTCTTTTATTTCAAACTTAAACATCTAAAAAATAGTCAATGAATAACTTTAAGACATTCAAAATGGTTAGGTCTTACCTAAATTTTTTTAATTTTGTGGTCAATTATTATTTTGTCAGTAAATCCAGAGTGTAGTTATTTGACTTGCAGCACTGTGGACGCCGCAGCCATGGAGCAACAACTGCAGCTACAGCTTCCTGATCCACAGCTGCCCAGAGGCAATAGTCCACCAGCTTCGCCTACTGGCAGTTCCCAGTCTTGGACTTCATCCAGCGCCCCAATGCAGGACTCCAAGACTAAGTTAGCATCAGTGTGGTATGTGTGTTTGCCTTGCTGTGTGTGCAGCACATCTGTGCTATTCAGTCTTTGGTTTTTCACTTTATGGCACTTTCAAAAGGGCAGTTTTCAATGCATTTTAACCTCAGAGGGCCTCTTTCGCTGCTAGAAAGATTTTTTACCTTGGTAAACAAGTAAATTTTTTTGGTCATTTTTTAGTTTCAATATCTAAAATTTGACGTTCTCACTGTTTTTGGATTCGCCTGCGCCTAAGATTGAAGAAGTCTAAAAATCTACGGTCAAGATCAGGGCGAAAAAAACTATCTGGTGGTAGATCTAGTAGTGAAATAGGGCTATAATGTTCAAACCATTTTTTCCATCTAGTGGTCATTGTTATGTAAGCACTATGTTTATTTTGGTGCGGTGTGCGTAGTATTTTAAATCTTTAGACATTTTTAGAAGAGCCATGGTCACGCGTCCTTAATTGTTCCCCGCCAATTTAAATTTTTCGCCTAATAATTAGCGAAAATTCCTGTCCGAATTTCAAACTTGGTTTCTAACAAAAGAAACCCTAAAATTTAAAGTTTTGTTAGAAACCACGTTAAAAATCCGAACAGAAGTTCAATACGTAGGAATTTTTTTCGAATTGGCGGGGTACAATCGTTTTCGTAGACAGCAATGGTCCTTTAAACAAAAAATTGTTTTAGCCTGAAAAACGAGCCAATACAAAAAAAGTAAAAAATTCAATTACAGATATATATAAAGTGTGTCTGATATTTAGCATTGTGTATTGGATGAAATCGATCAATTAATAGATTTTTGACCACTCAAAATGTAACTGAGATTCAGGGCTACATTTTGAGTGGTCAAATATACATCATTTGAAGGATTTGTCATGAGGCTATGTATCTTGACCTTTTTTAACGTTATTAATATAGTTCAAAAGCTTGGCTGAACATCCTAAAAACACCTTTTTAAACCATTATTCAGTTTGATTGCCATTTACGGCTCTTTTTTTTATAAATTAACAATATTTTTTCAGTTTTATACAGTGTGGGGAAAACAGTTAATTTTAACTGGATTTTGAAAATTAGTTAAAAATAACTAATTTGAAAAATAGTTAATTTTAACTGATTTTAAATTTTAGTTAAAATTAACTGAAACCCAAATCCAGTTAAAAATAGTTAAAATTCTTTATCTTTTTGCTTCTTTTGTCTTTTAAGTACTTTTCAGTGTTTTTAGTGCTTTTCTCGTGCTTCTCATGGTCCAAAACTTCCAACATGGCTAATTGCAGTCATAAAAAAAGAAAAAAAATTTTGCCTCGTGCCAGACTCGAACTCGAGCAAAAGTTTTTTTTTTTTGGCCGCCCTTGACCACTAGGCCATAGAGACTCACCTCTGAGAGAGACCATTTCGATAACATATATTAACATGGATTTCTTTTGCGAAATATTAAGCAATTTTCTGTTTGTACAACTGTCTCAAGTGAATAAGTGTTGCTGTAGTTAATGGATGATGCAAAGATGAATACGATGATAATATGACACAAAAATCTGCTTATGTTTAATTTGCTAGCTTGCGAGCTCTAGGCAAACAGTCGCTAGAAGACTAAGGAACACTAAAGCGAGAAAAGAAATCCATGTTAATATATGTTATCGAAATGGTCTCTCTCAGAGGTGAGTCTCTATGGCCTAGTGGTCAAGGGCGGCCAAAAAAAAAAAAACTTTTGCTCGAGTTCGAGTCTGGCACGAGGCAAAATTTTTTTCTTTTTTTATGACTGCAATTAGCCATGTTGGAAGTTTTGGACCATGAGAAGCACGAGAAAAGCACTAAAAACACTGAAAAGTACTTAAAAGACAAAAGAAGCAAAAAGATAAAGAATTTTAACTATTTTTAACTGGATTTGGGTTTCAGTTAATTTTAACTAAAATTTAAAATCAGTTAAAATTAACTATTTTTCAAATTAGTTATTTTTAACTAATTTTCAAAATCCAGTTAAAATTAACTGTTTTCCCCACACTGATTGTCTATTAGCTTATAAGTTAGCTTGAGGTTTAGTCTCTAGCAAAAAATCATAAGGCTGCTCAATATTTTCTAAAAACCAAATTAAAAAATCAGTTGGAAAAAACTTAAAAAATTAATTCTAGGAACAGTTATATTTTTGGGTTTTTTTGTTTTGTGCATCCTATTAACACCCTCTAAAATTTCGAAAATGCATAAACAATTTGTGTTGAATGCTCTTGGAAACTTTGTATTACATTGTTTAATTTACAAGCCAGCATTTGCAGGGATCTTCTGGCAGTAAAAGTGACAGTTCGCTTCAAACTGCCTGCTTGTGTGGGCCTAGGATCTTCTGGTAACTTATTAATTTGCTAAACTTAAACTAACTTAAATTTCAACTTATCATTCTGTTTTTCAGGCGCGTTCTGCGTGTGCATAGCCACAGCTCTGCTCCAAACAGCTGGTCTAATTCCACCGCCTTCTATACCTGTTAGTTATTTTTTTATTAGAAACATAGGCCGGAGTGCAAAATGTGCCCTTCTCCCTCCGGATGCATTGAAATTGAAAACAGGTTTTAAGTGTGGAAATACACTTTTTGGAAGAAAAACTTTCGACTCATGACAAAGCAAAAAATTCTTATTACGATACCTGATGAGCCCGTAGCAAATTTCTCTCAAATAATCATTTATCTGCATTTAGTCGGATGATGACGGTCAATTCACCTGGGAAGAGGTGCATTTGGAGATGATCAGAAAGTGGTCAGCTGCAGCAGAGTCTTTGATTCACGGCCGTGCTTCTGGTCTGGATGCTGCTGTCTGCACATATGGTCAGTTGTTAGTTATTATTGCAGTGGTGGTCTTTATGCATTTATGCATGATGTGTCATAAATAATACAAAATATGCTTTTGCTCTCTTAGTTTAAGCGTGTTTTTGACCTTTTATTGACTTTTTTCTGACTGACTTTCGCCAGTAACATTTTCGCTTTTTCCCCAGTTGTTTTTGCCGTACCTTTTTTTACCCAAAATCTTATAAATTTTAGGCAGCAAATCACGAGCCAGTCGGTATGGTTACCAGAGCTTCAATCACTTAGCACATGTCTCCCTTTTCGGTACTGCCTTTTTAAGCAGTTTTTGAACGTTGACCACCACCAATTAAATTTTTTTGTTTTTATGTACAGCTGTACATACAGCTGATGGTCCATATAGTAACATTATCCCGCTCTAGTTCGATCCATCAGCTTAATCACTTCTTTGAAACCGTGATTTTGAGTGCTCTTGCAGAATATAATGAGCCATTTTTTTTTCATACCAAATGTTCTCATTACACTTTTTACGCTTTTTCGCAAATTACACGTTTTTGCAAGGTGCTTAAGCTATAAGGTAGCCCTGCGATTCTATTTTGTAACGAGGTGTTAGTTTTTGTAACATTATAAAATCATCCAGATGTAACACAACACAGGTAAAAGTACAAACCAAAAGTATTTTTCTGACATGATCCATACTTTTACTTTGTTGTAATACAATATCTTAAGACGGTACATTGAATAATACTTTGTTAGAAACTAGAACTTCAGTGCTGAATCACTTTAATAAAAAAAGACAGTAAATCAAAGAATAAGGCAATAAGACAAAAGAGTAAATTTGGTACAAAAAATATCGCCCACAAAAAATTGTGAGGATACTAGTTGAGCACCGCTCCATATACAAGTAGTTAGAAACAAAATATGGGTTCAATAGCCTTGTTAGCTAGTTTTAAGCAGCAATATGTCGTAGGTAGAGACAAACACCAGAATTTCGGGTTTTTACTTTCTAAAGGTTAGAAAGTAATCAGTACACTCCATACTGCAATAGACTGGGGTGAAAAAAATCAAGGGGACCGAAAAAGGAAAAATACTCTATGGAGGGGGTTATTTAGGGGTTTTCAAGAAATTACCTACAACAATTTTACTATGTTTTTCAACACAGCTATTACAAAAAGGGGCTCTATGCATTTTTTCTATCAGAAATCTTGCGTAACTTCAAAAAAGTCATTTTTGTCAGTTTTTTCACAAAAGTTTACTCAAAAACGTTTTGGCACCAATTCAAAGACGATTTTTTTTCTTGAATTTTTTTATTTTTCGCTTTTGGTCAAAAAAACTTTACGGATTTTTAAAAACAAATGTTTTTAGGACTATTCATGGGTCGAGAATCCCGATTTCACAGGTTGTTGTCCCTTGAGGAAAATTAAGAGGCAGGGCGAAAGAATTCTATACTCTAGAAAAAACCATAATACCCGTACACTTTTGGTGTGGGTCTTATCCTGCTATAACTGATCACATCGAGCTATCGATACAGATATACACATAACTCAGGTAGTATAGTAAAAATTCACAGAAAAAATGAAATCTCGGTGTTTCCTAAAATTATCAGTTTTATATTTCCCTTGTTAGTTAAAAAGAGAGCAAAAGCATCTAGATTGAGCATTTCTAAATTAGTTTCTTGCAGGTGGTGTAGCCAGTTACAAACCAGGAAGACCCATTGAAAACCTCCAAAAGTAAATATTGATATCATAATAAACCACTAATCTAATTTTCACACAACCACCTTTCAGTATTCCCAACCTAAAAGTGATTCTAGTCAACTCAAAGGTCGAGAGGAATACTTCCAGGATGGTCCAAGGAGTTCGCGAAAAACTCAACAAAGTAACTTTTTTTAATTCCAATATTTTGTCTTTTCTGAGCCCGATTCATTTGTTTTAGTTCCCTAAAATCATAGAAGCCATATTTGACTCGATAGATGCTATCTCAATTGAAGCAGCCAGAATCCTTCAACGCCCAATCTACTGGACGAGAACGGGATCTCGGAAAATGGTGGCAGAAGTGCTACTCTAACCCCCTCGTTTGCTGGAGCAGGAGGCTCTTCTTTGGCTGGAGGAACCAGTTTAGGGGCTGGTGAAGCCACTGAACACCAACACCATAACCTACAGGTCAGTCAAAACTTATATTTGTTGACGAAAATTGGTCAAAGTAGATTTTTGTGAAAATAACAAAATTAAATGGATACTCTACGTAAATTAGAAGACTTGGGCTTGAAGAATTGCTTGACTCCAAACCAGCTGAAAAACGAAACGGAAGAGGTTGTAGTATTTTTCCCAAGAGGATTGCAAAAACAGTTTTTCCGAATCAGTTTATCGAAAAAAGATATGACTATATGAAAGGAGGCGAATTTCTTGGGACAGGGCTGATTCGCTGTCACGGTATTCGCCGTTGGCTGGATTCGCCTTCACAAAATTTGCCTGAGTTTTTTCTAGCGTTTTTATAAACATAATCTGAAAATGCTCTGTGTTACGTTGCAGCTCAGGATCTTAGCTATCTTTAGCTAGCATGCTCTTTTGAGGCTGAAAACCGATTTAAAGGTAAACGCCAACAAAAAATTGCTACGGCGAATTTGGTCAACGGCGCCCTGTCTGAATCTTTATACCTATCATACATTTACAAGTCAAGATTCCTCTTAGGTCGTTTATATTTTTGGAAAATGTTAACTAATGATCTAGCAAAGCAATGTTTATTTTGGGTTCAGTTTATCCAGTGTAAATTTAGTCAGTTTGTTTTGCAAAGTGAAGGACGTCAGCAGAGGAAAGGCAAGGGTGGATTAATTACTTCACTGCTGCTTCTATTTTGAGTGGGAAAAAGGGACTGCTATTGCAGAGGCACTAATAAATACTTTTCGGGCGAGTAGACCCTCAAATTACGTCAGTTGAGGGTAGTCCAATCTATGTGCCCTTTTCATGGGGCAATAAAAATAATTGTAATCGATGAGGTCTAGTTCTTCGTTTTCATTGATCGCTAATGCATTGTGAAATAAGAACAGGGAGGGACAAATCCACATAAGAGTAATAAAAACGTGGATATTGGCGCTATCGGAGAATCTGTTTCCCTTTTTGCCTTGGTCCCCCTGTTTATTTTTGGTGAAAAAATACTTTGGTCTCCCTGTTGTTTTTTAATCTATTTTATGTGATTATGGATATTTGCCATTTAGCCGGATTTCGCTACAGAATGTAAACGGCGCTTTATAGCACACAACAAACGAAAGACTCTTATTGAGCGCCATTTTACAGTTCATGGTGCGACATTTGATAACAAAAAATTCTAACAATGTTTGTTAACCGTATTTCCTCTGATAACTCGCCCAGGTTAGTTTTTTTTTGAATGCTCCATAGAGGGGTGAGTTATTCGAGCGGGGCGGGTTAATAAACGAAATACGGTAAAATATTTGGCTCCAGCTGCAATGGAAGCAAAGAAGTCGTGCCTCAAATTGACGAGAAAGCGAAACGCAAAAAACATCTAATCGCTCTGAAAAGGGAAAAAGTAAAAAGCAGCACTGAAACAACGGAGACTTTAAAAATAGACACCTAAAAATTTTGAATGAAATTTCGGCGCTATTTGCATATACTCTCTTCCCAAATCAACTTATTTAAAAGTGTTCCTAAACACCCTATGTCAAATAGAAATCACCTAGGAAGCTCAAAAAAGGCATTATTTTTGAGTTCTGGCCAATTAAAAATTCAGATTAGGGACTCTCAATTTTTGTCCATTTGACTTTTTCTACTACTGCTGCAAAAAGACCCTCTAAATGCATTTTTGATCATGAGTATTGCTCGGGATCATGTCTAAGGTAAGTGAGTGCGCGCATCTCTAACTCTCAATCCCCCGAAGGGCATACCCACTTTCCTTAGAAACATATCACTTGACAGTGACCCTCTGGTTGCATAAGAATGAGATTTGGGAAGGGTGGGGGAGTGGTATATGAAAGCGGCGCTATCGGAGAATCTGTTTCCCCTTTTTGCCTTGGTCCCCCGCTGTTGATTTTTTCCATATTTTGCCTTAAAAAACGACAGAGGAGACCAAAGTATTTTTTCACCAAATATAAACAGGGGGACCAAGGCAAAAAGGGGAAACAGATTCTCCAATAGCGCCAAATCAGCAAATCAGCGCCGAATTTTTTTTTAGTTCAGAAGCACTCTATAATTAATACAAATGTTATTTGTTACCAATTGTGTTGCGCTTTGTTCTGCATTTGCGTTTTACCTGCCTAAATAATAACGAATTCGTGTTTCTCGGGATGAAATACGTCTAGAAAAGTGTTTTAGAGCAAAACAAAATTTTCACCAAAATTGACCGAAATTCATCGAAATTCTGGCAATAATGGGTTAATACAAAAAATCTGTCTTAGAAATGCGATTTTTTATGAAATGAAGATTTTTTATTATTTTTAATTAAATTAAATGTTGTACTTAAATTTTGGCTTTTTCGTAAAGTAAAACACCTTATTTATAGTAACCAAACCTCAGCAATTAATGTGTTTTATGCGTAGTAAAGCCTGCTAGCAAGTCTAACCCTGCTAAACACATGAAATTGTGGTATTTGTGAGCAAGCTTATCCATCCCACTATTTCAGCCAGTGTCCGCCGGGGACAGATCCAGTAGTCTGAGCTCTTATGTAGCTGGTGGGAAACGTGGCTCTACCACTAGTGCTGTCAGCGGCACTTCCGGCGATTTCCGCACCAAGTTGGAGAGGAATGAATTGACGGACACTTTTGAAAAGCTCAATGTAAGACAATCACTTGCTCCATGCACTTAAATGTCTGTAAAACACTACAAATGCACATATTGCTTACTTATTTTCCATTAATTTATTAGCTTACTCAACTTAATCAAAAATATTTTAATTAAATCAAAAATAATTGATTTTCTAATTTTAGGACCTATCTCGAATTAACAACCAATTGCTGATCTCGCTCGGTGTGGGACACGCAAAAGTAGACCAGATCTGCACACTGCTCGGCAGATACGGCATCCATCCCAAGATGACTGGAGCGGGAGGTGGTGGCAGTGTGTTCGCTTTTCTCAAACCAGGTACTTCCACGAAGTTGTTAAAAAATATACTGAAGCCTGGATAATGCGTCCTAAAGTTAGATCTCACCAGTGGCATAGCCAGGGAGAGGGCACTTACACCCCTGTCAGCTTTTTTACGTTGGTGTAGGTAAAATGGCCAGAAAAATTGTCCAAGAAAATGGCCAAAACAATCCAATTAAGAAGTTTTGTAAAATTCTGGCGCCCCCTTTCCCCGTCAGTTATTTCTGGATAAGCCTCTAGATCTGACACTTTTTTAACCCTGATTTTGAGTTACGGTATTTTTTTTGTTTTTTTAAATAAATAAAAGTACCGATTCAGTACGCATTTTTCTGAAGATTTCTCCCATCTAAAATGTTTTTATTAGTAGAACTGTTGAAAACTCTAACTATTATAAGAAAATTCCTGCAACGCTTTTGTAGTCCGTTTTTTGAAAAAAGAAATATAAAATAATCAGCCCTTCACCTCCTCTTTCGACTTGTATATAAAATATACCTGGATAGTTTTAGAAAATTCAGCGCTCAACTTCAAACACCAAGGAATCATTTTTAGAACTTGACGAGCGTTTTCATCACGAGCATTTTAATTCTTTATTTCCTTGTTTTTTTCTTTATTTTATAAGTTTTTCTATTGAAAAAAAGGGCAACCAGACATTTTCTAATATTTTTCGGTAAATTCGGGACAAAACAACCGAATTTACCGAAAAATATTAGAAAATGTCGCGCGACAAATTCTAAAAATATTAGAAAATGTCTGGTTGCCTAGCAAAATAGTCTAGCTAAAAAATTTCAGGCATAGGATTCCAACTTCTCTGATTGTTTCTAGAAATTTTCAAGAATGCAAAAATAAGAATTAAAAAAAAGAAATCATGCTTTTTGTGATTTCTTACACTGGATTAAATAATCAATATATTTCGAACAATATCTCCTCAGACCCAGTGGAGGATCGGTATTGAAAAATTGTCTCTAGGTCGAAACTCGACAGCACTTAAAATATAGCCAAAGTATTTATGACAACTGGTGTCAAATTTGCAAGCCATGTGTGCATAACTCAAAGAAAGTAACAAAAAAGCTGTTTTTTTTCAACCGCACAACTATTTTCAGACATTTCTCAAACTATTCTGAACATGATTCGAGATGAACTGAAAAAAGAAGGCTACGACATGTACCAACCGCCTCTAGGAGGACCAGGAGTGCTGTGTCACACCCACAAACCTGATCTTTTCACAAGTCCCAGTGGAGCAGGTGCCCCTGCCAGTAACATATTAGTGTCTGGCGGAGCATCCACTGGCGGATCCACAACTTCACGTTCCAACACACCCGCCAGCTCCCATCAATCCACACCAGCTATTCGGCACAAGAAGTGATGGCTACCGACCACAAATAACTTATGTTCCTCATCCGTTTTCAGTAATTCCTAACATTTATTTTGTCTCTCTCTAGAATAGTAATTTACAAAAAATAATTTAGTGGTAGAAAATAACTTATAGTGCCTTTTAAAACCACTTTAGTCATTCTGAAAAAGGGTAACCACTAATTAAAAATCGTGTTTGTGGCATTAGGTTTTTTGACCTACCTTTTTTTTAAAAAAATTATCAGCTAAATCACCATTCAAATTGTGACCGGGTAAATTAGCTGCGATTTGGATAGTAACAAAAAACGTGTCAAAATCACACCGCCACAAACACGACTTTGAATCAGATGGATATGACTTTCTATTAGAATAATTACTGTGATTGGTTAGGATTCTTGACAGCTTTTAAAAGTATTTTTTGTTGGTTTGTCTGAAGAATAATCGCCGTTAGCGATAGAGCTGGAAAAAAGAAACAAAAGAGAGAAGATACCTAAGGCCAGAGCGAAGAATGACAGCATCAACAGAGAAGAGAGCCAGAATTTAAACCGAGAGCTGGAAAAAAAGGAACAAAAGAGAGAAGATACCTAAAAAAACTATACCTTATTAGAAAGTCCTGAAATTTTAAATTGCGATGAACATACTTCCTTTTTTCAGCGCTTTTGCACTCTTTTCAGTCATTTGAATTTTTTCAATATATAGGAAAACAAGCGCTATACAAAAGATTGGTATCATGAAAAATTGAAATTTTAACAGTTCTGTTTATCCATAACGGTGATGATTTACAAAGGATAGTTTGATCAAAGTGTCTTGAAATTTTTGGAATCGGAAATTTATAGAATTGCAAATTTTGAAAACTTTTTAATTGCAAGAATCAAAAAAAACCGATATGCAACTAAACTGTATTAAAATCTGCAAGTATTTTTACAAATACCTATGTTTAGTAGCCTGGTATATATTTAAAAAAATCCTGCTATTATTAGAAAATAGCAGAAAAAGACCAAACTGTTTTTGATAACTTAGAGAAAAATACTTTAATAGCAACATTTTTTCAGTATTTTCAGACTTACTTGGCCTAAATTAAATAATAAAAAGCTAAAAAATTCTGTTTTTAATTAGTTGATGATATAGGCTTCTCTGCTATACTGATATGGTCAATTTCTTTAATTTGTTGATGTTCTAATAGTTGATGTACGTGGAATATATATGATTGCTACTACTACTATTTGTACGTTATTTTTTGTGCAATTAATTGCTTTTTTGTTGTTATTTGGTGTAAGAGTGAGTTATTTGCAAAAAAAACAAAGAGGAGGAAATGAAGCTAGAAATGAGTGTAAAGGAGGTTTGGGATTAGAATAGAATTTATAATAAATATATATGAAATAGATTTATCCTATTTGTTACCATCTTTTAAAGAAAATAAACCAACTTAAATTCACTGCCTTTATACAAGTGCCACAAAACAAGTCGTAAAGTGTCAAATTATAAATTGGGAACAGAAACATAGTTTATATGGATACAGTGTTTTCAAAAATATTCCAGTAGCTTTCTTCTTTCTCTGTTCAGCAATGTTTTCAAAGTTGAGGTTGAATCGAAGTCGAAGGCTAAATCGAAGCGAAGTCGAAATCGAAGAAAGTCGAAATCGAAGACATTCAAATCAAAGTCGAGGTCAAAATCGAAGTCCAAATCGAAATCACGGTTTGAGGTAGAAATCACAGTCATTTCCGCCAAAAAACGAGTGAAAAGATTGTTTTTGATCTTTTTACTATGGTTTTCAGGTACAATATAGTCTAAATCGCCCTAGCTGCAATTAAGACCTTCGAATTCGATCTCGACTTTGAAAACACTGGTGTTCGGGACCAGTTCAGCTGTTTAAAAATGGATAAGCAGATTTTTATCAGGAATACCGTAATTTCTCTATGAATGGGCCAACCCGTTTAATTTTCATCCCTTCCGTATGGGGCTATTCATTATAGAGGGCCTTTTTATATGGAAAAGGCATGTTTATTTGTTAACAAAAAATTATTTGAAAACTTTTCTAAAAAAAGTTATGTATTTTCGCATCAATTTCTCCGTTTTTCTATTATAGATGACCGGTTTTTTTGTTTTGATTAATTTTATTGATTTTTATGTCGTTTGAGCTAGATGTGGACAGGAGCCTGATCTCCATTCCTTACCTAGTTTTGTAATCACATCCCTTATTCTGGATGCAGTTTTAAAAAGTGAAAAAACTCGCTCTGTTTGTAGGCAATATCCTGGTTCGAAAAACTTGAATGTTTTTACTGGGGCCTATTGCAACAGATGAGAGTTGATAGTTGAGAGTTGATAGCTGAGAGTTGATAGCTGAGAGTTTATAGTGATCGTGTTGCAACAGTTGAGAGTGAAATTTTTGATAGTTGATAGCGTTGCAACAGCTGAGAGTTGAGAGTTGATAGTTGATAATTATCAGAAAAAAAACGGTGGGTGAATGGTGATGGATTCTTGAAAGTGCTTTAGGCCAAGTGTCCAGCACCGGTCTGCTTATGGCACAACCCAATGGAACAGTCACTACTGGTAATACACATAAAATTGAGATATTTACAAAGCACTTTCAAGAATCCATCACCATTCACCCACCGTTTTTTTTTCTGATAATTATCAACTATCAACTCTCAACTCTCAGCTGTTGCAACGCTATCAACTATCAAATTTTGTGGGCGAATTTACCTGTGGGCGAATAACTCCCAAATAACTCCCCCAATAAATGACGACATGACCCTTAAATAACCCCCCACCAAATAACCCTTATTTAAGGGGGGTTATTTGAGGGGGTTATTTGGGGTATGTTTTCAGGGTATATTTTGTCTTGAAGGGAAGTCATGTCATTTCGATATTTTGACCGGTTTTTCGTCCCTTATCCACCTGGAGGGCAGGTATCAACCCAAGAAGGTATCATCTTGGTGCAGCCGAAAATATTCGATTGTAGGAAAACTAAAATCTAGCCATTGGTATTTCACCCAGAATCGGGAGCTGAACACGGTTTGATAACACCGAAACAGCAAATTTATTATCCAAAACCTCAATACTAACGTACTTTTCTTTTTGAACACGAATTTAGTTAATTTAGCTAATATATATTGAATAATATTTTCCTTGAACCATTCTCGGCCCCAAATATCCCCAGGTACCCTGGAAAAGTACTCATCCTTGGGTACCTAATTCTCCTCCATGTAATTACTCGCTGAAGCTATCATGCAGAGTGAGAGTAAAATTTTTTACTTTTCGGGTTCCAAAACCTGTTTTCTGGACTAATTTGGACATGCTGAAGATGGTTTAAAAGTGGCTAAATGCCGTTTTGTATAGCATTTCTTGAGTTTTGGTAAAATCGATTATTTCCCAATACTAAAAAAAACCATACAAAACCTTACTTAACTATTATCAAAAGATAAGACCCCCAATATAGGCCCTAGGTCATTCTTGGAGGTTACTTTATAGCAGGATTCCACTGTACCGCATTTATTATATAAACTTTGTTTTGATAAAAGCTAATGATATTATATTTGCCATGCTGCTATTTTCTATACATTTTTTTCGAAAAATTTGGACTCAGTTTTAAAAATGAAAAAAAACCCTGGCTCACCCCTAAATCCAACACTAGGTGAGGGCTTCGAATATAAACTGGACTTTGACTTTCTTTTTTATTAGAACAAATACAGTACTCGAAAGAGTATTCTAATATGATTTCATGGTTTGAACCCATGGCTGTAGAAACAATTATTTTTTGCCAATTGTCCTACAAATATTTTTTGTGATATGACTACTAAATTTGTTGACACCCGAGGTTCTTGTTGTTGAAGGAAAGCATCTATGAAGTGGCCAGCAAGAAATGCAATCTTCCATCAACGGATGAGATTTTAGTAGGTGATTCATCTTTTATTGAAGCGTAAAGTGTCACTTTCAGTGGTTGGATGAAATTCAAAAATCTGCTCGCCATTGATTACTATGCTAAGCAGGATTCAGGCGGAAAGGACAGTTACGATATCACATGCCTTGGAATATTTGGCGCTACCGGAGTATACCCCTCCCCCCAAATGAAATTTTTTTAAAAGTGTTTCCAAACACCCTATATCAACCTAAAATCACCTCAGAGTTCAAAAAAACATTATTTTTGAATTCTGGTCAATAAAAATTGAGTTTCGAGGTCACCTAAAAGTACCCTTTTTGACCAATTTTAAAGGGATTTAAGGCTGTTTCGAGGTGAGAAGGGACCAAAAATGGGCCAATATAGTGTAAAAAAGAAGATGTTGAACATAGTTTGTTGACTGGGGCCTTCCGCATAAAGAAACTCCGGTATGCATACATTTTTATGCATCCAGAGTTACTTTCGAGTGATTTGCATCTAAGGTATGTGGGTGTGCGCATCTTAACTCCAAGCCCCCTGCGCCCCGAAGAGGGCGCAGGGGGCTTGAGAGCTAGAGATGCGCACACACACTTACCTTAGACACGAATTGTCAGCGAGAAGTACTGTTGATCATAAAATGCATTTATGCTTTTTTGCCACGCCCATGTTGTAACACGGTAAAATAGTCAAAACATGGGGCTTGGTCGGTTAGAGATGCGCACACCCACATACCTTAGACATAATTCCGAGCCAGACTCTTGATCAAAAATGCATTTAGAGGCTCTTTTTGCCCAGCTCCAGTGACCAAAACATGGTAAAACAGGCAAATGGTCGAATTTTCAAAATGCTCAAAACTCATATTTTATTGACCAGAACTCAAAAATAATGTCTTTTTTTGAACTCCTGAGGTGTTTTTAGGTCGATATAGGGTGTTTGGAAACACTTTTAAAAAAATTTTATATGGGGGGGGGTGGTTATACTCCGGTAGGGTCGAATATTTGAAGACGTTGTTTTTCGTGCTAGAAAAGGAGCAGGTCTTTTTGAATCTGAATTCTTATAAGTTTTTGATGCCATGATTGATTATAGAGTGGATTTGATGGTGGCGAATTTTCAAAATACCTGCAGAAAGCTCTCAAAGACCGATTTTCAACAATGCTACAAAAAGATTTGGTGGCATTCAACCCGATTTTCACAATAACTACTGTCTTAGTTCCCTAAACCGCATCCTGCTTGAATGACGAAGAGCTGAAAAGTGCAGCTGAATGGATCTTACAGATTGTAACTTTAATATCTTATCTTCTTTTTTGAGGGGGATGGGACATAACACCGCGGCGACAAAACACCGCCTACGACAAAACACCGCCTACGACAAAACACCGCGGGAAAAACACCGCCTGCGACAAAACACCGCCACCACAGTTAAATGCCTATATAACAGGTTTCTCATCTCAATTTTTTATCATTCGTTTATCATTCTCAGTGTTTTATCATTCGGAATATCTACTGGTGGTTGCTCGTCGTCTCCATACTACGGTTGCCGTCGTCGCCAAAGAACTATCCGGAATCGGTGTGCAACTCCTATAATTTATCGCAGCCGACTCTCGTCAGCTATCAGCAGCAAGCTCCTCAAATTATTCAGCGTCAGGCGCCTCCAATAATTATCCAACAGCAGGAACAGCAACCGCGTGTAGGAAGAAAAGTGGAAGCTCCTTATCCAGCATCTCCTCCTCGTGCGCCTTCTCAATTTCTTCATCCGCCACAGCCAGTGTATCAGCCTCGTGTAGCTCAGCCTGAAGAGCAGATGATGGTGTCTTCGCTTATTTCAGCTCAGCCTCCGCCAGCAAAGGGTTTCCGCAGCCTCAGCCAAGACGTTTAATGTCACCATCGCGCTCTTCTCGTCTTGAAGTTGTAACAATTGTCAGGAGTTCCAGATCAACAGTATCAAATGAGCGTGTAATGGTGGCTTCTCCTGCTCGATCTTCGCGAAGGCAGGTGAAAATCTCTAATGCTCCGGCTAATGTGATTCGAACTGTTTTCAGTGCTAGCAAGATGACCGTCCGCCTTCGTGCGCATATTCAATTGCCGCAAGATGCAAATATAAAGAAATAAATCGTTTCCAGAGTAATGTGAAAGTGTATAGTATGTGTTGAATGCCTGTTTGGATGTATAAAATTTCCAGTTTACCCATAACTCATTGGTATCTTATACTCTTAACCGGGTTTCTAATCACAGCAATGATTTCAGCTTTCAGTGCCTTGTTTTATCGTGTATGTAGTTTAAGATGCAGTTTACTCTGTTATCATACTTGCACGAGTGGCGCCGGGGTGAGCGGCGCCGATCGCGACGGCTAAAATCCATAGTTTTAATAGTCGCCGCTGCCGGTTGATTTTTTCAAATGAATGCCGCAGCCGCTGCCGGCGACCTTTATAGGGTGGCCGCCGTTGCGCCGCCGCTTAGCTTTTTTATGCCGCCGCTGCCGGCGCCGCTATTGTTTTGCTTCGCTGTTTTAGCGAAAAACCTTCCGCCCAACATTTAAGCAAAGATGAAGTGATATATATAGCAGAAAGTAAAATGCGAAAAATTTCTGCAGAAATTTATGTATCTGTTGAAGTTTTCGGCCGACGCTGCTCATAGCGGCGCCGCTGCGGCGTTGCCGTTAAAACATCAAGAACGCCGCTGCTGCTAGAGGTGGTACGTGACATTTGTTCGCCGGACCGAAATTTTGCCGCGCCAAAAATTTCGCTGGACCATAATTTCGGGACATAGGATAGTTCGCATTGATTTTTTCAAATTTTTATTTCTTGATTATTTTTGTCCTGAAAAGCATCTTTGTTAATTCTAATGATGTTTTCTAAGCCAATCGCAGTTCTGCTGGATGGTCCATGTACTTAAAACCAGGTGTTCCTCCATCTGGTTTGAAATTATTTTTTCTATTTCTCGTGTTTCAAAACCTGTTTTTTGCACTAATTTGAGAATTTTAAGAATGGTTTGACAGTAGTAAAATGCGGTTATATTTTTCGAGTTTTCGTAACTCCACTAAAAAATGTTTGCAAACTATACAACCACATTGTTTGTTCTTCCTTCCAGAAATCATAACCTTATACATTTTTTCGTCATTACAAGTTATTTAAATCTCATTTGAATTAGATCATAACATAGAAACTACAGGATGAGTCAAGATTTTCTAACGCTTTTAAACGGTCATAACTTTTGTCCTCGCACTGTTTCGAAATTCTGTAAACGCGTAGAGTACTACTCGGAATCATGTCTAAGGTAAGCGAGTGCGCGCATCTCTAGCTCTCAAGCCCCCTGCGCCCCCTTCGGGGGCTTGGAGTCGCGATGCGCAAACCCACATACTTTAGACACAAATCACTCGAAAGTGACTCTGGATGCATGAAAAAACATGCACACCAGAGGAGGGTGAGGCTGCTCCTATATTAGAGGAAATACGGTATCAGGGCTATGAATGAATAGTCAACATTTGGCTAAGTTTCGGTATACCCCACCACTCAATTTCGATATACCTCCACCACTCAATTTCGCATACCACAGCACTCTAATTACCTAAAACTATACAAAACTTTACAATTGGGAATTGACGAATTCTATACAAACTATACAATTCGGAAATTGCGAAATTGGTATGCGAAATTGAGTGGTGAGGTTTACCGAAATTGAGTGGTGAGGGTTTACCGAAATTGAGTGGTGGGGGTATACCGAAATTGAGTGGTGGGGGTATACCGAAATTGTACCCAACATTTTTAAGAAAAAGTCGTAGCAGAAACTAAAAATTATTAGGACGGTTTGTAAAAACTCCATAACTGCCGCCCAAATTGTTGTTTACCCACAGCGTGACTAAAATGGCCAAATCGTGCCAATACCACAAATTCATTAATTTGCACAGATTTTACTTTCTTTGTCTTCATATTTGTGTCTGTAAATTAGGCGGTGATACACTGGAATAGGATTTTTGGGGGCGGTACAATGGAATAGCGGCAAGAACTCTACCGATATTATTGACGTCTTCTTAAAGTTTTACTAACTTTTCACAGTCCGTATTGCGTGAGAAATCAGATACAAATTCTTCCACAGCAAAATAATTTCAGAAAAATAGGCAACTTGCGGTTGTTTGACCAGGGAAGGAGTATTTCTGAGTTGTAGGATTTCGGTGTTATTTCGAAACTGCTTTTTGTAACTTTTTTGCATGATTGTGTACAGACATATACTGAAATGACGGCAAGAAGCTAATCTAGATTTTGAGTATAAGGTTGTAAATTATCATGTAAATTGAAATTGAAAAAAAGTCAGTTCCAAAATAATACCGAAAAGTTCCGGGGCAGCCTCAGGTAGGATGGCATGGAATTGGACATCGTTGTATGTTTTCCGAATTTTATTTCAAACTAAATACAGTTAACCCTCGATATAACTTAAAACTTTCTTCGTCTGAGAAAAGAGAGGTAACCGCTTCGATAAAAAAACCCCAGCAGAAAAGAACAGTAGGAGAACATGGGAAAACTAATCTATTTATACATAAGAGACAAATTAGAATCTACTACCGAAACACAAATACACGGGATATTTAATTAAGCATTCGGTATAAAGCCATTGGCGAGCAACTGATTTCTGAGAATACCAATAACAGCAGCATTTTGAGCCGCCTGACCTTGGAGATTTAAAACTTGACCTTGGAGATTCATCACCTGACCTTGGAGATTCAGCACCTGACCTTGTAGATTAGCAATCGCCTAAAAAAGATCAATAAAGATCAGAGTGTTCATGGTGATTGAACTGTAATCCCTAAAATCTTGCTTACACTTCTTGGTCTCAGTCGATGTATATATTTTTCGCACATTATCATATTTGGTAAGACTATATATGTCGCTGACTTTAAAATTAAGAAACTGCTACTGTCTCAAGTAGGCCAAATATGATTTACCATTGACTGCACTACTTCAATTGGTTTTGCTCAATGATAAATTGAGCAGCATTTTGCTGAGCAAGAAAGGCAAAAGCTTGAGTCATGTTTAGTAATTAAGAGTGTAAAGAGCACATCTCAGAAAAAAAAATGCTATGCGGAAAACAACTGCATCGACTGTGACCAAGGAGTGCGTAAATGTTTTTGTTGAAATGATCAATGAGTTTAGACCTGTGACCCGTAGAAAGTATGAATGAAGCCTTAGAATAAGGTCAAAGAGACAGGATTTTTTTCAAATTATTGAATAAAAGTCATGTTTTGGTAGGGAATCGCAAAAACAAAATACTTGATCTAAATTTCCAGCCCATCAATGTAACTAACCTGCTCGCAATATTTATTTACACGTGAAACAAGCAGTGGGGACATTTTTCTCGACAAGAAGAGAATGTCTCTGGACAGTCCAGGATCAATGAACTCAACAATTTCATAGAGAGTTTCTGTAGGCAGAGAGTTCAGCACCATAATTTAAAATAGTGTTGTTTTCTGCTGCTGAAGAATAAGAAGGGGCAATGTCCAGCTGCAAATAAGGGGCACTGTTATCTTATCTCGGTTGGCAACTTTTGAAATACTTATTTAAAAAAGCTGAGTGACAACGGAAACTTTTGACTTGTGTGAGAACTACTTATAAATAACAAGTTCGAAAAATTTTGAAGCGCAACAAATGGTGATTTTAATGGGGTTGATGACTCGAAGCCCGGATTTTGTATAATTCACGTTGAAAGTCGAGAAATGTTCGACATTTGAATTGACATGTAGAGTCCAAAATTCGACATGTCGAGCCCCAATGAAAACTAGTTCGTATCCATAATGTTACCGTCGAGCAATATATAGAGTTTACTTACATTAAAAGGCGCTGGATTCGTCATAGAAGTAATGGCATGATGTAGCAGGTTCGTATGGACGCAGGCGGCTGAATGGGAATACAGATGCCCGAAATGATTTGGATGGCGCATTGGAATCGGCCCCCGCAAACAGAAGACACACACAGCTGAAATAATATGTAATAATGTAGAAAGAAAAGACGAGGAGGAAGCAAAAATTCACCGGAATGAAAATTATTATTTGGGTTCACACCAATGTTATAGAAATGGTGTATATTATTCATATTAAGCGCCATCGGTAAAAGCGATTCTTGCCCAAAGAGAAGCACAAAGAACTTTCCACACAGGGCTTGAACAGAGAGAGCGCGACTAAAATTTTGGAGTTGAAACCAGATATATGTATTGTTAGGGGTAATGGGTTCGAGCGATAAAATTAGAACAAGTTTCGAACGAGCGAGAAACCGATGAATGAATTTGAGGCGACCGAAAAAACAAGACCGAGAAAGAGGTCGAAACCAAGAACGAGAGACCGAGATTCACGGGTTTTTCTAGCTTGGCTTCCAGCTATAATTCTAACTCATCTTATTCAGCGCTTTTTATAGTATTAAAAATTTTATTGTCATTGTTTACCAGTAGCGAGCAGATTGAGAAGTCTAAAAATACAGGGTGGCCCAAGAAATTCCATTGATTTCAAACGCTAATAACTTTTCGTAAACGTCGAATAATAACAAACGGTTTTTGCAATCATCTTAGAAAAAATATACATTTTTTTTGGCATATAATGTCAAATACACGATTTTCGCTTGATCCCCCTGTTTTTTGGGCCTTACCCATCCAGAGGCCATCCATTGACCAGGACCAAAGCAACAGGGGGATCAAGCAAAAATTGTGTATTCGACATTATATGCCAAACAAAATGTATATTTTTTCTAAGACGATTGCAAAAAAACCGTTTGTCAAAATTCCACGTTTACGAAAAGTTATGAGCGTTTGAAATCAGGGGAATTGTATGTTTCGCCATACCCCGAATCATACCCCCGAAACACGATTTGAATTGACTTGAACCCCCAATTTTCAAAATCATCACTACCAAATGAGTTATTGACTGAGTAAATATTACTTCAAAAACTCAGATAAAATTTAAGAATCCGCCCAAGAATCCTAACTCGAATTCAAGTGCGGATGCTTGGGCGGAGTCTTTATTTTTTAACTTGATTTTTTAACAACATCTACTTTATCAATAGCTCATCTGGTAGCCCTGAATCTTGGGTACCGGTCAATTTTGTGCCGCCAGTTTTGTGCGGACAATTTTGTGCCGACCAATTTTGTACCGGACAATTTTGTGCCGCCATAATTTCAAATTTATATTTTTTGTCTTGCGAAGAACTCCTATTATTCAAAATGTTTTCTTTTAATCCGACCTCAGTTCTACTGGATAATCCATGCACCAACCAAACCAAATGGTCGTTCACTTGGTGCGATTTTTTTACGTTTTTTATGTTCCTAAACCTGTTTTCTGTACTAATTTGGACATGCTGGAGATGGTTTGATGATGGTAAAACCCGTTTTCTCGAGTATTTTTTGAGTATTGGGCAATAATTGATTTTGGTGAAATAAAAAAAACCATCTTCAGCATGTCCGAATTAGTCCAGAAAACAGGTTTAGGAACATAAAAAACGTAAAAAAATCGCACCAAGTGGACGATCACTTGGTTTGGTTGGTTCAGACTAAATATTTTTTTGAAAACGCACGAAATTGAAAAGTGTGGACCAATTCGTGTGTGAGTCAATTTGCGTGTGGATCAATTCACTTAACACCCCAGAATACCACTACAAAGTACCACCACCTAGGAACACCACCTAGGAACAGCTGCCTGAGAACCGGTGGTTTCCGGTGGTTTGAAGTGTTTGGAGTAATTTTGGATGGAAAGAAGAAATCTCCCAGAGGAAATACGGTAATCTGAAAGCTTGATGTTACAGCGGCGAAAAATTGTGCGGTACAAAATTGTCCGGCACAAAATTGTCCGCACAAAATCGACATGTACCCCTGAATCTTAGCTACAAAATGGCACTACAGTCGACTCTCGATTTAACATGCACCCTTGATTTAACATACAGCTGGGTCGGTCCCCAGGGTGTATGTTAAATCGAGAGTCAACTGTAACAGAAACTTTTTTGAAAATTAATCACGTGTAAATTAATCACGCGCCCCTCGCCAATGCCCCCGCTCCAGCTTGCTACTCAACACTTCCATCCACCAACCCCCACCCCACCTCTGAAAATTTTTTTAAATCTATCCATTTTTTTTACGATTGTCATGGTTTCTTTCGATATTTTTTGTTTTTGGTATCTGTCAGTTTTCTGCTAAAGGATAATACACGGTGTCAGTGTTTGCAGTGCGGCCGAGAAAAAGGGCCGAAGCCCCTGCTAAATGCAAAATTCATAAACGGCCGAGAAAATAAATATGCTCGTCAACAGTTTTGAAAAAGCAGAGATCAAAATCTATGCTTTTTTAAAAGCATATTTAATTTTACATCTTTTGAAAAGATTCTTTTCTCGGCTTTTTTAAAAGCATATTTGTTCCAAAAAAAATTCTCGGCCTTTTGAAAAGGCCGATAAAATGAAATAACTTTCTCGGCTTTTCTGAAAGCATTATTGCTGCACAATTTATCTAAGTTTTTTGAAAAGCCGATCTTAGCCTTGACGGCTCATTTAAGCTCTACTTTAGTTGTCGAATTACGAATTTGCAATGCCTAATACGCCGATCAGCCAGAACCATCTACAAGAGGGAATGAAGGCGTTGTCTCGTAAGCGAAAGATCAGTTATCAGAACAATACAGCCACTTACGAAGATGATGAGCTGGAGTACATCGAAGATCGAGCTGTCCGCAAGAGGCACATTATCTGGAGTTTGTTCGCCGAGGTTGCGATTCGACAGGAAGATGCGACTATTGTAGGTTCATGTATATATTGTTCTAAAGCCAATAGTGAAATTTTATCCAGAAGAGGATTTATTGCCCTAGCTGCAAGTGTGTCTACCCTCAAATCTCACTTGGAATCATATCACGAAGAGGTATCAAAAGCAATAATTCAACAACAAAAGGTAGAGAAGAAACATGAGTGCGTTTTTTCCTACGATTTTATCCTCAAACTTTTTATTGATTTATCTTCAAGGCTGACTGTCAGCGAAGCTTTTGCATTGGTCTTGTCGATTCCTTGTCTTTCGCTAAACATCTTCACTCATGCATACGTTCGCTAATGGGTCAAATTACTGGTCGAAACTAATTCTTGGAATGTATGTCAATCAATTTTTCCCTTTCCATGTCATGTTAGCTTTTGAGATGCCAAAAAGTTTTCACACTCTGTCTTCTCATTTTCACATGCTTAGTGGCAAAGTTCATGATGAAATTACCACAGTGCTTAGTGAGACAAAGTATCGGTTAGTATTTAAGTCGAGCATTGTGAGAAGTTATGACGAATTGCGACATTTAAGGCCAACGTTGGTTGCGGATGCCTGGTCAGACTTATCAATGCATGCTTATCTCGGGATCAGTTTGGTTGTGGTCGACTTAGCAGATCTGATGTTGAAGACCTTTGTGCTTGGTGTGTATCCATTGGTCGGAAGTCAAACAGCGGAATATCTTCTTCAGCGGACAAAGGAGACTCTAGCAGAATTTAATCTCGATCTATCTTCTATCTTCAAGTTTGTGACTGATCAAGGCTCAGCGTTTGTAAAGATATTTGGAAAGCTATTGACGCCAGCTGGTAGGAATGAGTTCCGACTCTATTAATGATAATAATTTTACACGTTTTTCAGTTTCTGCCAACGATAATGATTCGCATGAAGATGAAGAAGAAGAATGAGAAGATGGTGGCGAATCCAATAGAGATCTTTGCTATACTCCCCTGTTAATTGCTCAGCAAATGCCGTGAGTTTTTCAAAACCGAACGTTTCAGGAATACTTGTTTTAGATTTCTCCGTCGCATAAGCTGTTTCTGCCATAACCTGGAAAATGTATTTGAACTTTCTCTGCGCAACAATCTGATGACTCATCCGGCATTAAGGCAAGTCTTTTGTCATCTTTTTTTTTTCTATGGCTAATTTCGTTCAGAGTATGAAAGAATTGATCCTCAAAATTCGTCGGTCTACAGTTTTCACAGGAGCTCTGGATTCTCTATTGGGTAGCAATTCAAAGAAGCGCTTAAGCTATCCTTCGCCGACTCGTTGGGTGGGTGGATACCTCCTATTGAAAGTTTTCTTGAAATCTATACTCAGGTAAGTTTTCATTCAAAGTTATCATGAGTTCAGCTGTTTCTGATTTTTCAATTATTTTAGGTCATGCAGATCTCTCGTATTCATCGACTGGGAATCAGCCCTGATCAAAGTCAGCTAGCTTATTTAACTGGAGTTCATCAAGTTCTTGCACCTTTCTTCGAGGTTTTAACAGTCATGCAAGCTGAAAAGAACGTCACAATTTCGCATTGTCTGCCTCCTTACAATTATCTGCATTCAGTGTTAGACTCCCAATTGGTAACTATTTTCGATCAGGGATTACTTTATTTTACCTTAACTTTAAAGCCATCAACCGATGACCCAGAGATCAAGAATATCATCGCTGCCTTCAAAAACCAACTCTCTACGCGCTTTGCCAATATGTGGGACCAGGAAAGTGGAAACTTTGATGGAATTTTCATAGCTTATACTCTGATGGATGTGAATACTATAGCCCCTCTAAACCTCGATGAGACCAATGTTGCTACCGAAATATTGCTAAAAATGGCCTCTTATTAACACTCAGAATCTCTTGGCATTTATGACCTCATGTTTTCAGCTTCCTAATCCGCAAAAGCTTCCTCCTGAACAAGTCCTTAATCAAGCGCCAGTCCTCCCAATAAGCTCTCTGAAGACCTTCATCCAGAAAAAAAGCAGACTTCATTCAAAATTTGCGAGTGGATATTGCAAGCGCTGGGAGCGGAGAACAAAGATATACTCCATCGAATCGTTCAGCGGTAACTGAGTTGGTCGGACGACTTCCGACAATGCACTCCTGTTGTCGTCAAAACTTAAATCTCATTTTGATTTTGGCGGATATGCGTTCAGAGGTTTAATAAACCCTTTTGAATTGTTACATTTACCCACTAACTTTTCAGGCCAACAGGCACATCGTTGATTTTATGATCGAAACATTTACTGTGCCGGCCTCCTCCTCAACTGTAGAACGTGTATACTCGCAAGCTGAAATGAGCACGAATGGACGCCGAAACAGGACAGGTGCCACTCTGCTCAAGGATCAGTTGATCGTCTACTTGAATTACGGGCAACTTCATGGTCAGCTTTGAGAAATCGCAAAAGTCTCAAATTATCTTTTCACACTCACATTTGATTTGTTTTGTTTGGCCTTTGTAGAGAATTGTTGTTACGGTGAATAGAATAAATTGGCGCACATTCAATGTATTGATTGCTCTTGATTACAACCCACCCGCGATTTCACGCCACCTCTTGCTACCGGATCAAGAGTGACGAAAAGTCAAAAGTGCAGTTCTTTTGGTTTTTTCAGTCAGAAAAGTTTCAGGGTGGCATAAAACCGAGCCAAAAAAATTGATCATTCCCGAAATTAAGATACTTAACTTTTGGGCGTAGCTTGCTAGATGAACATATATCGAGCACATGGATCAGACCACATAAGTACTAAGGATGTATTGAAACACTTGGCCACTACCAGCGCGATCGGTCCACCTGGTAATACAGTATATATGAAAAACCAACTGAGTGTATGGTTGAACAGGACCACTTAAGTATATGGTTAGACAGGACCGCAATGTGTGTAGCCACAAATCTATTTTTTCGTTGATCTAGCATACAGAGCAAAATACTATACAATTAGAACTATAGTACAGTACTAATGATCTTTATACTAGTAATATTTATACTTTTTTATTCTTTATCATGCTCTCTTATGTCAATTCTAAAAAGCATAGTTGCCGGGCCGCACTGAAACTAAAAAAAGCATAGTTGCCGGGCCGCACTGAAACTAAAAAAAGCATAGCTTAATAATTAACTATGATTAACTATGATAATTAATTAATAATTAACTATGATTAACTATGATAATTAATTAATAATTAACTGATAATTAATAATTAACTATGCTTTTTCAAAATTTAGAAAAAGCATAAACAGTATGCTTTTTTTGCTGTTAGAAAAAAGCATAATTTATAAGTATGCTTTATTATTTTGAAAAAAGCATAATAAATAAGTATGCTTTTTTGCGATTAGGAAAAAGCATAGTTAGTAAGTATGCTTTTTTGCAATTCGAGAAAAGCATAGTTGAATTTCTCGGCTTTTTTCGCGGCATATTTAATTTGAAAAAATTTCTCGGCCTTTTATTTGGCGCATTTTTTCTTGCCTATGTATCTATGCTTTTTCAAAATAGGCCTAAAATTGCAAACACTGCACGGTGTCGGAAACAAAAATATTTGAACAAGAATTTAAAAACAATCGTTTATCAATGTTGTGATCATATTCTTTTTGTGATAGCATTTTGTAGCTCCGCAGCTCCTCTTTACAGTGGAATATTAAACTTATCTTTATTGTTTTAGGGCATACGGACGTTTAGCGGTTGGCGGGACAAATGTCCCAAAACCCCTAAACGTCACACCGAAACGCCAAGCTTTTTTTAAATGTATTTTAGGCTTTAGGCTTAGAATTAGACTTTAGGCCTTAGGCTTAGGACAGAAAAAAACATCCGAACATCCTCAAAGTAATGATAAAAAAAAGCTTGGCGTTTTGGTGTGACGTTTAGGGGTTGTTGGGACATTTGTCCCGCCAACCGCTAAATGTCTGCGCACCTGTTTTAGAGCAGTCATCATTTGGCTCCAAACACTTGTGAGGTCATTTTTGAAGTTGACGCGTTTTAATTACTTCAAATGATCAAAATTTGGTTGCAGTATAGAATCCCCCCACGGGACTGATCAGATCGAAGAGATAACATCATATTCGTGTTTCTCGACCCCGATTCCATGAAAAGGCGGCTGTTTTTTTAATTCTGAGAAAAAAAAATTTTTTCGAACCACAGGGGGTATCATGGTTTTTTGGTCAAAATTTGAAAATTTTGAATTGGCGCCTTTTGAATTTTAAAGGGATTGAGGGCTGTATTGGGAGGGGAAGGGAATGAAAGGGGGCCACTTTTATGGCAGAACATTATAAATTTAAATATCTGTATTCTTCGACTGCCTCACCATGTTTTTCAACTAGGCCGAGGCAAAAAGATACTCTATATGCATTTTATGGTCAAGAGTACTTCTCGGAATCATGTCTAAGGTAAGTGTGTGCGCGCATCTCTAAGCGCGCATCCCCTTCGGGGGCGCAGGGGCTTGTGGGCTTGGAGTTGAGATGCGCACACCCACATACCTTAGACACAAATCACTCGAAAGTGACCTTGGATGCATGAAAAAGCATGCATACCAGAGTTTATTTATGCGGTAGACCCCAGTATCCAAAACTATGTTCAACATCTTTTTGTTAGTGGGCCCTGAGTCATTAGTGGCCCCCTTTTATTCCCTTCCCCTCCCTATACAGCCCTTAATCCCTCTAAAATTCAAAAGGCGCCAATTCAAATTTTTCAAATTTTGACTAAAAAACCATGATACCCCCCCTGTGGTTCGAAAAATTTTTTTTTCTCAGAACCAAAAAACAGCCGGCTTTCTCATGAAATCGGGGTCGAGGAACACCAATATGATGTTATCTCTTCGATCTGATCAGTCCCCGTGGGGTAGGGGGGGGGGGAATCTATACTCAAGCCCAAAATTTTATTGAATTTCAGGCGTCATGGGAACATCTTATCTCACTATCACGGCTTTTCAAAACGTCCGAAAAGGTCCAATTTAGCTTTCAATTTCATTCCGGGAAATAAAAAAAATCCTCAAATTTGACTAGAAAACGTGTTACGGACTTGAAATGGCTTCTAGCTTTCTAAACCTGTATTTTAAAAATTCGATCTGTATTTTCTGAAAGAGCATATCCTCAGCTTTCGTTCAGTGTATAACTCATCATTTGAGATACAAACCTCCGCATCCACGTAGGCTGCATTTGGCTGCATGTACAGACCCCATACTTTCACACGTAATATTAAATAGGTTCGTACTCATTTTATCCCACCTCATTTCATCCTAAATAATATTATCATGTTAGGATTGCACCAAAAAGGTAAAAAAACTACGTATTCACTTTACTGCATGAGGAACTAATTTTGGCGGTGTTAGGACATTGGTCTCATCTAGATAGTAGCCATGGGTGTAGGGTGTGGGTGTGGGTACTCCCACCTAGATGAGACCATCTGATTACTTCAAGTCACTGAGTTATCTGGGTTGTAACACTTGGATCCTCGGTAGCACAGACTATGGATGAAGAACTACGGCTGTATCAAGAAGGACCACACAGGGAAAGTAAAATGATATAAGTCAAAAAAATGATAGGGAAACTAGGGTGTGGACCCTATTTTGTTCCATTTAAACATTACAATTGTCCAACAATATTGTGCCTGTGAGGATAATTTGAGTACACAAGCATATTGTGGCCATAATTTCAGCCATTCAAGGATGTTGGTGGAGTCAAATAGCCATGGTGGAGTTAAATATGGCTACTATCTAGATTGGTGGAGTTAAATAGGCATTCTAATAACTAACATTTTTGGGTGCAATCCGTATGAACTCTATGACTTGCCCTTCCAAAAGTGATAAAATGTGCCCAAAATAACTTTATTTTTGGAAGTTACCTTGATCCAAGAGTAAATTTCATTTTATACAGTTAAGTGCCGATATAACGGCACACCTCAAGTTTGACCCCAAGTGGGACCCGACACTTTTTTATCCCAGCTTTTGTATTCTCTTGCCAGTTTTCTCTGGGCAGTCTAGCATCTAAATATCATCGATTTTAGTATGCCACTATCTGCGCTGTTAGCCACTAAACCAGTCAGCCAACCGCAAATGTTGATTATGGACAGCAGTAGTGTGCCCAGGCGCCAAGTGTTGATGTCCACCTCCTCACAAGCACCTCCTTTCCCCAACCCTTCCATGTTGCAAATGCCCCTAGTGCCACAGTATTGCTTAGGCCCAGGAGCTGCTTACCCCCCTTATGGCTATGTGGCAGCCAGAGTACCCTTCCATGGCCAACCATCCACTGCTGGCAGTCCACCTAACGGAGTGGCTGGTCATTCCACTTCCTCAGCATCCTCCACCTCCTCCAGCTGCTCGGCTGCCCCCAACCCATCCATTAATAGATCCCAAAGATGTGGAGTGTGCCGAGGATGTCAGTGTAAACCATGTGGCCTGTGCACCTACTGCCAAGGTGCATTTTTTCAATTTGGTTTATAAAAAAACTATCCCCAGTTTAGACTCTCCTCAGTTTGGTGGACCTGGAGTCAAGAAACAGTCTTGCATCGAAAGAAGGTGTTTGAGAGTGCTCGAAAATCGACTGCAGGTAATTGAACTTAAAATTAGACGAATAGACGAATATAGACTGGAGTTACTGGAATTATTCCCTCTTGAAATTTCAGGGAACCCGTTAGAAACGTTATACCATGTCTTTTCGGCTAGAGCTTGGCGAAAAAGCTTCTGTATGACCTTAATTTCAAGATTCTTGGTCGGATTCTAGACATAAATCATTCGAAGCTGCTTCTAGATAAGGGCTGCATTCTGTAGTTTTTAAAGAGGCATGCTCACCTGTTCAAAATTTGCCCACGCCAATTCAAACATTTTTTCCTATTCATTGAAGTTCTGTACGGATTTTTCAATTTGCTTTTTAAGAAAACAAGGCCTAAAATAATATTTTAGGTATAGTTTTGTTAAAAACCAAGTCTCACGTCAAAAAAATTTTTTGCACTTCAAAATAGCAATAAGCGCTGGTGAAAATGACTTTTTCCATTCAAATGTACTTTTTTCAAAGTTTTGAAATCGCAGCACTGTTCTAAATGCATGAAAAAGCATTCACACCGAAGTTCTTCGTGCAGCAGGCCCCAGCCTTCAATATAACTATACTCAATGTTGTCTTTTTTGGTAGATCTTGGTTGCCGAGTCAAATTTCGGTCAAACTGTTTTATTGTAAATTTTATATCTAAGGTTAAGATTTTAAATATAACTCGGAATTTACGCTTTGCATATCAAATTATCTTTGTTCAATTATAAATGCCATCGTTATTTGGGGAGTCTGCTCAAGTAGTGCCGGAATTTTGATCAAAACATGTTTTTAGTCACTAATGTTTTGGAATTATGCTCTGACTTTATTAACTTTCTAAACTTATTTATGGATTTATAACAGGGCTCGGAAATCAAAATTTTCAAATAAAGGACATTTTGGTAAAATAAAGAACATTTGGTCGAAAAGTGCCATTTTATCCAGTGCTTATTAGTTTTTGAGCAACAAAAATAAAGATTTTGACCTAAAATCTCAAAAATTTTAAAGATTTCGGATCTCAAATAAAGGACAAATCTTGAAATAAAGGACTTTTCCGAGCCCTGATTTATAACCACTTAGACAATAGACCTGGACTACATTTTCGTTTAGGGTGGCACATTAATAAAGGCACGGTTTGCCAATTTTTTATTTGCACAAAATGGTGAATTATGCATGCACCGATACTGCTTTCTACTACCAAAATCCAATTCGTATAGGAATATTTTTTAATTAAGATTTTTAAATTTACCCAGTCATCACGGTAAAATCCCAACTGGCGGCCATCCCGACTGGCGGCCATCGCAACTGGCGGCCACCGACAGGCGGCCATCCAAACTGGCGGCCCCCAACTGGCGGCCATCACAACTTATACCCACCAAATACAAGCGGATATGAACAATAGCTCCCGGTGCCGATAGTTTCCGGCCTGTATAAGAGGGACAATTGTTCCTGGTTTATATAATAATAAAATACTATTCGGGTTTCTTACAATGGGCGGGTGAAGGTGCAGGTGTTGGTCGATGCCCGTTGAAGTTTGAGGTGTTCTCACTATGCAATTTTGTCTGTTTTTTTGTTTTTCATTGAAGTAAGGGTCTAACTTCTCTCAGTTTTAGTTAGGGTTGGAATCTGATCGGTCATTTTCAAATCTGGTCATATGACCGATCATGTTTGGTTATATTCGGTCATTTCTATTTTAAATTTTCCAAGGCCAAAAAAGTTTTAGGAGGGGGAAAATAAGAAAATATTTTAACACCGTCACTAAGCGCCTGGTGTACGACCAGTTTTTCCCGTTTTTGCTAATGCTTAGGTGCAGGGTAGGCCAGCGTGTGTTAGGACGGACTCAAACATGTTTATCAAACCACAAAAAAGTAAGAAAAACATGTTTGGTGAAAAACAGACTTTTTTAAGAATACTCTGGCATGGATACTCAGGTACTACTTTTAGGTATAAGGTCCCAGATATTACCACCTCCAATCTAGATACCTGGGTCTTGATACCGCCACCTGGGCAATACTACCTGAATTCAAAACCTCACAGGGGCTTAAAATTCAAAAACATAATCACTTTCGAATTTTCGCGCCAAATTAAAAATTTTAAAATTGGCTTGATTTTCTATGGGTTGATGTTTTCTACGGTGGTCAATGAATATTAAATGTTTCACTAATAAATATTATCGGATTAGATTTGCCTTGAATGTAGCTTTCGAACAAGCCATTACTCGGTTATGAAACATGAGAAATTCAGCAACCATAATAGATTTCTTGATCAAACAATTCAAACAATTTTTAGGTTGCTAAGCTCGAGAAGGTTTGACACGACTGACATACGACTCGATACACATTGTGACTCGATACGCCAACTCGATAAAGTTGCGACTCGATACACCAACTCGATACACTTTATTTTTTTGTGAGTTATAATAGCCTTCCTTGCTTTATTTATTAATCGTTACTAAATCATAAAGAAAATTCGGTGATAGAAGTATCATATTCTTTTACATTTATCGGACCAGAGACAGAATAACAACGAAAATGATTAAACATAACAGTGATTTGTGACTATTAGTCTTTTCTTCACTCCGACACATTTTCTACGTCCTCCGGCGGATGATCGACTTTGGCAGCTGCGTGGTGAAAATTTTCTTCTTGTTCAGCTTCTGCATGCTCGATTCTATCTTTTTGTTGACGTTCTTCTTGTCTTTGTACATACATAGCATCCTCTGCCATCATCAGTATAAGTAATCGGTGCAGTTCGGGCTCCTATACGCTGCGTGTGCACAAGTACGACTATGTCCATGCTGATTAATACCTGAACACGTGAAGTAAAGACTATCAGGATTTTAATTTATACAAATATACCGTATAACCTCTAACAGACGGGCATGCCCTTCTATTTTTCAACCCCTAAAAAATCGAAAAAAAATATTTTGATTTTGAGATTTTGGGTACTCAAAAAAATCTGAAAAGCGGAATCAACTAAAGATCGAGGTAATCAAGAAAACGCGAAAAACAGATTTGCAAAAAAAAAATTTTGCGCTGAGATATAGGTCCTTGAGGGTGCCCGTCTATTAGAGGGTGCGCGTCTATTAGAGGGTGCCCGTCTAATAGAGGTTATACGGTAATAAATAACAAGAGGACTTTGCTACCACAAAACGTGACTTTAACACTAGTCGGGAGTCGAACCTGAAACTCGGTGTATCGAGTTGGCGTATCGAGTCGCAACTGTATCGATTTGGTGTATCGAGTCACAATGTGTATCGAGTCGTCGTTATACCGTTTGACACCACCATATTCTCGCATATTATGAAAAAAATAAACTGGGAGCTCAATAGAGGAGTAAATTTGCTACATTTTGGTACCAAGAAAGTATGCGAAAAATACAAATTTGGATGGTCTTATACAAAAGTTAGATGAAAAACGCAAAACACCCTATTTTTACTCGAGAAAATGCCAGTTGTTTGCTGTTGATGGTCTCTCGTTTGTAAAACTCTTGGTTATGAAAATTTTTTTTTGGTTAAAAGATAGAAGATTATGTTAACTTTCTTTTGGTATATAAAATGCTCAAACAATGCAAAATTTGAGGTTTTCAATGCAAATGAAATTTGGTGTAATTTTATAGCTGAAGATGGTCTCCACCAGAAGAATGTCCTCCAAGCCAAATGTACTGTCTCTCTCCGAAATTCGTTCAGCCGCAATCTAGAAAAGATGGAAGAATAAGGAACAAGCGAATCAAGAGTCGGAATGAGAGGAAATTCGTGGTTCTCCTGATGCGTACAGCTGATAGAGTGGATAGGGTCCTTGGTGAAGAATTAACCGTAACTGAGTTGAACAAAGAATGTGTAAGTAATTTTTCTACTAAATACTGTTTCGTTTGGTTGAACACCTTCAGTTGAATCGCACAGATTCCAATCTTTCGTTGAAAATTGATGCGCTCAACTGCTCCAATCTGATCGACGTCTCGTCAATCGCACAGTCGGTCGTCTTTCTGTTTTTTGGTGGGTCGTGCTTCGCGCCATCGTAAAGGAATGACGCTGAAGGGAAGGCTGAAGCTGCTCATATGGTAAGTCATAAGCTCTTTATAGTATACCGTATTTCCTGTAATTAACGCCCCCCCTCGTAGAGGTCGATTGAAAAATAAACGCCCGGGGCGTTTAATACAGGAAATACGGTAGTCGACGCTTAGATTGACTGCAACCCAAGGGATCGTTCTTGGGGATGTTAATCTAGAGACTCATTAACTCAAATGGCTTCCGAACTAACTTTTCAGCTGGGTGAATCCATGAAGAGTGTTCCTTGTTTCTGAAGTTGCGCAAGATCAGTGCAATCCAGAAGATAGCCAAGACAGTGTCATCCAGTGTCATTAGTTTCCCTTCCGTCGGATGTCCTGATGTAAGTTTTGTTTCTGTGGATTACCATTTTTTGTTGTGTACCAATCTTATTTAGGCTCAACATCGCCGATAATGACTATTTGGATATCTTCAATAGCAAGGATGCCAAGAAGCGTTGTTGAAGAAGGATAATATTCCAGTAAAATGTTGTAAATGAATCTGATTTTGCGTTATATCGTACATTTACTTTTGAGTTTCCGCAAAATAAATGTTATTTTGGTACCATTGCATGAATCTGGTGTTTTAGGATAGTTGCAAGGGCATAGTTGTGCTGTGTTTTTGATCTAATTTTTTTGACCATTCCTTTTCTGACTTGCGGCCCTCAACTTGCGGTCATCACAACTTGCGGCCATTCCAAATATACATTCTTTCCTGACAAAAAAGGGAAAATTACTTTAATTGTTGGTTGTTCATATTGTTCAAAATCACCTTATGCCGGACGACTACTTGGTTTGTGCATCTGGATGGTTTAGGGAAACCTAAACCAACCTAAACCAAGGGTGGATTTGTGCCACTACAGGTCAATAAGAACCATTGGAATAACGAAAAAAATCCCTTTACTCAGAAGTCAGGAGAAAAAATAAATTAAATTACAGCCAAACCATCAAGCTCCCTGCGCCCCGCCCCCTTGGTGGCTTGACGTTGAGATGCGCACACCCACATACGCATATCCACATACTTTAGACACAAATCACTCGAAAAGTGACTCTGGATGGACGAAAAAGCATGCATACCAGAGTTTCTTCATGCGGTAGGTCCCGATTCTTTTTTGTGTTCCAATTCCATCTTCTAAGACATTTTGTGGTTATCCACGTACTCTTTCAGGGGAAATTTCTTTCTGTTTTCAGTGCCGATAATTTATCCCTGCAGTAAAAGAAAAAGTTAAAATTTTACATTTAAAATAGTTTCGTTCAGGTAATTTACCAGGGAGTGAATTGATACGGGGAGTGAATTGACCGGGGAGTGAATTAATACGGGGAGTGAATTGATACAGGGAGTGAACTGACCGGGGAGTGAATTGACCGTGTCCCTGCCAGTTGACCCTCGTCCGTCATCACCACTGATGTGAGAATTTAGATACTTACACACGACCAAACGGAAGAACAACGATTTTATTTGTAACAATACAGTACATAGCGAAATCAAAGAAGTTTAAATGACATGGATGTATTAACTGCATGACGGAACGGCAGATTACTTGTTTTTGACATCCTTGAGCTTACCGCCTAAAAATAATGAGCTTAAAGGTTTTTAGAATCAAGAGGATACCTACATACCAGCACTTTCGAAAACTTCTCCGGCCTTAACGGCGCCATCTTTGGCATAATCCTGAGCGGCGGAAGCAGCATGTTCAGACTTGGCAGCAGCAGCAGAACTGAGATCATTGCTCTTGTCGTAGACAACTTGAGCAGCTTTTCCTGTTTTGTCAGCAGCAGCAGAGCCGACGTCCTTAAGTTTCTCCCCTGAAAACAAGAAAATCAACGATAATTAAGCAAAAAGCATTGACATACCAGCACTTTCGAGAACTTCTCCTGCTCTGGCAACACGCGCCTTAGCGTAGTCCTGAGCAGCATGAGCGGCCTCTCCAGTCTTGGTAGCAGCAGCAGAGCCGACGTCCTTGAGCTTCTCACCTATAATAATTACAAGGCTTACGATAAGTAAGCCAAAAGAAATAATATACCAGCACTTTCGATGACTTCTCCAGCCTTGACGACACCAGCCCTAGCATAGTCCTGAGCAGCATTAGCAACATCCCCACTCTTGGCAGCGGCAGCAGAGGCGACACTTTTACTTGTTTCGTAGACAACTTGTGCGGCTTCTCCAGTCTTAGCAGCAGCAGCGGAGCCGACGTCCTTGCTTGTGTCGTAAGCAATTTGTGCTGCAACCTTGGCATTTTCAGCGGCCGAGAAAGCAAGATTTTTGGTAACATCCACAGCAGAGCTAGCAATTCCTCCCATAACCTGAGCGGCGTCCCAGCCTTGCTAGCAGCAGTTTGAGCTATATCCTTGGCAGACTTCATAGCAGACCACTTTCCACACATTTTGCTTGATATGCTTTTCGCCGGAAACAATTCAATAGCTGTAGAAAATGAACATAAAAATTCATAAACAAACATCCCGGATGCACTTTAATCTTGCTCGAGTAGAAAAGAAAAATATATAATATATAAGGCTAGGGGAAGATTGCCAAAACGAAATTGCCAAAAACGAAAATTGCCAAAACGATGATTGCCAAAACGAAAATTGCCAAAACGACGATTGCCAAAACGAAAATTGCCAAAACGAAGATCGCCAAAACGAAAATTGCCAAAAACGAAAATTACCAAAAACGAAAATTGCCAAAACGAAAATTGCCAAAACGAAAATTGCCATGACAAATGAAAGCTTAGTGAATATGAACATATACCACTCAGTTCCACATAACGTACCCTTCATTTATCTATTCGTCTAAAAATGACTTAAGTCAAACCTAGATATAGTGACTCCTACAATATAGTGACACCTCAGAGTCAAGACAAATGTCGTTTTGGCAATTTTCGTTTTGGCAATTTTCGTTTTTGGCAATTTTCGTTTGGCAATTTTCGTTTTGGCAAAACATACGTTTGGCAATCTTCGTTTTGGCAATTTTCGTTTTGGCAATCTTCGTTTTGGCAAAACATACGTTTGGCAATTTCGTTTTTGGCAATCTTCCCCTAGCCATATATAAAATAGAAAAATATATATATAAGATGCAGCCTATGGACACTTGAGAAAACCTAAAATTCAAGTCGATTTTAGGTCTTATTGTTATGAATAGAAGGCTGATACTACTAGGCAGAGCAAATGATTTTCTAGTTTTTTGAGTACACAGCCTATTTACAGAGTGGCCTATCTCAGCACATGGTTGTTTTGGCCTACAATTTTTTAATTCAAATATCCAATTGGCTCGATATTTTTTTCATAAGGTGAAAGATATTTACGGCTGCTTTTTGACACTGGTTACCGTATAACAAGCCGAAGAGGCGCCATTAGGCGCCTAAAAAAATGATTTTGAACGTACATACATAAAATTGATGGCAACCGGACAAAACCGGATTTTAAAAGTATCTGTCGCGCGACAAAACCGGATTTTAAAAGTATTTGTCGGACGACAAAAACGACTATATCCGGATTTGTCGCGCGACAAAACCGACTTTTTTCCGGATTTGTCGTGCGACAAAACCGACTTTTTCCGGATTTGTCGTGCGACAAAACCGACTTTTCTAGTTTTATAATTCTTCATGTTCGACTTGAACGTAGTCACCAACTCGGCCTTTTCGGTCATAATCAGCATAAATGAATCAAAAACACTCATTTCCGCTTTATCAACTTTATTAACCTAACCATTTGACAATAATAACGACCAAAAATTTGAAAATAACATGAATTAAATCATTCTTCGTCTTCCTGCTCTTCATCGTCACTCCATTCATCCACGTCTGGATTTTGGCCGTTTGCGAAGAAAACCGCACCTTGAATCGATTTGAGGAAGTCGATCACATCTTCGTAAAAGGGCTCTTCTGTTTCGAACCTTCTTCTTTCATTCCAAGCTCTGACCAGACCATGCACTTGCTCTTCTGACTCTAACTGCCTCGGTCGGACTTGTCGGAACTCTTCCTCTGGCCTCTCCTCGTGTCTAAGATGCGGCAGTTAGAAAATTCGAATGAACCAAAGTAATGACTACCTGATCACACTAACCGATTCATAAGTGTAAGAAATTCATTGGCCCAGATTATGCGCCTGCCTGTTCTGCTTACTTCTTCCTGATCGATTGGATATCTGGCCAGATAGCTTACTCTATCGTTTTCTGAATCACTTGACATTTATTACAGCTGTAAAATAATAACATCAACAATGTACTAAGAAACCAGTAGCAAGGAACACAAATAAATACCAAAGATTGGTAAGAAAAGTAATAAATAAGTCGTTTTTGTCGCGCGACAAAAACGATGCGACAAATCCGGATATAGTCGGTTTGTCGCGCGACAAATCCGGAAAAAGTCGGTTTTGTCCGGTTGCCAAAATTGATGACAGAGAATCCTATCAAAATACTATATGTAGATACGGTTCGTATTTCCCCTAATTTTAGGCCATTTTACCTACACCGTTTTTCAAATTTTCGAAGCCGTTTTACCTACACCGTTTTGAGAAAAAACCTGGCAAGGCTAAAATTCTGCGGGAGAAGATTCCGCGGGAGAAAATTTCGCGGGAGAAGATTTTGCGGGAGAAACTTCCGCGGAATTCCATTTTTGACGTTCCTGTTGAGAAAACAAAATCCTGAGACCGGATTATTGTTCAGCATGGTCGGTTGCATACCGAAGCCATATTAAATCTGATACTTATAATCAAATTTTAAATATTGAATTTTTTCCAAATCTTTTTTTGTCTTGAGAGGAATTTCAGAATTAATTTTAAGCGGATATGGATTTTTTTTGGTGCAAAAAAATTCTTTTTGGTGCAAAAAGATTTTTTTTGGTGCAAAAAAAATTTGGTGCAAATTAGATCTTTTTTGGTGCAAATTGAATCTTTTTTGGTGCAAATATGATCTTTTTTGGTGCAAAAAGATTTTATTTTGGTGCAAATCGCCGTGGTGCAAATTGAATTTTTTTTGGTGCAAATAATTTTCTTTTTGGTGCAAATTGAATTCTTTTTGGTGCAAATAGTATTTTTTTTGGTGCAAATAGAATTCTTTTTGGTGCAAATCGAATTCTTTCTGGATAATATTTTTTTGTCCGTATAATACTCGTTTTTGCCCATCGCGTATTTTTTTTGCCTTGTCGCGAGCGGCCACGGCCAACAGCTCGTGAATTGGAAAAAGGGGGAATGGAGGGGATATTTGATCCCACTCCCTTTGGATCCGCAGGGAAATGCCTTAACCAGTAGGCCACCAAACCCCAGACTGGGAAAGTGAAGAATTTTGTAGACATCACTTGCGTCGAAGACGCAACACTCCCCACCGAGGAGAAGTGGGTGCTTGGCTTGCTTTAGCCAGCTGGAGTGTTTCCCAGGCCGTGATTTTTTTTGTTGTTGTTTTGCCTGGTCTGTTCATCTGCAGCCAACAGTCCTTTTCTTTTTGCTTTTTGTAGACTGCTGACCAGGTTGTGGGTGAGTAAGCTGTTGGTTAGAGCTGCTCCCTTCTTTTGCTACTAGGCTTATTCTCTCTGTGCTTTTCTTTAAGCTGGAGGGCTCTTCGCTGGGGAGACTGCCGTGTCCTTTTTGCTTCTCTGCCTGCTGGACCTGTTCTTTGACTACTGGACCAGGAAGTTGCAGGTCGGTTGCACGCCAAGATCGCCATGTCGCGAGCGGCCACGGCCAACAGCTCGTGAATTGGAAAAAGGGGGAATGGAGGGGATATTTGATCCCACTCCCTTTGGATCCGCAGGGAAATGCCTTAACCAGTAGGCCACCAAACCCCAGACTGGGAAAGTGAAGAATTTTGTAGACATCACTTGCGTCGAAGACGCAACAGCCTGTAGATTTCGAATGACCGTAGAATATTCGTTTTCGCCCGTAAATTTCTTTTTTTTTCTATTTTTTCTGCCTGTAGATTTTAAAATTTTGCGGAAATTCAAATTTTATGGTCAGAAAGGACTTGGTTTGCTCAGAATCCCACCCCAAAGTGACCAAGTTTGTTTTTGGGAATTTATTTAAGGGGGAGTAAACTTTTCGCGAAAATTAGATTGCGCGCATCAGAATCCTTTTTCGATCGGCTCAATCTCTCAGACTCCGGATTCCGCCATTTAGAAGCACTAAATGAAGGGGGGGGGGTTACAGTTTATGTACGCATCGCCCTAAATCGACAGTTTTAATCCCGCTAGGCGCACACCTTTCTTTTTTATATCAAGTTTACTGACTTCTAGGGTCAAAAACTGTCGAGAAATGGATTGCAATCATTAACAGCACTGCTTTGCTGTCAGAAACTGCCTCTATTTCCGAAAACCGTCAGTTCCAGAACAAATTTTGGGGAATCTCGAAATTTTGGGTGACAGACCTGGGTGGGAGTGCATGGAATGGGAAATCGTTGGATGTTTTTTGAATTTTAGATTCAACTTCATACTAACTTCCTTCTGTTTGATAGCTCAAATGAAAGCCTAGATTTTTGGCCACATTTTGGTATATAAAAAGTGTGACTTGTAAAAAAAAGTCAGAAAATTTCAATGTAACTAATTAGAGGTAACCTAAAAAACCGTCGATTTTCGGAAATTTAGCCTACTTCAGCCTGAATACAAGATTCAGTCGGTGTAAAAGCCTGCTCTGAAAATCTTGTTTTATGGTCAAGAGTAGGGTTGGCCTACCTCCCTCCCTCCCCCCCTCCCCCCGCTTTTCGACTAAATTTCCTTATACCTCCCCCGCTCCTCCCCCCCCGTTTCTCCCCCCCCGCTCCCAAAATGACCCCCCGTCGCCCCCCGCAAAAAATCCCAGTCGAAAAAAACTCTCGGATGAGGTCATTTTCAGAACGGCAGATGAGAAGGATCAAGATTTATCGAACCAGAGTAGTGGCAATATCGTAGCTTTGACTTCAGAAGTGTTTCAAAAGCCTTCAAATTCATTATAGACTGCTGTTTCAAAAAATTTCAGTCCCGAGGCTTGTAAATTAATCAGGCACCACCCGCCACTGCCCTCCGCTCACAGCTTCCTCCCCCCGCTCCTCCCCCCGCAAAAAAATTGGCCACCTCCCCCCCGCTTCTCCCCCCCGCAAATTTTTTTAGTCTAATCTCCTCCCCGCACCCCAAAAAGCGGGGGGGGGGGAGGCCAACCCTAGTCAAGAGTGTGAGGATTATTTTGATACTAAACTTGTAAATAAAAGGAGAGAAAAAAGGTGTGCACCAGTGGTAGTCAAACCTGTGACTTAGGCAATGCGTATTTGAAGGGCTGCATGACAGTTGCGCAAACGACAGTTGCGCAAACGACAGTTGCGCAAACGACAATTGCGCAAACGACAGTTGCGCAAATGACAATTGCGCAAACGACAATTGCGCAACTGTCGTTTGCGCAATTGTCGTTTGCGCAATTGTTGTTTGCGCAATTGTCGTTTGCGCAATTGATACGTTGCGCAATTGTTGTTTTGCGCAACTGTCATGCAGCCATTTGAAGTATACCTCACCCTTTAAAACCATTACCAACTAGTATTTAGGTACCCTGAACCAATAATAAAGTTGTTTCTAAATGGCGGAATCGGGATTCTGAGAGATTGAGCCGATCGAAAAGGGATTCTGATGCGCGCAATCTAATTTTCGCAAAAAGTTTACTCCCCCTTAAATAAATTCCCAAAAACAAACTTGGTCACTTTGGGGTGGGATTCTGTGCAAACCAAGTCCTTTTCTGACCATAAAATTTGAATTTCCGCAAAATTTTTAAATATACAAGCAGAAAAAAAAATAGAAAAAGAGAAATCTGCGGGCAAAAACGGATATTCTACGCCCATTCGAAATCTACAGGCAAAAAAAAATACGCGATGGGCAAAAACGAGTATTATACGGACAAAAAAATATTATCCAGAAAGAATTCGATTTGCACCAAAAAGAATTCTATTTGCACCAAAAAAAATACTATTTGCACCAAAAAGAATTCAATTTGCACCAAAAAGAAAATTATTTGCACCAAAAAAATTCAATTTGCACCACGGCGATTTGCACCAAAATAAAATCTTTTTGCACCAAAAAATATCATATTTGCACCAAAAAAGATTCAATTTGCACCAAAAAAGAGCTTTTTTGCACCAATTTTTTTTGCACCAAAAAGAAATTTTTTGCACCAGAAAAAATCCATATTCATTTTAAGCTCGTCTCTAGGCAGTGTTTTCAAAAGGAAAGGCAAATTAAAAGTAAAGGAAAATTTTCATGCAAAGTAAAAGTAAAGGCAAAGTGAAAGGCAAATTTGCCTTTCACTTCAGTTTGCCTTTCACTTTGCCTTTCCTTTCAGTTTGCCTTTCACTTTGCCTTTCCTTTCAGTTTGCCTTTCCTTCACTTTGCCTTTCTTTTCAGCTTTCCATTTTGATTTATTTTACTGCGAGAAAAGTGTTACCGTTTACAATTACCATTACAATTTTTGCAACCAAGTCCTTCAATTTATTCAAATCAACAACAACAATAACAAATCAATTCAAATCCTCAGCGTCACAATAACTATAAACAACAATTTGAGCATTCAATAATTCATGTTCTGTACGATTTCGGTGCTTGGGTGTTGCTAGTCCGGCCTGCGAGAAAATTCTTTCAATTGGTGCGCTTGTTGCCGGGACGGAAAGCACCTCCATAGCGAGAACTGCGATTGGCCTCGATTCCTGAACAATAAATATGAGAGAAGGACGACCAAAACAGTTTAAAGTTTACAAACCGTGTTCATCAGAGACGCCCAGTACTTGAGAGGATCTATTCCACAAAACGACGCTGCCTTCACTCTGCTTAAAACTTGTTGGACCCATGATTTGTCGGCCTGAGGCGAATCTCCTTGATTCCTTGACTTGACGTTGTCAGTGGCCATTTTCTCCAAGATTTGGTCCAAAGTTTTGTTGAGCATGTTGGTCGGCAGAACCTCTGCTGGCTGATGCGGCTCTTCAAATGGGACCTCAAACAAACAGAATAAAATAAATTTCCACAACTTCAATGAAAATAAATTACCAAGTTCTGAATTTCTGCAACGGCAATTTCGGTTTCTGCCGGCGACAAGAGGTTGGCTGTGCTTGGATCGAGAGAAGCGGCCACAAAGAAGATTGGATCAAAGAAGAACGAGTCCCTGTCCACATATTTGTCAAAGCGCTTGGCGAGCAGTTCCCTCAACTTCTTGGCCGTGGCGGATGGAGTGTTTGCCTGCAATAAGAACGATTAGGACAATAATAGCAAATAAAAAATCAACCTCATAGTTGTCCAGAGAAATGTTCAAAGCTTTGACGAACCCGCAGCATTTGGAAATAGTGACGCTCTTCTCAGCTTGGACGCGCAACAGGACGTCGGCAAATATTTTTGTCATTTTGTAGATTTCCTCCAGTTCTTGAATTATGATATTTTAATAGTCAAACTCATTATTTCAACAATAAAATTCAAACCTTGTTCTCAGTTTCTGTTGGATGTTCCCAAGCTTTTCTTAGTGCCACTTTTGCCACTTCTTCTTTAAGCTCAAGGTAGCGACCGATAACGGCAATTTGGAAAGCCCATCGAGTCTTCGAGGGGAGCAGAAGATCCTTTCCACCAGCATCCTTTAGCTCCTGTAAGCAAATATGAATATGAATCGAAAATATGAATAAAAAATTTACTCTTGTTGATTGATGTGATGTCTTAAAGCGACTAATCAGAGTGAGCATAGTCTTGTAGCAATCTGACAGCGCAACACATTCTTTGAAAACTTGCATAATTACGAGTTGGAGCGCGTGGGCGAAACAGTTGACTCTAAGCGGGAATGCTGTTCTAAAATGGCAAAAAAAATGTTTCCTATACAATGAAAAACAAGAATAATAATCATACGAGATCAACAATTCTCCTTCATCATTTTGCTCTTGAAAATTTTCTTCTGGATCTTCAGAATCATCCTCTGCATCTTCTTCCTCTTCTTCTTGATCAACCTCCGGAAGTTGTTTGAGCAAATGGACGTCGTTGAAGCCTTTGACCATGTTGCTGCCGCCATCAGCGACCACTTTGAATGCATTGGAAAGTGACATACCATATACTTGGAGCAAATTCTCAGTTTCTCGCTGAGTTTCTCGCTTGGGTTTCAGTTTCTCGCTTGATGAGGTGACTTGTGTGAGATCCTTCCAGCTGCCGGAGTCCAATGAAATTTCGCGGGAGAAGATTTCGCGGGAGAAACTTCCGCGGAATTTTTGCTTGCTTGGTTTTGAGAGTCGAAAGAAGACATCTGAAAAATAAATTTTTCAGCAAACAAAGAAAAGGCAAAGTGGACGCTAGTAGCGAATACCACCCCCCCCCCCCAACGATTTTCACTTTTTTCACTTTAGTAAAAGCACCCAAATTTATGTCCCAGACCCCGGAAAATGTGCGCAAACTCTTCATTAGTCACAACTTCCGTACGCTGGCCTACCCCCAAGCCTAAGGGCTAAGCCTAAACTTGTTGTTTGCAAGGGTAGTTACAACTTTTGAAGGTCGGGTGCTCGGGGGGGGGGGGTATTCGCTACTAGCGCCGCAAAGTGAAAGGCAAACTGAAAGGAAAGGCAAATTTGCCTTTCACTTTGCTTTTCACTCGATTTTAGAGTTTGCCTTTACTATTTGCCTTTCTTTTTGAAAACACTGGCTCTAGGTAAATTCGCCGACACGAATTCGCCGACAGGTAAATTCGCCGACAAGTAAATTCGCCGACAACTCTAATTTTGCAGGAATTCAAATTTTTTAGTCTGAACCAACCAAACCAAATGGTCGTCCACTTGGATCAAAAAATTTTACGTTTTTCATGTTCCAAAACCTGTTTTCTGGACTAATTCGTGTATTCTGAAGATGGTTTGACAGTGGTAAAATGCCGTTTTATCGAGTATTTTTTTAGTTTTGCGCAATAATTGATTTCACCAAAATCAATTATTGCCCAACACTCAGAAAGTACCAAAGAAAACGGCATTTTACTATTATCAAATCATCTTCAGCATGTCCGAGCTTGTCCAGAAAACAGGTTTCGGAAAATGAAAAACGTAAAAAAACAATTGCTACAAGTGGACGACCACTTGGTTTGGTTGGTTCAGACTGAAAAATTTATATTCCCGCAAAATTAGAGTTGTCGGCGAATATACTTGTCGGCGAATTTACCTGTCGGCGAATTCGTGTCGGCGAATTTACTGTCTGCGAATTTACCGTTTCCCTTTAAGCTCACATTTTAAAAAGGATAATCTGTAATCGACTATGCTGAACTCGAATTCGGTGTCAGAATTTGGTTTTTCTCAACAGGAACGTCAAAAAGTGAAATTCCGCGGAATTTTCTCCCGCGGAATTTTCTCTTGCGGTATTTTCTCTCGCGGTATTCTTGCCGTGCCAAAAGTCTGACGGAAGGGAGGGGGGGGGGGGGTGGTTGGGGGCCCGTGCCCCCCCCCTCTTTTGTGAAATTGAAGTGGCTCTACACATGTTCTTCAACAAACACCTCTTCGGACAATTCTTTAACCGGCTTATTCTTCGACTGGCTTATTCTTCGACTGGCTTATTCTTGAATTGGACTTTTAGGGGACTATTGCCTGACTATCATATGGCTAGTCAATAGACCGGTTGAATGCAGTTTTGTGAAAATGCAGTTCGTGAAAATGCAGTCTTTTTCTAAATTCTTTTTGTGAAAATGGATAAAGTAGAATTCAAAATTGAGAATACGTGAGAATATGGAAATGTGAGTTTGTGAAGATGCATTTTTGTGATTCATCATACCGCCGTACTTGCTCCACAATAAAGTAAATTTACGCCTCGAAAAGTTATTATCCATATAAAATGATTAGCCAAATGATGTTTTGACTATACAGAAAATTAATATCTAATTATTACCTGGATAAGTACCCACTCCTAGGCGGTCTACCCCAAATGTTAAACTAACTCAGTTTTTCCGATAAATACCACGAACTTAAGTAAGGAGATCTCAGGAACAATTCGGAGGATGCCGAACAATCGCGGGTTAATTTTTTGTTTAGTTGGCTCGGTCTTTCCTCTTTTAGGCCTTGTTCTTATTGGTGGACTGTAAATTCAACAATCCTCACTCGGAAATCTCACTCCGGCCGAGTGAGAATTGTAAGTGAAGATTGTTGACTTTTTTCAATATTTTTTAATTCATACCTACTCAACCAATGGCCTATTTGGTAGTCCTGAATCTCAGCTACAAAATTGCACCAAAAGAATAATTTTTAGAAAATTAAAAAAAACTTATGGCCAGTTCCGAGTAAGGATTGTTGAATTTACAGTCCACCATTGTGAACAAGGCCTTTACTAGTAGACGCTATTTTCAGTATCTTCTATTTGTGGTTTTAGGTTCGTTGGTCAGATAAATTTTTCTTTTGCGCACGATTCGCATTACATACAGCTTGGTAAAGTCGTCAATGCATGTAAGGTCAAGTCAGAACTTCTTGTATATGTGGCCATTATTGACTTTGTCAGGCTGTATGTGGTCGCAATGTCACTCTTTATGTGCCTTCGTGCTTCATACCCATGACAGTATGGCTAGGCCTTCGTAACATAACTGTTGGGGCACCTTAACTTCACACAAGAGGCTGCCTAGCGAGAGTGGTTATAAGTCCCAAAATATTTACTAGATTTGATGTCAACTAAAATTTGTCAGAAGGTAGCCGCAAAGTCTTCTCTCTTTAATGATCGCAAGAAGTTAAGCAACTATGTGCTACCAAAACTTTAACCCATTTCTACATGTCGATTAATCGACATGTACTTTAATGCTTTCTTCATACATGTTTTTCATGAATTTAAGCTTACCTTTTTTGTTTTGTAGCTCCGCTTTTTGGCTTTTACATGTGCCTTTCACAAAGCTTTAAAACATTTCGAATTTTTTTTCTCACAACATTACGATTGAACAAGTCCATTTGGACCAAAAAAGTCATTTTATTCTTTCATGTGAAATTGCTTAAAATCGCACAGTATATTTATCACACTGCCTCCATGAAACAAACGTTATGCTTGTTTGAAAGCCCCGAGTGTGCTATCGAAAATATACTTTTTGATTTTTAATTTTTTTTCTTTAGCTGTAAAAAATTTGACAAATTTACCAGAATTTTGATTGAAATTTAAATTTTTTGTCGATCAATGCGATAATATTTGGGAACTACGATGTAGAGCAAATTGAGATCTACAAAACTCATTTTTCAGAATACTTTTTCACAGTAAGAGCAATGAGATATAGCTTTTTTAAATGTCTTTATCGCGAAAAAAAGATAGATGAGACAATAAGCTGCATTTTAGAGTGGTAACTTGGTTAAATATTATGCCCAAAAATTAGGTAAAAAAATTGTGGTTAACGGAGGGCGAAAGAACCAATTTTCTAAAATTGTCAACATTTCGAAATTTTTATTGTCTTTACTCTTTTCAACAGCATTTTCATAATGAAACTAAAACATTCTACTCCTGAAATGACGATTTGAGTTCAAAGACATAATAGTTGATTATGAAAAAAATAATTTAGTCAGAAATGGGTTAAAGATAAATTAGTATTTATTTCATTAATTTTTTGCAAAAACCATAAACCGAAAAATATCCACCGAGAAATTTCCGATTGAGCAAAACATTTATCTGTTCAAAAAGTGAAAATTTTTAATCTCGCTCTCTACAGCTATTTCAAAAAAACATATTCGCTATTTTATGCGTCAATAAAATGTAGTGGGTCACTAAATTCATTTATTTTCATCTATCTCCTGACCAATCTAATCAACATGGGTTTTGCAAAACTATTTTTTATTTCCCTTTGCATACTAGGTTTGTTCAAAATTCTTCAAATATTTTTGCCTGAAAGCATAATTAAATACTTTAGCCGTCAATAAGAGCACAAAAGCTGATCCTTCCAGCCAATCTTCTTCTGAAGAGAACACCAGCAACTCGACTATAGCAAATAAAAAATTTGGCCGGTCTCTTCACCGACTACTACTACCTAGTAGACCAGCACTGGAGGAAGTTGGAGTTAGTTTTCTGGATGCGCTTATCAAAGCTGGTCAAATAACATTGGCTAAAGGAGCATTTAAAACTCAGCTTGACACATTGAAGAAAATTCACCCAGATCAGGTCCATATTGTTAATTAATATTGTTAAGGGACCCTGACTGTGACCTGCGGGAAATTAGATGAAATGTTTTTGCTTTTTTCAGAGCATACGTTATTTCCTTGAGAATCCGCCTGCCAATCTCTAAGACTCATAAAAATAGAAGAGTGACTCATATCCATAGTGGGCCGCCGTCCGTCGCCGTCCTAATTTTTTCCATCGCCGTCCTGCATTTTTATCAAATTTTTAATAACGGAACGCTTTTTTTATTTTACATCATATAGTCAGTTTTTAGTTTTCTACCTTATTTTTGGGTGACCGTCCAGGTTTCCTTTTACTTTTAGTTCAAAAAAATGAGGCCGTCTCAATTTACATGAAAATTTTCAAAAAAATCGGGGAAATTAGGGCGGTCTCATTTTTTTGAACTAAAAGTAAAAGGAAACCTGGACGGTCACCCAAAAATAAGGTAGAAAACTAAAAACTGACTATATGATGTAAAATAAAAAAGCGTTCCGTTATTAAAAATTTGGTGAAAATGCAGGAGGCGATGAAAAAAAATGGACGGCGACAGACGGCAGCCCCACTATGCATGAGTCATGTCATATGAGTCAGTTCCAAAACCTGTAATATGGGTATTGAGTTTTTAGAGCTTTGAAGTGCCGGTGGTTCTACTTTTAAGAGACCTTGAGAGCTACAGAGCTATATCTATAAGATACTTGTGTATGTTCTACCAAAATACGCAAAAAATTTAGTTTAGTTGTCGCAGTTCTCAGTCAGTGTCCCTTTTTTTAAATTGAAGCTTAGTTCAAGCGACATTTGGTATAAGCTTCAAGTTTTAATTATGTCAAAACTTACAAGGGACACTCTCGAGCTGTTTTTTCACACTCGCGTTTCGCCTCTTTTGAGCTAGAGAATTTAGTCATTGTTAGGAACCGAGTAGCGTGAAAACTAGGTGTAAAACCGAGTAGCGACAAAAATTCTTTTATTACTGAAATACTTGTCGAAAATGTAATCCTTGAAAATCATAAGAAGCCCGGGCTTCCAATTACTTTATTTTTCTATAGTCTAGATAATAAGTCTACAGTCTTGATTTTTATAATAATTTCCAGTTTCTTTTACTATATTCTTGTGATTCCCAAACTGGGTGACTAATTCAAATTTCGGAAATGGGTACACCTAATACAAATAATTGGTAAAATGGCATAAAATGTCATGTTAAATTATCTGGAATCTGTGTTAAATTTTCTGTAGCCTTTGTTCTTAAACTTGTATCTGGTGCTAAGCCTTATTTGCAATTAGTAACCTGTTTCATATTTTGCAGTATCGAAAATACAAGGACATTCCATTGGATCGATTGGCTGCTGATGCAGTCATTCAACAAACACAAACTGCAAAAAGACATCCGGGTTCAGGCAATCGATTGAGTAATATCAACCTTGATAGGCAACTCAAAACTACTTCAAAATTTAGTTGACATGTTCAACGAAAACGGAATTCCAATAGGATCTAGTCTAAAAAGTATTCAACAAGCCATCACAGTCCAAAACAAATGGAAAGTAGTGATCCAATGGAACAAGTGGGAAAGGCAATTTTGGAAAAGTTTCAAAAGCAAATACTACCAGGTTTTTTTCGGCATAATTAGCAAAAGACAATTTTGAATTTTATACGGCCTTCTTATCAAACTTCAGAATTGCGCAGAAAAATATTTCGGATTGCCTTGCAAAAAAATATATATACCTACGAAAGAAATTCCCAATTTTTATCTTCTAAATTCTATTGCCTCTACACTAGTTAAAAATATTTTCAGGATTAGTTGCTAACATCATTGCTGGCAAGAATCCATTAAAAATGTTTGGACAGAAAGGTTTTCCTGATAATGAAATAATTAATCGTACTAGTAAACACAGATTTTGACAATTCAGCTAAAAATATGCAGTTTGGAGCAAGCAAAGAAGAAGGGCAGCAATCATCAGACGATCCAAACAAAAGTTATGAAGAAAATTAAAGAAAAATGCACCTAAATTTTTGTTGTAATAAATTCCCAATGTCTAATAAAATTTCTAATAATTTGGTTTTCTTGATATTTCAATCCCCTATAACCAGTAGTCAATGATTTCCTTTAAAATTTCCGGCTGTATTGATTATGGCGATTTAGGTCCTTATAGTAATTAATCGTATTAGTAAACACAGATTTTGACAATTTTTTGTCGATTCTTGTGAACTTAAGTAACCATGATCACTTTAATCACCTTAAAACAACAGGAGAAACCAAGGAATATTTTGGTACACATTGTGCCATAGACCAAATTTCCTATACGTGTGCGCACTTATCATTTCGCGCCTTATCCAAAGTTTTGAACACTTCGAAGTTATTCGCTACTAGCACTCAATTTTTTTTTATGAATTTGTTAAGTACTTGACCTAGGGCATTCTCATTCAATTAATCTTTGCAAAGCCCGGCTGTATTTTCATCGAGCATGTAAATCTCGTCATTCGGCTTCTGTAAAAATTACAGAAAAATAAGATGAAGGAAAGATTGCGAACTAAAAAATATTATTTTTCAAAAACTTATCAGACTTAAATCTTATACGTATTTGGCATGTGTGGGTGGGTCGCCACTTTTGTGTTCAAGCCCAATTTTCTGTCAATTTTTGTGAACTTCTGCCGGATATCTTTCCGGAACCCTAAAATTGAATATCTTAGCTTTCTTTGAAGCACAAAGCTTGAAAATCGAGTAGGCTCCAAAAAAAAGTTTTAAGTCCCTCCAAATCGGAGATGGTAGATTTTAGCCTGGATTTCGGGTGGATTTTCGTGTTTCCTTCGTGTTTCGTAAGTCCCTCCAAATTTGAAGTGGTTGATTTAGCCTGGGTTTTGGTGGATGTTAATGCTCGAGCACGGGAAAGGGGTATCTAGGAAGAATGTAGCAAGGAGGGTGCTACTCAGTAGGTGGGAAGCAGCAGAGATGTACACAGGAGGAGGTTAACCAGGAGGAGGGTAGGAAGGAGGGGATACCCAAAAGGAGGGTAGCCAGTAGGAAGCTGGCCAAGTGGACGGTAACCAGGAGGAGGGTGATCAAGAGAAGAGTAGCCAGAAGTGTGTACTCATGAGGAGGGTCGCTAAGAGAGGGTATATAGGGAAAAGTTACCCAGGAGGGTGCTAACCAGTAGGAGGAAAGCCAGGAGGGAGTTATCCAGGAGGAGGGAAGCCAAGAGGACGGTTAACCAGAAAAAGGGTAGCCAGGTAAGGGTATGTGATCGATTATTATTTATGTAATTTTTAAAATATGATAGTGGCGCCGATAGATGCCTGTTGCCCCTAGTTATTCTGTATACCTGTTTGTATGTATGTTCAATAAATAAAGTTTATTTTCAATGCTTCAGCAAGAATAACAACAACCAAATGAATGAAAAGACCATAAAATTGGAGATTAAATCCCCACAGTACCCGTTGAATTCAACTGTTTCTGTTATAGACGGCAAATAGACCGATTGGACAATGAATATGCGATAGATTATAGATGGGAATGATGCCATGGAGTACAATAAAACAACAATGATAAAAATTTAGTCATCATTACATGTGAGTTTGACAATTGTGAGTCAACACATTTGTTGAAGTGAATTTAAATTAAATCAACACACCGGAGAATAAGCAAAAAGTTGATGCTTGGCATTAAATACAACAAAAACAGTAATTATGATCAGGGTTTGACAAATTTGCCCTATTTTGAACAAGAGCTCTTAAAGTGCGCACACTATTTAAAGCAAGTGAATAATGGAGAAAATACTGATGGAGGACTCCTTGAAATACCCATTTTTCAAAAGCCAGTTTTAGCAATCGAAACATGAAAACATTTAAAAAGTTAGCCTTGGTTCCATGACAAAAAGTTAAATTTGGGTAATCTTATATTTTCGCCGCAAATATACTTTTCGCGGCAAATTCTACTTTTTTCTGCAAATTTTACCTTTGACTTATTTTATAAAAAAAATCATATTTTTCAAAAGTGATAACAATATCATGTAGCCCTGCGACTCTAGTTTCTAATGAGGTATCAGTTGTTCATCATTTAAAAGGTAAAAATATGAACTAAATTATTTTTTTTAACTTGCTTCATACTTTTAACTTTTTATGCCATATTTTGCAAAGATAATGCGATAACTGATACTTCATTAGAAACTAGAATCGCAGGGCTACATGATGGTATTATTTCTTTTAAAAAAAGATGGAGCAATTTAATAAAAAAAGTCAAAATAAAAATTTCCCCTAAAAAAAATTTGCATCAAAAAGATATCACCCGCGTTTTTACCAAAAAACTAAAAATTTTAAAATTAAAATTTCTTAACTTAAAAATGGGGCTCAACAGCATTAACTATTAAAAAAACACAGGTACAACCAGTTTGCTTTATTCTCTGATAAAGGTATAGACCAAGGTTAACTTTCGTTTTTGCGCATTCTTTATTTTAGCCCATGGATGTAAATGTTTCTTTTCTGAAAGGTGTTTTTTTAATTTCTTCATTTTGGATAATTTCACGACGAAATATTTGTTGCTTAAAATGGCAATAATTACGAAATAAAATGATTTTCTCGAAAGTATTTAAATGTTTTTTACTGAAATTTTCATTTGATACAAACGCGCTTTACCAAAGCAATATATTTGTTTGTCAAGCCTGTTGTTCACCGCCACCTTCCTGTTCATTCCTCTCAACCCCATCCAAATGAGCCATCCTGAGGAATACTTGCTCCAAAGAATTTTGAGTGACCGAGAAGTCTTTGATCAGGGGTGTTTCACTGCCCAAAGGCAGACAACTGACCAGACCTGCTGGGTATTTGTCAGCTATAGCTTGTGCTTTGTGGAACAATTGACCCCAGGAAAAGTTGTTCTTGGGAATCTCCCAATGCAGGGTGCTCATGGTGGGTGAGTCGTGGGTGTGGAAAGCCTGTAAAGTGCGGGTTATATATTTAGCTGTACTTTCGTATATCGCTTACATGGAACTCGTGCACAACCAAGCTGTCCAAAAAGCTGCTGGTCGCAGCACTTGGGTTTTCAATGGTGAAGGACAGTAGGAAACTGTTTCCAAATCTGAATATTTATTAATTTTATCCATACTCGAAATTTCACAGGTCTAATTAACCCACCTGCTTTTCAAATGTTGACTAGTGCCAATGCCAACCAGAGATCCTTTGTTCATAAAGCCAATCCTGTTACACAGCACTTCACACTCCTCCATACTATGAGAGGTCAGCAGTATAGCCACATTCTGCTGTCGGACAGCCAACAGCAGTTGCCAAATATGCCGTCTGGCTGTGGGGTCTATGCCTGCTGTAGGCTCATCTAACATGATCAATCTGGCCTTGGAGATCAGTGTGATTCCTATGGACAAACGTCTTTTCTGGCCACCACTGAAATTAATTAATAACTTAATTAATTAATAACAATTAATTAATAACTATTTTTCAAAGCATCTATGCCATACCCAAATTAGGTACTTCGTTGACCTATTGCAGTTGGTAAAATTTTAAACTATCGCGGGCTGGAAAACTCTACAAAAAGTTCTACTTGCAGACGAGTAAATAGTTTTGTCGGGGCGAACTTTTGTTTAGTGGTGTTCATCTCCTTTGCGTGTAAGTATAATCATGTGTGAATAACCACAATTTTTAGTTATTTTGTCGACTTTTTTCGTCAAATTTTGACCTAATGGTTTATGCCTTGGCTACAATGAAGGTGTGAGGTGCAAGGACGAGGTGCGAGATTCCTTTCTAAAATTGAATTTTTTATATCCAATAGTGGGAAAGTTAATTTTATTTAATAGCGGGCCTTAAAAATAGGCCAAAAAACTTTTCAGATCAGTAAAATGACAAAAGCTCGCTGAGCTACATCACCTCAAAAACCTCGACCTCGCACCTCGCACCTCACACCTCCATTGTAGCCACCCTATTATTTCCGTAGGAGAATGATCTCCTTTTTATCAGCAGTACCTTTGTTTAGAAGTCTAAAACGCAAAAAATTGTCTTGAAAATCGACGTTTACAGTCTTTCAATATCAAAAACGATATTTTTTGGAGTGTCCTCAAGAACAGTGCCGAATTATTGAGTGAAACCAGCCAACCTGTAGTACTGCACCAACTTGTTAGCGTGGTCAGCCATGTGGATAGCGAAAAGCACTCTATCGACCCTCTCCGCTGCATCCACAAACCCATTCAATCTGGCAAGGAGTAGCAGTGTCTCCCTTCCAGTCAAATCCAGTGGCAGGGCATCAAATTGAGGGCAGTAGCCAATGGTGGGCGAGTTGACTACGTCCAAACCACCCACAATGGCACATCCAGAGCTGGGGAAGGACAGGCCGGTCAGGATGTCGAAGGTAGTGGTCTTGCCAGCTCCATTCACACCTGAATTAGACCCTGATTTTAGGCGGCTCTTCAAGGCACAATTTACCCAGCAATCCAAAACAGTCCGAGTGCTTGATCCCAAAAGTGAGGTTGCGAACAGCGCAGAACCTGCCATAGTACTTATACAACTCCCGAACAGCCAGTTGCAGTTCAGTGTCATCAACGGTGCGCATGATGACTCGCTCTTTGGCCACGTCTTTGTCGTCCATCTGCTCATTCTCTACGCAGATCTACAAATTTAAATTTTTTGGCGGCGGTAATAAGGGATCAAAATATATGTATGGGTTTGGGATGAAAAAATTTTATGGGTGTTTTTTTCACAAACGTTCCCAACCTAGACTCCAATCTATTTGTTTACACTTGGAAGGTCGTGTTTAAAATGTTCAGAATGTTGGCTTGCGTGGGTTTAGTTCAAAATCTACAAAACTGCTGCGAAAAAAGTGCTTCTGATTAACTCAAATTAACTGCATTTTGACACTTTTTTCCTGCTAGTCCAATCTCGAAATTCCAAGATCTGGTTCGTGTCTAAACTGCTCTTTCGACTGAAAACTCATCAGCTTATTTAAAAGAGCATGCCGGTGCCTTTCCAAAACTAAAGCGAGGATAAGCAATTTTTTGAATTATTTCAATTTTCACTCGTTTTGAGTCAAATCTAATATTGATGACCTTATACTATTTTTCAAAACTAGGCAGAAAACTTAAATAGAGGGTGCATATTGCGTAGGATTTTTGAGCATTGTTGCTTTCTTTTCTCTACCCTATTTTCTATAGATAAGGGCTTGTTTAAAAATGCATTGGCCTTGAGCCTACTTTTCACTCAGAATCCAAACATTTTATTAGATTTAAGAGGTTTTTGAAAAAAATCCAAGAAAAAACAGAAAGTGACTAAATATTCACACAGTATTTCACTCACACATCTTTTTAAAATTATTTCAATTTTCTTCAGATACCCGTTAACCAAGAGTTTTCGGGTGAATTAACTGGGTCGTATACCCAGGTCCAGGTTAAAAATTGGGATATTTTTTAGGATACACAAAATCCTGATGACGCTTACGGATTCTACCTAAAAGACTGGCCAGGGGGTGTATTAATAAACGGGGCATTATTTATAAAAAAACGGTTAAGAAAAGCAAACAACAATGGTCAAAAATCCTACGCAACAGGCACCCTCCCTTTAAAGGACCATACTTGTTGATGGAAATGAGAATTTGACAAATTCGAATGCGCGCAGGACTTTTCTCTTTCGTCTCTCACTCGAAATAACTCCAAAGAGTAGAGTGCGAGACGAAAGAGAAGTGTCCCGCGCGTATTTGAGTTTGTCAAATTCTCATTAGCATCAACAAGTATGGTCTTGTAAAAAATCTACATTAGAACGCATGTAAAACTTTTGGAGAAAGAAAAGAACTGCTTTGAATATTCATATAATTGTCGAAATTTGTCAGTGACTTTTTCATTTAAGAGCATTGTTTAAGCAAGTCTACTGTGCTGAAGACGTGCCCGGTGTCATACTTTTGGGCTTGTCTACCACATCAAAAATTTCACATAATAATGCAGTTAGTTTTTGGTGGATTTTTAAATGCGTTTCACACAAAAACTTTACTTTTACTTAATTTTCCACGCGTACAGGCACTTTTAGTTACAAGTTGGATCACACAACCTTCCAAGTGTTTTTTAAAGTCATTTTTTGAGCTTTTGGTTTTGAAATTTATATTTTTAAGCATTCCATCTAGTTTTCGGATAGTCAAAAAACTAACCACTTGGTAAGCGGGTCGCCTAAGTCGACACGAGAACTTGTGATACATCAAGGAGACTTTTTTAGACTGTAACAGCACCAGGATTGTCCAAAAGAGGATGCCGGAAATGAGCATCGGATAGATGGTGTCTTTTAGAGAGTTCCATAGTTGCAGCTCTGTCTCGTCCATAAACAAGCACTGAGGGGTGACCATAGTCAAACCTTTGGCTAGCGAGTAGGAGGGTAGCAGGATGGCGGCTATATAGGCAATGGTGTTGGACAAGTCAGGCGAAATGAATTGACCGGCAACACTGAAGAAAATTATCACCACCATGCTCACTACCTATAACAATAACATAATTACACATAAAAATTTATAAAGCTGTGTGAGAAGGTCTTAATAAATTCATGAAGAATTAACGAAACTCAGAAAGTTTAAAACGCAAAATTTTTAGGCCATTTTAACTAAACCGTTCTTCAAAATTTCGAGTCCATTTTAGCTACACCGTTCTTTAAATTTTCGAGGCCATTTCACCTACACCGTTTCGAAAAAAATCTAACGTGAGGCACCAATAAGGGAAAATATCTAAAAACCCCCAAAAAATCAGTATCATATGTCGCGGCGCGCCGGCATTCGCCGTCGATTTTTTTTGTTTTATTTTGGTAAAGATAAGGAAAAAACTCAAAAATTTCCATCCTGACGGGGGGGGGGGGCGCGCAATAATAAGGAAAAAATCTGACGGGGGGCACGTGGCCACCTCCCCCCTGCCCACCCTGGCTACACCACTGTTTCTACCCTAAAATCATTATTTTGCATCTAAAATGCAAAAAGTTTAATCTAAAGTGGTACTTGTCTAGTTGGGACCCCCCCCCCCCCCAGTTATCGAAAACAGACCAGATTTCTTAGAAATCTATATACTATTTTTTAAATATATGATATTACTGTTCTGCTTTTTCAATTTTAGATTTCGCTGCGTTATTTACATATATTTTCATTTAAGGTAGTGCTATACAGTCGAGTCCCGCTAACCCGGCACCCCAATAACCCGACACCCCAATAACCCGGGACTTATTAAAAATTTGGTTGGCTGGCTAAGAAAATCAACAAAGTTTACGCCCAATAACCCGGCACCCGATAACCCGGCACCCCCAGTAACCCGGCACGCAAAGACTGGTCCCGTCCAATAAAAATTACCCCCAATAAACCGGCATCTACCATAGTTTGCAACATTTTTCAATTTGCATCAATTTTTTCTAAATATTTTTTTGAATTTTCGTCATTCAGTTTAGTTTTCTGCTTGTCACGTTAATTTGTCTACATGTATGTCATTTTTACTTTTTCGTGTCATTTTATTGTTTTCAGATGTCAAAACGGAAGCAAACTGCAGTTTCCCTGGAGACGAAGATGAAGATCATCAATGCAGCCGTAAAGAATAACAACCAGACGGCGTTAGCAAAGGAGTTCAATATTCCGAGGAGCACGATTTGGGACATTCTTAACAACAAAGCAGCAATCCTGAAGGCTATCGAAGAGGGCAGCAGTGCAAATCGGGCTCGACTGACACCGGGAATGCATGCGGAGATGGAAGAAGCACTCGTCATTTGGATCAAGCAAGTGAGGAGCTCGAATCTTCCAGTGAGCGGCGAATTGGTAAAGGTGAGCTTTTATTTTCACTTTTTTTGCTCTTCTTCTTTGTACAACGTCGGAACCCACGTTCAGGAGAAGTCCAAGGAAATTGCAGCGCTGCTCAGCATCGTCGGATTCGAGGCAAGTCCGCACTGGCTGGACAACTTCAAACAGCGTCACGGAATCCTTTTCAAGTCAAATCAAGGCGAAGCCGGTGCAATCAACGTCGAATCGCTTCAGAAGTGGCAGCAGCAAGTTCTTCAAGCGGAGCCGGGCAAGTTCGAGCCAGATGACATCTTCAACGTGGACGAGACCGGACTTTTCTGGCAACTGCTTCCAAACAAGACTATTTAGGTGGAAGAAACCGTGGCAGATGAAGCGGATGGAATGGACGAGCTTCTAGATGCTTGGGGCAATCTGCAGCTGCTCGGTGGAATCAATAAAGAAGCTGCGATGATGGACTACATGGACGTGGACGCAGATGTGATCACAGGTTAGTTTCAGCTTTGTCCTTTCTTTGTTTATTCTCTCCATTGCAGATGGAGCATTCACTCTGGAAGAAATCGTGGCGGAAGTCTCAGCCGTTGAGGATGAAGAATCCAACGACGCCGGTGACAGTCAGCAAATGGAAGTGGAAGAGGAGCAACCGGTCGTCACTCGCCAAGAAGCACAAACCGCCTTCAATCTCGTCCGCCGATTCGTGGAGAAAAACAGTGTCGATCCCGTCATGCTCATCCACAGTGATGCTTTCGATGAATATTTGTACCAGGAGCGCAAGAAAAGTGAAATCCAAAGCCAACTTACCACTTTTTTCCCGATTGTTTAACCATTTCTTGAATGTTATGTTTTGTTTGAATAAAGGGTGATTATATTGAGGGTCGACTGTAATGATTGCCCGATAAAATGATAACCCCGCTAACCTGGCACCCCCGCTAACCCGGCACTTTTTGCCGGTCCCAGTGGTGCCGGGTTAGCGGGACTCGACTGTACGATGAATGAACTTCGAGGTTTCAACATGGGTAGGTTTCCGTTTTCCGTAGCTATATCTCTGATTTCGTCTGGCGTAGAAATTTGAGAAGATATTATGTTGGAGAAGATATTATGTTCCATTTGTGGTCACAAAACGCATTGTTATATGTTTGCGAATAAATGGTTTTGATATTGCTCTTGTGTTAGTCTTGGGGGGGGGGGTTCCAACTAGACAAGTACCTCTAAAGTTTAATCTTTAAAATAATTTCTTTGTCTTCTTTTCGAATTTTACAGCAAAAAACCTACCATCCAACACAATAACGCTGTATAAGCCCTTATAGCTGAATCAAACAAGAAAGAGGCGCAATATACAAACGGCACACAACACCAAAAGTAGAAGCCCCACAGAATGAAATAGCTGAAAAATAGCATAGTACAGCTTATTTTAACCTTTACACTTACGCCCCCAAGCAATTCTCCACCCATCCAAATGTCATGAGAATCAGAGCTAGCAATATGCAAAACACAGCGTAGAGCAACAGATTCCACATCAACACAGCTACCCAGTACGTGCAAATGTGCATTTTGGTCAAGGTCATCTAAACAAATTTTAGGTTGGCCAGTTGGTGAGTCAATTTTTGTGCTCACTAAAGCAACTCCAAGGCAAAATTTAAAAATCTTGTTGTTTTTACCAACCTGGTGTTTGAACCTCCTTTGCCTGTCTTCAACCAAAGGCATGACAAAAGTGGAAGTCATGGAGGCAAAAGCTAGAATAACCACTAGAGCCACCAAAACAGTGGAGGTCATGTCGAGAAGAGCATTAATCAGGTCCTCTTCAATGGTGTCTCCATAGGTTTGCAGGCTAAGTTGGATGGCATCTGAAAATATTAGAGACCATTTTTGGAAATCAGGCTTTAGAAGAAAAAACATAAATTTAGACAATTTTCGGAGTTAAATTCCAACTATTCTACAGAGAAAGATGTAGGCCCACAACTCACCAACGAAACCATGAAGAATCTGTGAGAGTGACCAGGCGAGACTTTGAAAAAAGATATTTGCAGGGCTTCGAACTCAAAATTTTAAAATAAAGGACATTTTTATGAAATAAAGGAAATTTGGCAGAAAAGTGTCATTTTATCCAGTGCTTATTGGGTTTTGAGCACCGAAAATAAAGAGTTAAGAAGTTCTAAAGATTTCGGCTCTCAAATAAAGGACAAATCTTCAAATAAAGGACGTTTCAAAGCCTTGGATATTTGCCAAAATTTGGACCTGGATAAACGGGATTCTGAGACCTAATTTTTTTGTTTAGGCGCAGGGCCAACTCTATCTGAGATTGGCTTAAAATATGTGTTTCAAACTCCAGAACAATGAAGTTTGAAAAAAGACGTGAAAATAACTAATCGTGTAAGCACCGATTATGTCTTGTGTTGTTTCTAATTTTATACAGTATGCCAATGACGGCTACTTTTTTCTATTCTCTTTGACACATTAATACCTTTGTGCCTAGATCTTAAACAATTCTTTTTGGATTTCATTTATTTGAAAATATATTGCTAGATGTGCTGTCAATCAAACGCTTCGAATCGAAGACATTTGACAGTTTTTTAGATGACTTGTTGCCGACAAAACACATTCAGCAGTTATTTACCAGTCTAACCGACAAACACAGGTATTTGAATATTTTAGCTGGAAAGGATCATCTACAAGAAAGGCCTTTTTCGGTCACCAATGTAATAATAAAATTGTTTTTAAATTCTTTTATTTGTGCTATCGTATTTCCTTTATAAGGCGCCCCTTTGACTTTGAGGACCTACATCTCAGCCAGAATAAATATTCTGACAAGCTATTTATTGCGTTTTCTTAGCTCCCACCAGCTGTACGCTGGTAAAGATGGGTTTTAATCCATTTAAAGCTTTATTATTGTGTAGTTTAGTTTCGAAATACAGTCGACTCTCGATAAACAGTCACCCCCAAAATTTCGTTCCCGCCTAGGGCCGACACTTTTTTTAGCTCAAATTTTGAATTTTTTTGCCAAAATGGATTTGTCAGTCCAGTCCGAAATATCGCAAAGATTTCGATCTCGCTGATCGGTGATACAGGTTGGGTGGTTAGTTGTCTGAGAGCAGTATTCAAAAAATAGGTAAAAACAAAATGGCGAAAAATCATCTCAAATGAACGGTGGTACACTATATTAGAGGAAATACGGTAACACTACTGATAGCAGGTATTGTTTCGAGACTTTACTGTAAAAGCCAATTTTTAATATGGTCAGACCTCAATGATGACAGGTCAAGGCCAGTCTCCGTTACATAGAGTTTGATGACTTTCGATAACTCCATAGACGGTTTCGTAGACAGAATAGTCATTGAGGCTTGACTTTAGTTTTGTTTTAATGTACTTTCTTCTTTCAACAATTTCAAAAGGTGTTGCTATTAAATTTCAGACCACCGAAAATGATATATAATATGATGAGCTATCTAAGTAGGCAAGAATTAATCCAACTAAGTCTTCTAAACCACGTTTTCTACAATTACACCCTCAACTTTTTTTCTTCTCACCCATATCTACAGCTGGACCTACTAGACATAATCCAAACTCCAAACACCACAGTTGACTTCAAGTACACAACCAAGAGCAAACAAGATGTGTTCCGAATCTTGCCCATCCACCTGGCCCACAAATACTTGAGGTTCAAACACAACATTATTGACATCCATTCCTGTGACCTGCCCTTTCCTGACCTTCAAATGGTCAGACACATGTGGTCTGACAACAGATTAACTATTTGGCTCAGAAACCATGTTCCACAGGACACTCTGCAACAATTATTGTACGAATGCTGCAATGGAACTAATTACCCCAAGGTGTTGGGTCTGATCAATTACAATTTTCATCTAAAAATTGCCCCCATTTGTTTAACAAACCTTTTTGTGATCAACTGTGAGAATGTAACACTGCGTAATTTCTATTGTGAACCCGATGAAATTATTCAATATTTGCATTTTTCTAAAGGCTTGCAATCAGCAAGGCGATTGACAATACTTGAAAATAATAGCTTGAGCACTGTAGAAGTGGTGGAACTATTTGATATGATACAACAGGTTGGTTAATTGACTAATTAACTGTTAAAATAGGACGTCTTAATGATTTTTTGTCAATTTTAAACATACATACCGGATCTCCAGTAAAAGGATGGACATGCCTTAAATTCAAAAACATGGTTTCGACGTTGTGTTTATGACCCAAAATTATGATCACTTTTCTCAGACAAGTTATCACTCAATTTTTAACAAACCTCACTGACTAAAAAAGGGTGGTAACATGTCTGAGACGGGTGTGCGAAAAATCTGTCAAAAACACAATGCCAGGAAAATTATTTTGTATCAAAAGGAAAGGAGCTGGGGTGGTGGGATAAAACGCCGACTCCCAAATGCCAAGAGAAAAATGCAGCGATTCAAAAATGTGATGTTTGGGGCCTTTGAATTTAGCATTTTCCGCCGTTGGTATTTTGTCAAGGGGCGAAACTTTTTTTTTTGACCCAGATTCACTTTTTTTTGTCCCAAATTTCCTCCTTTCTGTCCCAGATTTAGCTTAAACCACAGGGTTTGTCAAGTAGCCGTAGCCGCTCTATTACAGAAAATACAGTAACTTTTTGCAAAAGTCAAATTACGATATGCTCGTTTTTACAGCATTTTTTCAAGCATATATGGTATGCAAAACTTTGAGTATACACACCATCTTGGTAGAAATTTAAAAAAAAAACCTGTATTTATATCAGAACATAAAAGCTCCTAGATAAAGAAAGCCCCACTGGTAGCTGGCAAAATTTCTTGATACCGAATTCAGTTACACCATTTATGTATGCCAGAATTCAGTGAAATATCCACGCGACTTGCAAGCACCTGGTTCACATAAATTTATTTTCCGATAGGGTTGCCCAGCAACTAAAAAAATATCTGACCTTTTTATCATACAATTTTTAGCGATTGTCAGAAGCAGTGTCTCCTTGCCATTTTACACTCGAAATCGACTGCAAAACAAATGCAGCAAGCTTAAACAACTCAAAACCACTACGCAACAAAACAACTATGGAATATTTGGAAGTCAAAGTGTTCCCACATAGATATATTGTCAATAGAAAACCCAATAGTTCACAACTAAACAAATAATTCTGAATAATAAATTTGTACAAGGCGTGCAAGGCGCATATCTAGAGCTTTCGAATGAGTACAAACTTCCCTAATAAGAAATAAACTAAAAAAATTTTCCTTGTGACTAAACATGTACTCAAATGCGTTAAAGAGACCACTCCAACGACGACTTTTTATAGAAAATCCAATGACAACGAATTTTTTGCCAAATTAGACGAATTTCGCATTTTGAGTAGAGATGCGGACGATTGATATATCGCACCTGCGATATATCGACTATCGCATAAAATTTGGTCGAAAAATATCGATCGCAAATATCGCATTTGGATTTTTGGAAATATCGCATATCGCATCGCAAATTTTAAAATATCGCTTTTGGATTCTGAGAAGAAGAGGAAGCTTAGAAGAAATCAATAAAGGTGTTTTACCAAGCAACAAAAGAGTATTTCTGAGGGGCAGGACTTCGGTTCTATTTTGGCACTGACGTTTTTTTGCAATTTTTAAAACCATATGCTGAAAATGGCGCCAAGAAGCAGGACTGAATTTAAGTGCAAGGTTGTAGATGATCATGCAAATTAAAACTACAAAAAAAGCGTCAGTTCCAAAACTAATACTGAAGAGTTGTGGACAGCTCTGGGTAGGATGGCAAGGAATACGGTATTGTTGAATGTTTTTCAAATTTTAATCATGACCCGAGTTTGTTTTTTCACTGTTTGATAGCTCAAATGAAAGCCCAGAATTAGAGCTACGTTGTGGTATATGAAAAGTTTGATTTGTAGAAAAAAGTCAGAAAATATCGATAAGAGCAGTCGAAGAAAAACCACCAATAGATCGATTTTCGTAAATTTAGCAGGTCTTAGCCTATAAATCAGCTCCAGAGGTTGTGAAATCATGCTGTGATTATTTTTTGGGTAGCAAAGAGTCTGAGAATCATTTTGACACTAAACTTGTAAATTAGAGGAGATAAAAAAGATTTGCACCCACTGGAATCGAACCTGAGAGTTTAAAATATTCGCATCTCGATATGTAAACCCCCTCCCCCCTAAAAATAAAGATTCCTGGTCTCAAAAAAGTACAAATCTTTTTTAAAAAGTACATTTAGATACCCTGATATAGAGTCTCTTTCTGCCAGGCCCAGTTGGAAAGAGCTTGTGCACACCCAAAATGCGTTCAATATCTTTTTGTTATTGTGCGCTGTGTGATTAGTGGCTTTTCTCTTCCCCTCCCTAAACAGCCCTTATTCTCTTTAAAATTCAAAAAGCGCCAATTTAAATTTTTCAAATTTTGACGAAAAAAACTATGTGGTTCGATTTTTTTCTCAGAATCAAAAAAACACGCGGCTTTCTCATGAAATCGAGTGAACAGCTATTTTTGGTTGCTCATGATGTGTACGACTATAAGCGATCAAATTTGAATCCAGAAAATGCAGAAATTCTGATTTTCCTGAACGAAAATCTTCCTTCGTTGAATTTCAAATATTAGCTTCTTGTTGTAGAAATATGATGTATGTATGTTCTATAAAGCGGAAAATTGATTGTACTGGTCATCGATTGTAAAAAACATGATTTAGACGACTTTTTGTGTCCGTAGTCGTTTAGAAAAAAATATCGCATATCGCAGCGATATATCGCACCTCATCTTTGAGAAATATCGCATATCGCTATCGCATCCAAGCGAGGCTTAAAATATCGCATCGCATATATCGCATAAAGCCAAATCCGCATCTCTAATTTTGTGGGAAGAAAAATTCGCCACACGTTTTATTTCAAAATATGACTGAAATTTAAAATTTGTATGATTTGGTAAAAAAAGGTTGCGTTGTCGTTGAATTTTTTATATAAAACAGTTGGCGTTCTCATTGCCGTTGGCGTAAAAACGTTTTTATCAAACATTTTATCCAACAACAAGGATAACGACGACGACACCGTATATAAAACAGCCCTTAGATATTTCATTTGATTATGACTACAAAAGCTATTCTAGTCATGATTTTCTGGCAGTGTTACTTTCGATTTTTTACCACTTGAGCATTCAAAGAAAATGAAAAAAAACATTTGTGTGGTATTTTTCCGTATTTTACAAGTGGGTTTTGTTGGCGGCGAGAAATGCCGCTTATTTCCAATGGGAGCAGTTTTTCCGGCACTCAGACCTATACATTGGCCCTAAGTCATGTAGTGACGTTTAAAAAGCGTCCCTGGTCTAATTCTGAGTGGCCTAATATTTTCCTTAAAAAATTCCACTAACCTATTCCTTTTTGCAACACAGCATTTGAAATGAGCAGTAGAGTTGAAGGAGGTGAATGGAACGCCCCACCATTAAACAAGGCATAGACCGACTGATTGTAGTCGAAGACAGCCGCTCCAATGCCCAAAGGAGGTGAAGCATAAGCATTCTTCAGCAAAGCAGCATGCAGCTCTGTGTCTGAGGGTATAGCTAGCAACCTGTCTTTGGTTGTGTTGGTTAATTGCTGGATGGTGGAGGTGAAGTCAGCGGAGATGTTAGGCCGACTTTGAAAAAGTAGTGGATGGATACTGGATGTTGCTCCGACATGATGCTTAGGCTTAGATCTGAAAATATTTGGTTTTCGGACCTTGTGTACAAAAAGTATACTACTTTAGGGGCCACCGATTTTCCACCATAATTTTAAAATTCTTATTTGTTGATTTCAATCACCATAGTTATTTTGACAACCTATGAAAATTATGTTGATTAATTTGATTACCATAATCAACTTGAGCTGTATAAACTTAAAGAAATTATGGTCAGAGAACCGGTGGCCCTCCTAAAGTACATAAGGTCCGGCCTCCTTGAAGGGAGACTCAAATTGAAGAAAAATTTTCAATTTAGACTACTACCGTATCCGCTCTAATTATAGACCACTCTCTAATCATAGACCCCTCTCTAATTACAGACCTCCCTCGAGGGGGGGGGTCGAAAAATTATAGACCCGGGTCTATAATTAGAGCGGATACGGTATCTGGACTTTTGACCACTTGACTCTTGCATTTCATAACTTTCCTATGCAAGGTACTTAGAAGCAGGAGTTAGGGCCGGGTCACAATGAGATGGCGGCAGCTAATGACAAGCTATGGCGACTGCTCGTGGTCACAATGCGTCGCCAGTCGCCACAGCCATCCTGTCGTGGCGCACTGGGTCTTAAGTTGTGTGTCTTTATCTAATAATAACATCTTAAAGGGCATGTTCGTGCGTGATGAAACACAATTTTTAAAATAGAAAAGGCGCGAACCAGGCGTGCCAGAGATTTGAAAAAGATTTAAATTTTGTATGTGAATTTTGAATTTCGTCAAACCCAGCAATTGTGTGTGCAGCGAAAGGCATGAGTACTCAACTTAACCACCATTAATCAGCCGGGTTGGGTCCCGAGTTGAAATTGAGCTGTACCTCTTCAGAGTGTCTCGTTCTCTGAGTTTTGAATTCGCCGGGCCTTTGGTTCGGTTGTTTGTACGGGTAACTGCTTCCGGTTGGTTATCCCTCGATTTCGGTTTTCTGCCGAGTTTTAGATTTGCCTTTGGTTCGGCGTTCTATCTGTGCGTGGCTGCACACTCTGTATAGCGAACAGGGCGAAACAAGTAATAACCCAATTTTTCATACCAACTCTTCTCGAATTTTCTCGCTCTTTTGTAGATCTGTCAGGTAAACAAGATTTTCGATTTCGGTTACCTGAACCGAAATCGAGGGATAACCAACAAGAAGCAGTTGCGTTAGGCCTGCTTACAATGGGATGTCGATGTCGATGTCGAAGTAAAAGTGGTGTCTAGATCTCGCGTTTCCCATAGGAAAATGCCAAATCTGATATAGATGACCTATACCTAAAATCAAAAAGTAGGTATAGGTCATCTATATCAGATTTGGCATTTTCCTATGGGAAACGCGAGATCTAGACACCACTTTTACTTCGACATCGACATCCCATTGTAAGCAGGCCCTTACATAAACCAACAACCGAACCAAAGGCTCGGCGAATTCAAAACTCAGAGCACGAGACACTCCGAAGAGGTCCACCTCAGTTTCAACCTCGGGACCCGACCTGGCTGAATGATAGGGTTAAGTTGAGTACTAATGCCTTTCGCTGCACACACAATTGCTGGGTTTGACGGAATTTAAAATTCATATAAAAAATTTAAATCTTTTTCAAATCTCTGGCACGCCTGGTTCGCGCCTTTTCTTTTTTGAAAATTGTGTTTCATCGCGCACGAACATGCCCCTTTAATAACTTAATCTTTATAACATCTTTATTTAGTTAACATTACTTAAATTTTGTATTACAGGCCAACAATAGGAAAGCGAAAAAAAGGCCCCGAGGGAAGGAAACAGGTCCCTTTTATACTGTAATTGGGGTGGGTTTGTAAAGTCCGTTGATTTATAAGTGGCCTGCGGCAGTGTTTATGTCCGGGTCCACCCCACAACCGACACACTCCGTTGTCAGTTGCCAGCCGACAGCCAACTTCAGGTCTGAATGTCGTTTTCACAATAGTTATTTGGGACGTTGCATTGCGTCCCTCATTGCGACCGCACATTAGAGACTGGCTGTAGCGACTCATTGTGACCATTAAATCGCCGCCGCTTCATTGTGACAAGGGCTTTAGCCTTCTAAAATCTCATGTTGCGTGACCATATAACAATTCCAAAGCTGCTAATTCAAGAAAATTTTAATGAGAATTTTCATAAAGCATAAGCAAGATGGATTTTAAGAAGGCAATCCATGTTTTCGACCATATTTTTGGAATTGTTTAGGGGCTTGTTCGAGCTGTCCGCTGCAAACCTTACATTTTTAAAGTCCCTGTTCACTTTATTCCATGTTTTTCGGTGCGATAAAATATAGCCAGCCCTAGGTTTAAATAAAAAAAAATTTAATTTTTAGATGCCTTGGTACCCCAAGCTGATTTTCTATAAGATTCCAAATCTTAAAAAAATCAACTTGCAGGGAAGAATTCCAAAAACGAAATTTCGTCGTTCAACCCAGGGGTGACTATATGCCTGTTTTTATTTTCAGCGCACCCAAAAACATGGAATAAAGTGAACAGGACTTTTAAAATTGAGGGTTTGCATGGGACAGTTTGAACGGTTCCCTTGTAAGTCCCGATGGGTTCACGTGTGAAATCACGTCTATCAAAATACAAAGAAAATCAACCTCTCTCAGTTTTCTTGGCACCCCTCAAGTACTTGGCAGACATTCCAAATATAAGGAAGAACATAAGTGATAGCACAATAGGCAGGAAGGTGCGGATTTGGTTGCGCCTTGCATTTAGTAACTGGCGGCTCAGCAAAGCTAGAATTTGGCTAATCCATAGCTGCAGGGTGTGGACACCGGACCTGAGAAGAAAAATATGACACGATGATTAGATATATGGTAAATGGATTAAAATACCTGGTCGAAAGAGATCTGCAGCAAATTGCAATACTCTTGACGAATCTACCTGGTCCTCATTGTTCTGCTCTGCGCTCGCTTCTCCCACTCTGAAAGGGCTTTTTGTAAAAGCAGTGACTCAGATTTTTTTTCCGTCCGAAAACGCGAAAATGACATGCAAAATATTTACTCGAAACCGAAATAAAGACGCTGAAAGAGGATAGTGGCTTTATCAGTTAGAGCTATTTAACAGGTTAATTCGCAGGTAAGTTAATAGTTAAAAAAATCGAGGATTAACAGGAGATTTTAGCATAGTTTACCCTTGATATAACACCGCCGTGAGCTCCGTTTGCTTGATAAGAACGGTAATGAGCAAGTCCTTGATATGGTAAACTAAAGGCTGATCCCAAGGGGGAGTGTTATATCGAGGGTCGAAAAGTCATTAAAATACTCCAATTCCAAACGAGCCATTACTATACTTATATGAATCCGGCCAAAATTGCGCATATATTTCTCTCAGGATTGTGCTATATCGAGAGAAGACTATATTTGTGCCTTCACACACGAACTAAAAATTGGGGAAATAAAACATCCAGCGTTAAGTTTTCAGCGATAAATTCTGCCAACCTCCAATTTGTGCAACCATTTTTACACCCAAGTACTTACTTCAGAAAGACCTGCTCTAAAGTGTTGAAAGATAGTCCAAAAGAGCGGATGTAAATCTCAGCCTGTCTGTTTTCCAACTCATCAAACAAATTGGCAAAGCTGAACACACATAAATTATTTGAAGTTAATAAACAGAGAGCCCACAATTTCTTGTATTGAACAGGTAGGATGATGACAAACTCCGGTTCACTGATCTTGTCAACCCTAGCTTCAGGCGCATGCTTCTTGACAATCTGTAGGATCTTTCGGATGTAGTCTTCAAATGGAATTTTGCCTTTCGATTCATCAGCTACAACAATTGAGAGCACATATCCGGTGCCAAACTTGTTCTTGAGAAACTCGGGCGAGCCATTGCAAGCCACTCGACCTTTGACCATTATCACTATTCTGTCACCCAACAAATCTGCTTCGTCCATGTAATGTGTGGTCAATAAAACAGTTCTGAACATAATATTTATTTTCCTCTTGACTCGGAGTTTACAAAAAGCATTGGTCCGTATACCAGTTTTCATGTATTTAAAACCGCAACCATTTTTTTGGAACTCATGTATCGATTGAGATACCGATGCTAAATAAATTTTTGAGGAACTCAAAATTCAAATCTGACAATAATAAAACCCCTTAAGTTCGTTTCCGCCTAGGATCTGAAATTTTTTCACCTCGTTTTTAGAAGGTTTTTAAAATGCAATTTGTCACCCTAGGGCAAAATATCGCAAGGATTCCGATTTTACCGATCGCTATTGAGAAACACCATTTTTTGACATTTACACCTGCGACTCTCCCAATATCAAACACCCATAATACCTGTCTAAATGTCAGAAGTATGATGTTTCTTAATAACGGAATAGAATCCTTGCGATATTTCATACAAGGCTGACGAATCATAATCGGTGAATGACTTCAAAGTTTAAGGTAACGACCTTTTTGAGTCCTTGATTTTTTTGGTATGGTCTTTATTGGAGGCTTTACTGTACCAAATTCACCTGTTCCTCTTAGCATTTTCCAGCAAAGTAGACACATCGTGCCTAGCCTCAGGGTCCATGCCAGCAGTTGGCTCGTCCAACAAGACCACTCTACTATCTCCAATCAGAGACATGGCAACACATAGCTTTCTTTTCATGCCTCCACTCAAGTTTTGGGCTAGCTGAATTTTTTTTGTTAATAAATCAAGCTAATGACTCGTTCACGGATTGCGACTTAGACTAAGAGTTAGAGCAAGACTAAAGGGTGTTCACGGAGTGCGACTTAGACTAAGACTGAAAATTAGACTGAACTAAAACTAAAGAGTGTCCATAGAGATCTTGTCCAATTTAGGAAAGAGATAAAGAAAACGTTAGAGGAATATGAGGGATGGTTACCAGAGAAAGAAAACATACGAAAAACGTTTTAAAGCTGTTTTCAACTGTCAAAGGACCATTGTTTTTTTTGCGCGCAGTTGCATGACAAAAATTTGAATTGGCGGGGTACACTTCTCTTCCGTCTCTCTCTGTACTCTTTGCAGTTGTTTCGAACGACTCCAAAGAGTACAATGAGAGACGAAAGAGAAGTGTCCCCCGCCAATTCAAATGTTTGTCATGCCACTGCGTGCAAAAACCATGGTCCTTTAAAGACATAAACACATAGAGTAAAGTTGTCTCTGTCTAAGTCTCACTCCGTGAACACCTTAGGCTGAGAATAATAAATGTTCATGTAGCCAACATAGTCTCAGTCTAAGTCTCAGTTTAAGTCGCGGTCCGTGAACGAGCCATAAGAAATGGTTTGAAAACACAACTTACAACATCTAGTTTTTGATTGAGCTTGACTTGTGAAGTGAGGTTGTCGATGTCAGCAGCCAGATTTCTGGTCTTGATCTCAGAAACATTAGACTTGAGTCTGGCATACAAGCAAAGGTGTTCTCGTACTGTTAATCTAAACTATTGTGGTCATGCGTTAATCTGCCCGTAAATTTCTCTTCTTTTTTAATTAAAAAAAATTAGCTTGTTCAGTGCAACACAACAAATCTTTTAAATAGCATGGTTTCAAGACAGTGGGAGGGCAAAGGTTCTAGTTGGCCATTGTGGGATATTTTTGTGTGTTGGTGACCTTACTTAGGACAGAAAAATCCGGAATATCTCATACTATACTTTTTGCGTTGATAAAACCCCTACTTAGCGAACAGAGGATTGTATTGCGGACAATAGCCAATCTGTTTCTGACACTCTTTCAAGTTGTCCACCACGCTCTGTTGACATATCCAAACGTTCCCACTGCTTATAGTTGTCGCTCCACACAGGGCAGAAAAGGTAGTGGATTTTCCGGCTCCATTGTGGCCTAGAAGAACTGTAACCTAGAAACAAATACTTAAAATGTGTTTACAACAATCAGCCAAATGTCAACTACCTGTCCTCTGTACGCCGAAAACTGAGTTGTCAACAGCTAGTTGACCAGTGGATTCCCATAGCTTGGACATGCGCTGTATGTCTATGTCGGCGTCGTCTATATTTAAGCCCTTTTCGCCCTCCTGATTTGTATCTGGGTTTTGGCCGTCGGGTTCGTCGTCTATCTCCATGCGCACTTGCTTGCCGATTCCAGGGTTGAGAAACTGAAAGACAGATATTTAAATAGCAAGTAGATAATTCGGCACTCCAACAATTCGGAATAATTGATAACTTAGTAGCCTAGAGGCAGTTGCAGTAGTACCGAATCACTGAAGGTCGCGTGTAAGAGAAGTAACTCACTTTTAAGAAAAATAACATTGGCTTTCTAGGCGAGTCATCCGTAGGCACCACACAGTCCAAATAGTAAATCATCAGAGCCATGCAAAGGCAATCAAACAACAGCATTAGGAAAGCCAGGCCTAGGGTGAAGGAGCGTGTGCTTCCGGCAAAACAATTGAACCATCCTAGATCTTCCACTGAAAAAAACACATATTAGTTACTTAATCTCAGAAATATATCAATTCATCCGTACTTCTGGTCTCATAATTGCCAGCTGCATTGATGCCGAGCTTGAAAGCAGTGAACGAGTTCAAAGATGCCAGCATGGAAAAGCCTACATCGTTCATCGAAGTCTTGAGCAAGGAGTTAAAAGCAATTAACCCGATCCAACCCAAAATGATAGTCATCACTGCTGCAGCTGGTCGACGCACGATGGTTGTGATGAGCACAGCAAATAGGATAGTACTCAGACCATAGGCTAGTGAAAAGGCCACAAATAGAGAGGAGCTTACGTTCTGAAAACATCATTTCAGATACTTTTCGCAAAAACGACATATATTTAGCACAGTCGAACCTGTATACAACACCACTCCAAGGGACCTATCGACCCTAGGGTGGGGTTGTATCGAGGGTTCACTTGACTTAATTTAAGTCAAAGCTGACCAAATCGTCCATTTTCGGGTGGTGTTATATCGGGGTGACTTTGTATCCAGGTTCGACCGTAAACAAGTGGGCAATGTTTTGCCTTGTTCCATTATAAAGTTGTAGGTGAATCAGCAATTTTTCAATTTTTGAAATAATCGAAAATCGATTTTGATGTTTGGTTGATATCAAGAATTTAATGGATGGACAACCACGGAACCATTTAACAATAGTTTGGTTAATAAATTTCTTTATACTTTCCTAGTGTGGAATGATGACCTTTATGAAAATTTCTCTCATTAAAGTTAAAGTGTGTTTCTGAAGCCTATCGGACTAGTCACGTTATATCTGACCAACTAACAATAGTTTTGATTAGATCTCAACGGATCAATAAATTCTTGCCCGCAAATAACCAACCATCAATCCCGTGCTTAAATAGCCAGCACATGCACCGATGATGATGAACATCTTGAAACAGCCGGTCAAGAAATGAGAGGCATAGAAAGCAGTGGAATCTAAGCCCATCACCATCATATATGTCTAAATGTTTTCGTTATTATTTTTGTGCTGAGAAACTTTCACCTTGATTCCGGCCTCTTTTTCGTCCACGATGTTCTTTGTGGTGTGCAGCATTGTTGCGAGTAAAATTAGAGACCAGATGATGGGCGCCATTTTGAAGAACATAGCGGCACCTCCCACTCGACTTTCTGGCATTGGCATTCTTTGTAGAAACACATCAAAGTCCATTTCCTTGCCTGTGAGCTGAAAAGTTTGATTTGTTGTTAACATTTTTGAAAAATTGCCAAAAGCTTACGTTCAAAAAGATGTTTTCAATAGAGAATTGAAAAGACAGGAATCCGAAGACCAGTAAGGTGGAGAGCTTGGTATGCTGTTGATGTCAGGGGCCGGAGTGTAGGGTCCTTCATCAGGCCAGAACTCTTCTACCTGCCAGTGTGAGGCACTCTTTTTGGGCACCTGAGAAATTGATAATGAAATTATATTTTGAGAAGACACTAAATTGCGTACCAATATTTTGTAGACAAGCTTGGGCTCAGTAAGGTTGATTTTGGAGAAGTAAATACCACCTAAAGCCAATAAATTGCACAAATTGCTCCTGTTATGAATAAATAAATAAGTATTTTTACCAATATATTTTGTGCAAAACATAGTCTCATTCAGGTCCTAAAAGGTAACTATTAACTTGATTATATCAAACTTATTTATAGGACTTAAGCTCAAAGGTTATACAGGGTGTCCCACAAAACTGGTGCAATTTTTGAATTTTCGTTCAATTTTTTATAATTCTTTTTGTCGCATTTCTTGTCATTTCCATGTGCTTCAGAATGTTCCAATGTTTCCTATCTTTCAACATCGTCCAAGAGACGTTAAAACACGAAAAAGCCCAATCCCGGCGGGGAGGGGAAACCTTGGACGAATTTTTTTTTTGCACCAATTTTTGTGGACACCCTGTATAGCTTTTTAAAATTTCAGCATTCCATTTTTTTCATGTTTTTCGTACGAAAGAGTCACAATTGTTGATATCCTTTCCAGTTTTTAACTTCATACTCTTCAATTAATTCTGCAGTTAGCGAAACAGCTTGAATTTTGTCTGCACCATGTCGGCTGAGCAATGTGATAGGTCTCTCACAATGAGCGGGTGTAGGTGCAGGTGCAAATCGAGGTCGATGTTATGTTCTCACAGTGACAGGTGTAGGTGTAGGTGCAGGCGGATATCTACGCACATCAACCGACACCTGAACCTCGACCCGTACCTTCACCAGCACCTGTAACCCAACCAGTGTTTGGACCTCGTACTTGGCTCGTACTTTGTATTTTTCGTCGTATAAATTCTTCTTTTTTCTGAAAAGTTTTAAACTAGATGGCTTCACAACAACCACAGCTACATTTTTACAAAAAATATACATGTGTCGAGATTATAAAACTTTATATATTGACATTTTAAGTGCAAGTACGAGCTCAAGTACGAGTGCTCGTACTTGAGCTCGTAGTTGCACTTAAAATGTCAATACAGTCAAACCTCTATATAACGGCCCTCTAATTTTTTTTAGAGGGCCGTTATATAGAGGTTTTGTATTTTTTAAAAGTAAAATTATTCAAATATTGAAAAACGATCGGCAAAATCGGAATCCTTGCGATATTTGCGACCAGACTGTCAAAACAGAATTTAAAAAAAGCTTTGAAAATCGAGCTAAAAAAAGTGTCGGACCCAAGGTGGGAACGAACTTTTAGGGGGCCGTTATATAGAGGTTTGACTGTACGAGCTCAAGTACGAGCACTCGTACTTGAGCTCGTACTTGCACTTAAAATGTCAATATATAAAGTTTTATAATCTCGACACAGGTATATTTTTTTGTAAAAATGTAGCTGTGGTTGTTGTGAAGCCATCTAGTTTAAAACTTTTCAAAAAAAAGAATATTTCTACGACGAAAAATACAAAGTATAAAGTACGAGCAAGTACGAGTCAAGTACGAGGTCCAAACACTGACCCCAACATCACCCTCGGCTGGTTAGACCGTTTTTATATTTCGCATCTCAGTTTTGTAAAATGAGTTTCCAGGTAAAACATGGATATCAAAAGCGATAAAAAAAAATTAAAAAGCGATAAAAATTCAAACGAGAATTATTTTAAATAAAATGCGATAAAATTTTTATCGCAAGCGATAAAAAAAATTATCGTTTTTTATCGCTTTCGAAAATTACAATTTGTGGTGCCCTATAGTCAACCCTCCATATAGTTTAGCTCCTGGGGACCGTATAAACACGCATCATATCGAGGGCTATACTATATAGAAGGGCTAATGTACCGTATTCTCTCTAATAGAACCACATGTGGTTCTATTTTTCAACCCCCCTTGGGGGGTGTGGTTCTATTAGAGAGTGTGGTTCAAATAGAGAGTGTGGTTCTATTTTTCAACCTTCTGAATATATTCAAGCTTTGCAGCATACGCGCATAAATTCTTTATTTCGGACCTGCTTGGGTTTAGGGGGACGCTCATTTATACTATACTTTTTATTTATTTTTGTCGCTCATGGCAGTCATGGTTATATTGATGACCTATATGAATATTTAATAAGTAATTTTGTTGTTATTATTGTTGTCACCCCGGTTGTCACTATTATTGTCACCCCGGCCACCATAATCAACTCGATCAACCTAAAAAATAAAATACATATAGTAAAAGTAGGCGTCCCCCTAAACCAGAGCAGGTCCCAAAACTCATTAACACTCTAGAGATATATCTTTATCACTATAATTAAATTTTCTTGCGCTTCCTCAAGATCGATTTCTTGTATCTGCTCAGCCAACTTCTTCTCATCTTGCGCGAGCTTCAACTTGCCTTGACCACTCGGAATCGGCCGAATTTTCTTGAAGCAGTAAGTGGCTTCGCCCCAACATCCATCGGTGGCATTGGGACTCCGCATGATTTGATTGACTCAACGATGAGCTCCTACAAGAGATTCTCGCAGGCTTCGACAATCCATTGGAGTTAGACGGCCGTTGGCGCAGCTTGAGGGTCTTAAGGGTGTGGTTCTATTAGAGAGGGTGGTTCTAATAGAGAGTGTGGTTCTATTCCACAACTCCCTTGGGGGGGGGGGTGTGGTTCTATTAGAGAGTGTGGTTCAAATAGAGAGTGTGGTTCTATTAGAGAGAATACGGTATACTTTTTTTGGTGTTGACCAAGCAATATTTATCGTATTTAAAGTGTTCGCAATGAGTGATAGTCCAGCGACCAAGCAATCTACAAGACCAAGGTAACTTTCTGATGTTTTTATGTTAACTTACTTGCTTTTTTAGGAAACTTTCAATCCTGAGTGTGATGAACTTGTTGCCTGGAAGAGCAAGCAATACCGTGGCTGTTTCGACATCTGACTGGATGAAGGCGATTTTACAAAAAGATGATCCGAGCTTCATCAAACTTCTCGATTCTCTTCGTAAGCTATCGTTTGTCTTTATTGCATTTTGCAAGTAATTTTTAGCTTGTTGTTTTCAGGATTGAAGCTGACAAAGCTGGCTCAAAGAAGACCTCCTAGGATTTGCCATCTTCAAGATATACAATTAGCAAGCCGATCAATACAAGTCGACCATTGTTTCGTACGTAATACTTTTCGATTGTAATCCCGTATAGTCTAGTTAAGTTCTAGGAATTTAGGTCAGTAGTTGGCGTCAAGTATACGACCGAAACCAGGAGAGAAGTATCAGGTGTTACTTTGCAGGTGCGTTATTGCATTTTAGAGTCATTTATTTATATCACATCTATTGCGATTACATGTTCAGAATAGTGTATTTTCCGAGGAGCACGCTGGTTAGCCTTAGCGCTGAATTCAATCATCTGCAGAGCGCGGCGATCCGACCGAAAGCTCAGGACTTCCCATTTCCTCATCATTCTTTGCGGTCATTGCCAAGGTGGAGCAGCACTTGAGGAATACTTTGCTGTGCTCGATCTTGATTGCCGGAATTCAATTTTGAGAATGCACAACTGAAGAAAATTCGGACGTAGTAATCGTTTTTTCTTTGATGTTATTAGGACTGCGCTGGTTCAATTAGTCGTCTGTTTTGCTCGAATAAACTTATTGAAAACCGATCAGATTATTAAGCTTGGACATTCTTCTCTTCATTCACGTTTTTCGATTTTGGTACAGTCGACTCCCTCCATAGTACACACCCGAGGACCGGCCCCAGGTGTGCACTATGCGCGGGGTTACTATGAGGGAGTTGACTGTGTGGTGGCCAACCACATCGGAACCAGGTGTGCACTATGGAGGCAGTTGACTGTATCAAAATGATCCACAGGCTCGTAATCATCCGACAAAACTGCCAGATTTTCAGACATTTTCGAGCTAAATTATAATACTACACCTACGTATCCTGCTTTTTGTCTAAAAATCCATCATTTTTGTATTTTCTTACTGCTCTGATGTCTTCTCCTCCAATTCGCCTAACCTAGCGGTGTAGGGACTACCCAATGAATAGCAATGTACCACCTATATCAGATCGCCTTAGTTTCTAGATACTACAGAATGGATCAGAAAACCTAATACCGTATTTCCTCTAATAGCTCCCGGGGGAGTTATTTTTTGGATGCCCAAAAATCGGAAAAATTTGAGGTCGATCTCAAGATTTTTAGGTGAAAATTTAAAATTGAAAAAGCGGAATCGGTAGAGCTCGTGGGAGTTAAGAAAACGCATAAAATAGCTTTGCCAAAAAAAATTTCTGGGTTGAGATATAGGTCCTCAAAGTTAAGGGGGGGAGTTATTAGAGCAGGGGAGCTATTAGAGGTAATACGGTAACTTATTATAGAGGGGACCACTGGGCTAGTAAACATCGTTTTTTTTCAAAACTAAAATAATTTTTAAAGACAGGAAGCCTGAGGATGGGTATGAAGACTACCTACTAAGTTTCATCACGGTGACTTGCCTAATTGCAAGAAGAAAAAAGGCGAGCTGACCAAGAAAGAGGATAAATCTGATAGTAAAAAGGCGAAAATTTCGGCAAAACGTGATCATTGTAGCTATATTTTTACACTTAGTAATGTCAACCTCTAAAAACAGCAAATATAAGTGGGCATTAAGTGTAAGATGTGAAAAAGTGCCAAGAAAAGTTCTTTACGTTGAAAATTTCCAAGAAATAAGATCACAAAGACGTCTTAAAGTGTGGTTTATATTTTATATTTCTTTCCGGCAGCAGCTTCTAATAAACACAACATTATTTTTGTCCAGTTGTGCGTTTTTGGACAATCTATAATTATTCAGGGCACTCAAACGTACATATATTATTAATTAGATTTGTCCTTGTTTTGGTCTCCAAATCTTATTAATTTTCAAAATTTAATGTCAAAATCTTATTTTTCAGCACCAAAAGAGCAATAAGCACTGGATAAAATACAGGGATGGGAATGAATTTTTTTGGAAAAAAGTACATTTGTTCAAAAAAGTACAATTTAGTCATTTTTCGTCAAAAAGAGCCAGTTTATCCAGCGCTTATGGCCATTTTGAAGCAAAAAATTTTAGGTCGGATGTCGGATGTGGATGTTTTTAGCCGGATGTGGATGTAGGATGTCAAAAATAAAAATTTTACAGCCCTGGTGGCCATGCCCCTTTAACAAGACTTTGTGGTTCGAAACTTTGACGGGTTTCAAAGTTTTGATTTATAAAAAAATTTGAAAATTGCGGGGTTGCAGAGTAGAAATTTCACAAAGATTAACGTAGCTAAATTGTTTGATGGGTTTCGAATTACAAACTTTCCTTCTGTAATTTGAATTTTGGAACCCATCAAACAATTTTAAATTATTTATATAAATCAAAATTATATGAAACCCATCAAGTTGTCAAAGCACATAGTCTTGTCAATACGTCCTAGAAAACCCAACACAACTTTGCGATTTCGCCAGTCTTTGTCTATTTCGTTTGCTTTTTCTCTAAAAGATGCAATATTTCATATAATCAACCATAATTACCCTCTTTAGTGATTTTTCCATTTTCTTCAGACTTTGAAACTCCTTGACTATAAATGTCTCATTATACTTCTCCTCCAAAATTTGCATGATATGTCTGCCAAGTATGGTGTCTTCTGACCTAAATACCACGCTTAAACCCATTTTCACAAAAATGTAAATAAAAGCTTACGAGTACGCTAATACTCTATCGGGAAATTTGAGACAGCATCTTTTATGGATTGACTGAATATTGTGCACCTCCCTTTCCAAATCGTCAACATCGCCAGTGATATGCACGCCTTCGAACGAGTAAGAATTACCTTTAGCTCCTTCACTTCCCAGCTAAAATTGTTTATAAATTGGTTAAAGACCCCAATATAAATTTGCTGGTAATCCAGCTAAAACAACTGACCGTCAACACCAAGTAAATCATCAAAAAGACTAGGAAGCCAAGTGCGAACTCGCAGAGGAACCATATTTTACTTCTTTTTATCACCAACAGTTCTTTTTGCAGCAGCAGGCATACTTGCGAAAGAAAGCCCATCAGCTCTGCCACTTTTCGATCAGCGACCACAACAATGGCACTTCTTCTTTGTTAAACAAGCACGGGAAATCTTAAAAAGTTCAAAATAAAATCAAGTAAAACGCGTTACATACACGTGAACATAAAACAACATGGAAAAAATGACTGGATATCTTTTTTTGGCCAAAAATCGTAAGAAAACTTCAAATTTCTCTTTTGGTTAAGCGCGAGAAACAAAACATGACAGGGACAAAAGAGTGAAGGTGTTGTAAGGGAATGTTTCGCTTTTCCCACTCGACCAATAACCCATTGTTTGGCCACTCTTTGCATGCAAAACACCTATATACCACGGCTGACTCATCTGTCACGAGAAAAAAGAGGAAGAGGGACAAGTGGGTATCAATTATTCATTCAGGACACTCAAAATGAGAATAAAAATATGTTAAATTTAGTTTCAAAGTGGCGCATCAAAAGACGATGTGAGTGTTTTGGCCAAATTCGTTTGTTCAACTTTTATAAAAGTTCATTGTCCTGGTTGTACAACACAAAACAGATGGTACTTGCATAATTAGAGAGAGTGCTATGGCGAAACGGCAAAAGACTAGGGCGCAGCTTGCCATTTAGATAAAGAAAAGTAATGTTTTGAACAGGCAACAAAATTGCGTTTTTAGATTATTTTTTAAATGATACAAAATATATGTGCTTGTTAAAATTATTTTGAAGAAAATTTGGTAAAATGATAATTGTGATTATAATCTACAACGTGTCTCGAGAAACATAACCATTTCAAGTGAACTGGCTTTGTTCTAGGCTATTTTGGCAAAGGGCTTTTTCACAATCATTTTAGAAGGAGCATGTTTTATTTGGCATGTTCGAAATGCGATTTACGATTGTTTTCCGTGTGGTTTTGACCTTACCACACCAGATGGTCTGGTCCAAACTACTGGGAGACCAAGAAAAAATTGTGTTTGAAATATTATACATCTAATAAAATATACATTCGAGTCTCCTCATAGTGGCCTCCCAAGGGAGTGGGAAAATGATACTACTATACTTGTCTACCATGAGCAGACTCGACTGTTTATTTTTTCTAAGAAGATTACAAAAAAAACCGTTTGTCGAAATGCGGCACTCAGAAAACATTTTACAGTCTCCAAAATGCAAATGCCTTCAGAGATTTTTATACTTTGACTAAAAGTAACTATTTTTTGATGATCATCACCTAGTTTGGAGACTGCCAAGTGTAGTCTTAGCACTACAAAAACTGTACAGGTTATTTTTGATAACAAAAAAACTCATCTCTTTGAGCAAACAAAATAAAACGAGTGACGGGCAATTGATTATCTTTTTGTCATGCTAATGTCAACAAGAGTAGATTGGGTCAATCAAGCCAAATGTTTTCTCCTATATTTGTTTAATTTGCGGCTCAAGCAAACGAGTGAGAAAAGGGAAAGTTAGCTCACCCAAAAACAACTTATCTGGGTCGCACAAAATTTGCAAAAGACCTAGTAATACTCTTTTTTTTCTAACAAATATCGCCACAAAACAAAAAAATGTTTAGCAATATAAAATATAAATAAAGATTGTGTTGTTATAAAACTGCAAAGCCAGTGATGTGGTCGTGTAACATATATCTTCCTCCCTCTTTTGAAATGCTTGCATGAGTGTAGTGAACACACAGGCAGAAATAGCTAGGAAAGGCTAGGTCTAGAGTAAGTGTGTGTGTATATATGACATTTATTTCTCTACCCTTTTGATAAAAAAACATTAATTAACCGGACAAAGCATTCTAAAAGCATGTCTTTTGGTCGCATTTTTTTCGACTTTAGGTTTTAGAGTCTTTATATACTGAATTGACTTCAAGCTCGATTCCGACTAAAGAATCGACTGTAGTTCTGGGTCAGTTAGCCGAAAACCGGGTAAGGCCGAAAAAACCGACTGTGAGCTATCTCACTTACTCGCTTTAAAAACACCTTATCTTATACTTATGACTAGCGCTTGCCCGCCCTACGGGCGGGTTTTGTTTTCTGCTGATATTTTCAAACATTTTTCGGGTTATTTTCAGCTGATATTTCTGTAGCATTATCCAATTTATTTTTCGATGATTTTAAGATCTATGAATCTGAGCAAAATGCAATCACATATAGTCACTCTTAATTACTTTATTATTATTCACACGACTGAAAAAACATTTTTTGAGATTCACAAAAGCTTTTTTTCTCTTTTCTGCGATTCAAAAAAAGCGTCTATTTTGTTTTAAGAGATTCATGAATGCGATCTTCCTGTTGTGAGATTCATAAAAAGAGAGTTTCTGTCTTTTTGACCTTTTCCAATATACATGTAAATTAAAGCTATACGCATAATCCACAGTACAAAAGGTATAGTACATGAGCTAAGAAATATGAAAACATGAGACTTGACACATTAAATGAGAGTCACAGACATGCACTTCGACACATGAGGCACAAACATTAGCCATGGACAACAAAAAATTTAAAAATAGTTCGTGCGACCGAAACATGAGCCGTGAGCTCCAATCAGGAATTCCTAAAAGAGCTTTTTCATTCCTTTCATAGACGCACAGTACCATAACATTTTCCAAAATTTTTCAGACGTGTGTGTTGAGATTCACGAAGACATATTTTTCACGTGAATGATTTATAAAAGTATTCGTCTTTTGGTATTCGACTCACTAAATCAAAGTATTCGACTCACTAAATCGAAATTCAATCAATGATATGTAAGTTCTGAACCCTTATACACAACGCATGTCCACGATAGAATAGACTTCACACACATGGCATGTGACACACTCTTGAGTCACTAAATGAGAAGATCGAAACACTTGCAATAATTACTGATATATACCAAATAAGATCACATCTTGAGTATTGATTCATCTCAAGTGACTTGACTACTTTTGCATTTAATTTGAGACTCAATGAATCCCAGTCCAAGCATCTCAGATATTAAAAAACATGTGAGTCGACCGTGAAATTTATACATTCGTCATTCAATCCTTCCCTACAAACTTCGGATCTTCACATTTATTAGATGTGAGATAGACTCGAAATCAAATGCTTCTCAGAATGTACTGTAAGTTCATCATCAAGTCATATTATCCGATACGTTTCAGAATTGACTGATTAGAGAACATGACTTGAAGAAAAATGTACCGACCAATCACAGATAAAAGTTTCATTTAAGCTTTATGCATAGCTCACGATTGAAGAAATGAATTAGCGATTGTATTAATAGATTGAATAGAAATAATGGAATGAATTTGAGACTTTACCATGAACAGAATACTATAGTACTTTTATTCACCACTTAGAAGTTTTCTTTAGAAGTTTTAAACATTCATTGATAAGAATGCACAACTTACCGGATCTTCCAGTATACTCTCAAAGCACAATTCTTGTACACACTGCGGCCGAACTTCGCGACTAATTCATACAGCGAAAACCTGAAGAGATGAATGAGAAACACTTATTGATAAGAATGCACAACTTACCGGATCTTCCAGTATACTCTCAAAGCACAATTCTTGTACACACTGCGGCCCGAACTTCACGACTAATCCATAGAGCAGAGACCTGAAGAGATGAATGAGAAACATTCATTGATGAGAATGCAAGACCTACGGGATCGCCCAGTATACTCTCAAAGCCCGATTCTCGTCCACACTGCAGTCCAAACTTTGCGACCATGATACATACTTGAATCATGACAAATGTAATTTACAATAACAAAAAAAATGCATGAAAAAGAGTCAAAACAAAATGATAATAATAACTGCAATAAGACTGCATGATGAATCACAGTCTCACCCTCTGATACCTTGACTTAGTTACTCTTCAACTTGAGACTCAATCATGAACCATAGTACAGGCTAAGCACTTTAAGTATTTACCATTATTGAACCACTTGGACTGCAGCATGAATCATATTTGAATCAATAAATATTCAAAATTATTTGAAAAGACTCGAGTCCAAATGTTTATTCGAGAATAAAAAATTCAATCTTAGTATCTGGATGATTCACAAAACCAAATGAAAAACATGAGACTCGAGCACAAAATTATCTGAGAGAGCCAACTGCTCAACATACTCAATAAATAATAATGAGCATACGACAAAACTCTCGCTTCAAAAGACTCCTCTCGAGACCAACTTTCAAACGACAATTTTGAGACCTTTTTTAAAATCGTGCGGACAAACATACAGACAACTCTCTTTTAGTATATATGACTAGCCCCAGGGGGCCGGCGCGCTCCGCGCGCCTTACCTCTGCATGCGTATAAATATTGTTTTTTGCAGATAAACTCGCATATCAACTGCAGTAGAAAATAAAGCTTGCGGTCCCAACTGTGGCCATTTTGATTTTTGCGGATACCATTGCATACCAAATGCAGTAGGGAATGAGGCTTGCAGCCCCAACTGTGGCCATTTTGATTTTTGCGGATACCATTGCATACCAAATGCAGTAGGGAATGAGGCCTGCAGCACCCAACTGTGGCCATTTTGATTATTGCAGATACCATTGCATACCAAATGCAGTGAGGAATGAGCCTGCAGCCCCAACTGTGGCCATTTTGATTTTTGCGGATACCATTGCATACCAAATACAGTAGGGAATGAGGCTTGGGCCCCAACTGTGGCCATTTTGATTTTTGCAGATACCATTGCATACCAAATGCAGTAGGGAATGAGGCTTGCAGCCCCAACTGTGGCCATTTTGATTTTTGCAGATACCATTGCATACCAAATGCAGTAGGGAATGAGGCTTGCAGCCCGAACTGTGGCCGCTTCGATTTTTGCGGATACCATTGCATACCAAATACAGTAGGGAATGAGGCTTGCAGCCCGAACTGTGGCCGCTTCGATTTTTGCGGATACCATTGCATACCAAATACAGTAGGAATGAGGCTTGCAGCCCCAACTGTGGCCATTTTGATTTTTGCAGATACCATTGCATACCAAATGCAGTAGGGAATGAGGCTTGCAGCCCCAACTGTGGCCATTTTGATTTTTGCAGATACCATTGCATACCAAATACAGTAGGGAATGAGGCTTGCAGCCCCAACTGTGGCCATTTTGATTTTCGCAGATACCATTGCATACTGACTGCAATAGGCAGTGAAGGTTGCAGCTTCAACTGTGGATAGTAAGGATAAATAAATAAGGACTGACATCTTTAGAGCCAAATGCAAAGGCATAATGCACTGGAAGGAGGAGCGCTTCGCGCTCCTTGCTTTATTGTGAATGGTTGACTCCAATCAATTGGACTGATTCAACCAGCTGAATCAATTCAACCAGATGGATCAATACAACTGGACTGATCCATCCAACTGAATTGATTTAACCAGCTGAATCAATTCAACCAGGTGGATGAATGCAATTTGACTGATCCATCCAACTGAATTGATTCAACCAGCTGAATCAATTCAACCAGATGGATCAATACAACTGGACTGATCCATCCAACTGAATTGATTTAACCAGCTGAATCAATTCAACCAGATGGATCAATACAACTGGACTGATCCATCCAACTGAATTGATTCAACCAGCTGAATCAATTCAACCAGATGGATCAATACAACTGGACTGATCCATCCAAGTGAATTGATTCAACCAGATGAACTAATCCAACCAGCTGAAACAGTACAATTGGACTGATCCAATCAATTGGATTGATTCAACCAGCTGAACCAATCCAACTGGACTGAACCATCCAACTGAATTGATTCAACCAGCTGAACCAATTCAACCAGATGGATCAATACAACTGGACTGATTCAACCAATTGGATCAATACAATTGAACTGAACCAATTCAACCAGCTAAATCAATACAATTGTACTGATCCAACCAATTGATTCAGCCACAGCTGACACGACCACCCACCACAGCACAAAACCTAAGAATGAATGAAAAGACTGACACAATTGCTTATATACCCCAAATGACTACGAAATAATTTTTTGGTCTCGAAAGGAAATGATTTTCAAACGCAATTGTGTCCGGACACACAGACAGACAGACAGACGGACACTCCTTTAGTAGTAGGGGGGACTAGGGTTGGGTGATGGGAATATTCCCGGTCCGAATCTCAGATTCGGACCGACAATGAAAAATCGGTCCGAATCTTTTTTGAAAATAAACATTTTAACTGGAGTAAAAAATCGCTACGTGACCCAAAATTGCTCAAAATCATCTTTTTCCAACGTTCCAGCACCTGATCATGCTTGAAACATGTTTCTAAGTGCCGGTTGACATTTTTATATATTATATTTTGATGAAGATTTTGATGTATTCTTTAACGATTTTGATTGAGTTTTTATGATTTGTCCAATTTTTTTGTTTATTTGAATATAAAAAGATTTGGACCGAATCGGACCGGAAAAAAAGATTCAGACCGGGAATATGTCCGAAAAAGATTCGGACCGGTCTTATTCCAACCCTACTTATGACTAATCTACTTTTTATTTTTGCAAATTTCGTTGCGTCTTTGACGCAATTAATATCTTCAATTTCCCAGTTTGGGTTTGACGGTTTCTTGGTAAGGGTTCGAATCAGAGAATTTTTTCTCTTTAATATTTTACGAGTGACTGGCGCCAGCTGGCCTCGAAGGACCATGCCCATCGCCGCAACGAGAATTTCACACGTTTGAATGCGCGCGGGACTCTCTTTTATTACGAAAATATTCAGAACTATTTTATAGCTTATAAACATTTCAATTGTCAAAATGGCATGGCCGCAGGTGGGAATCCAACCCAGTATCAACTTTGACCGGATGATGATGTTTTACCACTGCACTACGAAGTAACATATAGCTAATTCAGCTTAGGCTTAGGCTAATTAGCTTTATTTCACAAACAATAACAAATTTAAATTTTTTTTGAACATTTTTGCAATAAAGCGAGTGTCCCGCGCGCATTCAAACGTGTGACATTCTCATTGCCGGCGACGGGCATGGTCCTTTTAAACGTTCTTGACTGTTTGACCGTTGATCTTTGACTTATTTGACTTTTAAATTGAAATCCGTAAGAATCCTTCTGTTTTTTATTATTGATTTTTTTGGTGAAAAACTGTTTGATTTTGGATACTAAAACTAAAAAAACTACCCATTGATAATTTTATCTTTTTCAGCAATGACTGTTCATGGTAATGGCTCTGCAGTGGTTCAAAGCAGTTCATCATTAAGTTCTGGTCAGATAAAACAAGAACATTGTGGCTGCAAAGGAATCCGCTACTGCAAATTATGTGCTGATTCAGAGCGTGTGACCAATCTTTCAAACATGGAAAATGCCAAGAAGTATTCTGACTACCAATACTATATTTACAACGGCGAAAATTGTGTCAAGTCAACAGATTTGGCTTCTACGAGTACACTTCAAGATGTACAACTGGCTTATTCTTCGGTTCTAAACGAAAGTTATGACAAAAAGGATCTTTTGATTATCGACGGCCTGACTTTGATTCCTAATTTTTTGTCTGAAGAAGAAGAACAGCGGCTTATTACGAGGATTGATGCTGACAAGTGGAATGTGTCACAATCTGGAAGGCGGAAACAGGTATTTATATATTGAGTAAAAAGCCGATTTAATAGTCATCAAAAATTCAGGATTTTGGGCCTCGTGTTAATTTCAAACAAAAGAAAATCAAATTAGATTCATTCTATGGAATGCCTGACTACACTGACTTCCTTCTACATCGAATGCTTCAGAATCCAGCTTTAATAGACTACCAGCCATTTGAGCTATGCAATTTGGAATATTCGGAGAATCGTGCCTCTTCTATTGACTTTCATCAAGATGACAGTTGGATTTGGGGCAATCGTCTTATCAGGTGGGAAAATGGCTAAACTAAAAGATAGAGACTTGGTGTTAAACGCTTTTTTCTGACTAATTGAGTCTTATTAATATTTTTCTCTGGTTCCACACATGTAGCTCTGGATTTCAGTTTTTTAAACATGCTATTAATGGATCGAACGAAATGGAGGTTTGTGCCAGATGCGTTTCCAGGAAATAAAATTTCGCCTTTTACATCAAGTGGTAATGTAAAAAGCGTAATATCCAGAAGCGCACCTAGAAAATTTCTGAAAACCCTATTCGAATTAGTGATATGTAAACATCATTGAATGTTTTAAATATTTTGAACAAACATCTGTGAGGTCATTTTGAGATGTCGACAAGAATTTTCATTGCCTTAACACGCAAAAAGCACATCTTAAAGGACCATAGTTTTTGCGCGCAGCGACTGTCCCCCGCCAATTCAAATTTTTCCGAATCATTAAACTTCTGCACAGATTTTTCAACTTGGTTTCTAACAAAACAAGACCTAGAATTTTTTTTAGGTATAATTGTGTCAGAAACCAAGTTAAAAAATACGTACAGAACTTCAATGATTAGGGAAAAGGTTTGAATTGGCGGGAGACAACCGTTGTCGGAGACGGCAATGGCCCTTTAAAGCACCATGCAACTTGATAAGCACAGAAGTTTGCAGAATTCGAATTCTTGCGGGACCACCATGATTTTGTGTATAATCTTTTCGAATTAATTTTTCTGTGTGCATTTGATATTTGAATTCCATTTATACGTCAATTTTAACACATACTCATATAAAACAGTTGTAGAGCTATTTTAGCCGCCGAACTCGTCTGATCTGACAATGTTGGGCTCGACTAGTTAAAGGTTCTATGTTTTGAAAAAAAAATTACATGCAAAAAAAAATTCCAAAACATTGTTGACAAAATCATGGTGGCAAATTGCAAATTTGGCAAATTGTTGTGCTTGTCAAGTTGCATGGTCTTTTTAATGAAATTTCCATAGCCGCAGATGGCAATGGTCCTTTAGTGTAATTTGGCAAATGTTTAGAAAGCTGAGATGCAGGGCTAACTTTAATGTAAAAATGTGTTAGCAATTAAAAAGTGCAAGATCAGAGCAAAATGCAAAATTTTTCATTTAGTCAATAATTTCAATTGCGCACTTCGAAAACCTGCTTTACAGAAAATTTTAAGAAATACATTTAAGTACTTTTAAGTTCTTTTTAATTTCAGCGTGAATCTTGTTAGTCCTTCAGTAATGACACTTCAAAATGAACAGACCAAAGTGCTAATATTTATTTACATGCCTCGTCGATCTCTGCTGTGCATGGCTAATGAAGCTAGGTAAGAAATCAGAATTTTTCCATAGTTATTTTCTCAGCCATCATCTCGACAAAAAAGGCTTAAGTGAAGTATTTTTCACCTTAACCCTCATCCTTTTAACAGGATTAAATTGATCCTGATCTACCTCATCTATTCATATAACTACTTTTAACCCTAAAATTACGACGAGGTTTTTTTACAGCATAGCAAACCTTCGCGTTTTTTCTCAATAAACTGCAAAACAATCATCGTTTTGATATTCACATTTATACCTCGTTTTTTCGTGCTCTTTCTGTCTGTGTATTTTGATTTCAATTTTTTACGCTCTGATCCTATGTGAACAGGATTAATTTGACCACCAACTTTAGTGTTTTGTTCAGTTTTGTGTTTAATATAAATGTAATTTTCATGTACAAAAGTACTTCCTTGAGGCAGAATTTAACGAGCTTTCAAATAAGTTAAATTTTACTGGAGTCAGTAATCGTCGTATCATTCTTTAAAATTTTTTGAAAAAAATTAACTCCCTTATTTAAATAAAATGTTGACCTCTGTTCACATAGATTCATAAAAAAGTGTGTTAACAGGACGAAGATTAAACATTATTTGATTTAGGTACAAATACAACCACGGCATTTTTGCTCAACATATCACAGGAAGGAGAATAGGACTGACCATGAGAGAGCCTTCTGAGCATTTTCAGGTTTTACTTCTCAAACCAAATAAATCTTTATTGCTTCTAATTTTATAGGAAGGCGGAGAACTATTTGAAAAATATGGCAAAGAACTTATAATGCTCGGCAATGTTCGAATTTCTAAATAATAAATCCAACTTTTGAGTAACTATCAAAAACTAGCAATCATAAGATCGCATTGCTAGATAGCTTAAAGTAGTAAAGTAGTAAATTTCTGGTTAAAATTTGCTGGACTTTTCAAAATGTTAAATTCTAAAGGTTTTGGTTGATAGATATGGATAAATCGGGGCCGGTGTAAGTTATATTACCCTAGCGTCAAAAATCTAAAATTATTGTTAATTAACGGATTTTTTAAAAACTTTCCTCACAATATTGTCAGATTTTGACAAGTCAGATCTTTCATTGAAACTCATCTTCAACTTTAGCTTTTCATCGTAATCATTTATCTGCAGAAATATCAATGATACTGCCTGTATTCACTCTTCGAAAATGGCAAGAAGACCAGTTGAATGTAGCTGGAGGAAGTCTTTCGGAGATGAGTGATAATGCTTGTGATGGCTGAAAACCTTCGTCAAACAATTCTTCAGTCAAAACATTTCTGCTTTCTGATCTGACCTGCAAGTTTCTTGTTGCTTTTTATTCTTTCCGTGAACGGATTCGTTAGATTCGAATTTGTTTAATAAAAATCATAGAGGATTTTTGAGCAATTTGATATGCATTTAAAATCTATGGATTTTTTGTAAATTTTTTTGTTTGACGAATCGTAGTTTTTGAAATATGTTTTCTTCATTATTAAATCAGCATCATTAAATAAGATGGATTACAAAAAAACAATATATATACGTTTCACATAGTAGCAGCATGAATTTAAATCATCATATTCGAAATGTAAATTAAAATTATTTACCGTAAATTTTTTAATTATAGAGCATTTTTTATTATGCATTTTTGAGGTCATATAATCTCAGCCTTTAATCAGTGCTCTGCAAATCTGTTTTTTTTGGTTTTTTCACATATTCCAAGAGCTTTACCGATTCTGCTTTTTAGATTTTGGTTGAGAGCTCAGAAATCTAGAGATCGACCCAAATTTTTCTAACAAGTAAGGAGTTGAAAAGTTATCGAACATGTCTCATAATTATAAAATTTACGGTAATCAAATAATAAGCAGTTGCGAGATGGAGGAGTAAGAGGGCTGTAAAAATTCGCTTTCCACGGGAAAACGAATAGTCAATTTAATTGGCACAATTAGAACAATAGCAGTAAATGCAAAATCAAGGATAGTGAAATATGTTTCGGAGGATGCAAGAGGTTACTCAAATTGTCTACTACTGGCAATGAGGATTGCTAATACAGTACAACATCAACAATTACAACAAATAACAACCAGGAGATTTTCTTTAGAAAATGCTTGGAAAAGGTATTCGCGAAAAAAAAACTTTAAAGCCTTCAGTAATGACTTAATTTACGGTAACAATTTACGGTAACCTGGTGTGCAATTACATTCTGAATCAAAAACCTTAGTGGTTGGTAAATCTTCAAATATACTAGAACACCAGAAAAACTGAAAAAATCCTGAGGCCTGAGCCCAAAAACTAATTCTGAATTTTTTTTCTAAAATTTACTAATTTGTTAATTTTTGTAAAAAAAATTTCCTTGCACTTACGTAATAGACGAACCTCACGTTTGTCTTACAAAACTATATACAAACCTGAGAGAAATGAATGAAGTAAATATTAATTTTCGGCTTAAACACAATCCTCATTTTTCATATGGCAATCGAGAATTGTGTTCAGAATAAAAAATGTGGTCTACAATTCTCCGGATTATGCGCCAGAACAACAGGGCTATCGACAAATTTATAACTAGAAGATCAGCTAAAAAAAACAGTTCTACAAAAACACGTCCTCAAAGCCAGTCAACAGTCTAACCGCTAAATAAAAATCTGGGTTTCAACTAGTATCGAGGCGCGAAATGAGATCTGACTGGAATCCTTCGTGCATTATACTCGTCAAAATCCCATCTCTCATTCCTGCTCCGACCTCTAGTCATTAACACCAGTTTCATCATTTTGGTAGCTAGGCCGGTCTCGAATGCATGGTGCACCAAAAGAAGAAAGTTGGCAAATGATTTTTTTTCAATCACCGAAAGCAAAAAATAAGTTGGGAAAGCGGCCTGTAATTAGATCAGCCCTTGGAATTCCTTCATGTGCCCTTATTGGTAGGCAGCTATTTAGGCTAGTTGTATATTAAAGTAATAGGCTTTGTTTTGGTGCACCCTGTAGTAGTGAACAAAAGAACAAAAATAAAAACAGTGGCACCTACACTTGAATAGAGGCAAACACACAAAATGAGGCATCCCTAACCACCTAAATAGACACGTGCTCTTCTAAAATCTGCATAGGTAGTTGGCCTGGTTGTTGGATAATAACCATTTGCTGGGTTTGGAGCTGCAACTGTTGCTGCTCATGATGTTGTTGTTGCTGCTCATGATGCTGTTGTTGTTGCTCCAGGTGATGTTGTGATTGCTGCTGCTGATCTTGAGGAGGTGCTTGCTCTTGATGCTGAGGAAGCTGTAGGGCTTGAGATGCATGGGAAGGAGTAGGGTGGGGCTTGTTTAAGGTCTCTCGGTATATGCGCATATCCTGGAAACAATTTATGATTAGAGGTACTTCAAGAAAACTGCCTGAAAAAGTTGCCTTACCTCAGCATACCGCTCCTTGTCTTCAGCTGCCTTTTTGTCATATATTTCACGGTCTTGCTCTGTTAATGTCTTCCAATACCGACCTAAATTGGCTGGGTTCACTAAAAATAGAAAAGTATGAAATGTTGGGATTACCTAGTTCCTGAGCTATTTGACCAACTTTCCATTCAGGGTGACTTTGCTGCACTTCGGGACGTTTTTCGTTGGAAAAGAAGAAAAAGGCTGATCTAAATAAAAAAAGTAGATACAATAAAACTTTTTTCGCATATTTAATTTTAGTGCTTACAGCGCTCGCTTAGGCGCATTTGGATCCTTTTTGGCTCGCTTTCGTTTTCTTAAAACATCCTCTCCACCATAAGCAGCAACTTCTGCTTGGTAACGCTGAAATTTTCTCATATCAGCGCGGAAAAAATATGTTGACTAACCTCAGCATCTTTTTGTGCCAGTTCGAAAAATCTTTTTTTCTCGTCGTCTGACATGGTCTTCCACTTTTGAGAGCACTTTTTAGAGATTTCAGTGACCTGTACATTTTCATTTGGATACTTCTGTAAATAATAAATAAAAAATGCAGACACATACTAGAACAATTACCTTCTTGTGCTCTTCATAGCACATCTTGACGAAAAATCCATAAGGCGAAGTCTTTCCACGCACTAATGGCTTGTTGCTGTCTCCATGATGATGACTGTTGTGAGGGATGGCTCGATGATGGCTGGAAGCCGGAATTATTTGATGCTGTTGTAGAAAACTGGTCGGATTTGTGTTTACAATATATGTTGTATTGCTGTAGCTCTGCAAAATAAAAGACTATGAAGTCAGTTGGAAAACAAAGTACACAAATGTAAAAAAGGATATTCGTAACACAAACACTACCATGTTGGTCGATGGTTGTCCGTCTGGTGTATGCCTATGCTAGCGAAAGTCCACACACACAACAAGAAATAGATCTGGCGTTGCTGTTATTCCTCCTCCGTCTACTTCTTTCTATGATTCTCTGCGGTTGTTGTTGTCAGCGTGTTTGAAGTAAGAGACGGCTGAGAAATCAGCTGCAGTAAAGTTGTCTTCAATCGGGCTTGGTCACACACATACGCAATCCAGATGCACAGTTTTCCCTCCTTTTACGGCTGTTGGCTGGTCAGAGAGAAGTCTTCTTTTCTTCTTTCCTGAAAATGAATTATTACATAAGTAGCGGCAATATGCGTGTATGTGTGGACAATAGAAAAAGAGACAGGAAGAGAAGAGGCAAAGCTCTTGCCAAGTAGAAACCACGGCAAAACAGCTAAGAAAAAAGAGACAGTGTTAATGCGGAGAGTGTGCAAGCACAAGTCTCAACCAACAGATACACATAAGGAAAACGAAATCGAGCAATTTTCTTCCATGCATAAAAAATACAACGAAAAATATGGACAGCGCCAAGCCAAGAGTGTCTTGCCTCTCTACTATACTAAGCAAATTTCGTTGGCGTCTAACCAAGAGAATTACTAGCGAACCCCACACATACTGATCGATATCCCACAACAGTCACACATTTGTGCCAGTGCCTTGGGTCACGAAACGAAAAGCAGAAAACTACAGTAAAAGAGCGCTAAATTTGAAATATTGTTTTTAAAATTATCAACGCCAAGAAGTTAGGCGGAAATTCAAATGATGTTTTTTTGGGTTAAAAAATTACATCATGTTTTGCAATGTTTATGACATCAACTTATTGAAATACACCGTTTGTAGAGCGATCGCTCTTTCAGGTTATAATTTTTTTATTATGCTAAAACATTCTTGTTAGGGCAGTCATTGGAGATGGGTTGATTGATCAAAAGGGGTTTATTATCAAAAGTTCCTCGGGATTCAGAAAAACACAAAAATATGATCGATGAATCCTTCATGGCCTAATAATAAAAAAGATTTATTTTTTAGCTAAAAGATTGATTTTCAAAACTGAAAAAGTCAATCTATAACAGAACGAAAATTATTTAGGACCACAATTAAATGTGCCACCTTTTGGCTGAAAATTGCCACCTTTTTGTGTTTCGGTTAACAAAGCTGAAATGTGCCACCTTTTGTTGAAATGTGCAACCTTTCGTTAAAATGTGCCACCTATTGGCCGTAATCATAGTCGGGGTCAACTTTTTCTTAATTTAAAAAATGTCAATATCTATCTCTATATTTTTTTGTTTTGATATTCATGACCCTAGGTCAATCTTTTGAGCTCTACATGAAAATATAGGCAGTTTTTCCGAGTGATTTGTTAAAATTCGACGCAGAAAAATCGGAGGATAAAAAAGGTTGAGGGGTCAACTGGGGTCAACTTGGGGTCAACATTTTTCAAAATTTTGTAGAAACAAGATTTCAAATATCTGTAAAAGTTATCTTGTAGACATCGAAAAGTTTATGGGGGGTCAAAAATATCATATTTGGCACTTTATTTCAAAAAATTGATATTTTAGTAATTTTAACAAAAGTTGACCCCTAAAAAGTTGAGGGGTCAACTCGACTATGATCACAGCCATTGGCTGAAAAGTGCCAATTTTTGTTGTTGACTATGAAAAAGGTTATAACCGTTTGAAAACCGCTGAATTCCTTGGAATACCCTGTAGTACAGGGCCTGTACAATGTTTGAATTTGAGCGGAACAGTTCTCTTTCGTCTTTCATTGTACTATTTTGAGTCATTCGAAGCAAGTCTAAAGATTACAGTGCGAGACGAAAGAGAACTGTCCCGCGCGAATTCAAATATTTGAAATTCTCGTTGTCGGCGACGGCTATGGTCCTTCAAAGGGGGAGTGTATCTCTTGTCCGTATCTGGTCCCGCATGGAAATTGTTCAACTTCAAATTAAACCACTTTCTGAGTTTGCTGGTTCGAATCTCTCAGGGTGTAAACTTAAGCTGAAAAACTGTGAACAATATTACATCTTCTTCGGTTCGGTTTAAAAACCCAAACGATTCAATCCAGAATTGTATTCTAACGGTTAAATTTGAATCGGGGTCCTCTACACTTAAGACAGTTGTTGACTAAAAAAGCAATCCCGGAAATCTTTCCAATCGATTCGTCGATATTTTTTAGCATGACTTCAGCTCAATCGCTGAAAAACTGCGAACAATATTATTTTTTTACGTTATTGGGTTCTAATGCTTGTTTTTTGCACTAATTAAAGCATTCTAAAGATGTTTTGACAGTACTAAAATTACTTTTATAGTATTTTGACAGTTTCCGTAAATCTTGCAAAACGTAATTTTAGTACTGTCAAACCATCTTTAAAATGCTCGAATTAGTGCAAAAGACAAGTATTGGAACCCAATAACGTAAAAATAATTCGATCCAATTGGACGACCACTTGGTTTAGTTGGTGCATAGGACATCAATATGATCCAGCTACCGGCATGCTCAGATGCTTTGCAAAAAAAAGTCTAGTATACAACCTGGGTGCTGCCGATTAATTACTGCCATTTAGGTACCACTAACTAGAAACTACGATCTATTACCACCCAAGACCACCGGATAAAACTTTTTCTGGAGCAAAAAGACTTTTTTGGGTCAAAAAGACTTTTTGGGGGCAAAAAAACTTTTTTTTGGAGCAAATTGGCTTTTTTTGGTGCAATTTTTTTAGTTGTAATTCTGCATTTCCTTTCATTTTTCTAACAGGCGACAGTAAATTCATCTACAGTAAATTCAGGTAACACTTTACTTGGCCCCTCCACGGCTGACCCACTTTCGAGGTGAATTTTTGAAAACCGATTGCATATTCGTGTTTCTCGACCCGCATTTTTACGGGAAATGATCATCAGATTCTGTGAAAGTAAAAAAATTTTTTTGGGATTTGCCTTGGTCCCCCAAGGTGAAATTTTAGAAAAATTTGAAAAAAAATATTTTTTAAATTGGCGCCTTTTGAATTTTAAAGGGATTAAGGCTGTATTGGGAGGGGAAGGGAATAGAAGGGGGCCACTTTTATGGCAGAACAATAGAAAAGTAAATATATGTATTCTTCGACTGCCTCACCATGTTTTTCAACTGGGCCGTGGCAAAAAGAGACTCTATACGCATTTTTTGATCAAGAGTACTTCTCGGAATTATGTCTAAGGTAAGTGACTGCGCGCATCTCTAACTCTCAAGCCCCCTGCGCCCCCTTCGGGGCGCAGGGGACTTGGGGGCTTGGAGTTGAGATGCGCACACCCACATACCTTAGACACAAATCACTCGAAAGTGACTCTGGATGCATGAAAAAGCATGCATACCAGAGTTTATTTATGCGGTAGGCCCCAGTATTCAAAACTATGTTCAACATCTTCTTGTTACGGGCCTTGTGTGATTAGTGGCCCCATTTTTATTCCCTTCCCTCTCAATACAGCCCTTAATCCCTTTAAAATTCAAAAGGCGCCAATTTAAAAAATATTTTTTTTCAAATTTTTCTAAAATTTTACCTTGGGGACCAAGGCAAATCCCAAAAAAATTTTTTTACTTTAACAGAATCTGATGATCAGTTCCCGTAAAAATCGGGGTCGAGAAACACGAATATGCAATCGGTTTTCAAAAATTCACCTCGAAAGTGGGTCAGCCGTGGGGGGGGGGGGCCAAGTAAAGTCTAGCCTAAATTCATATGCAAGGTTCAAATCCCTGTGGAGGTAATCCATCTTATCATAATGTTCGAATCCGATAGGAAGCATCACTTTTCAAGGACACTCATTTGGCCTCGATATTTAGAAACTGTGTCTTAAAGCCACTTTTATAGTCCTTTTACAAACTTAGGCAAGGCCTTAGTTGCAGGGAAACCCCGAAATCCGAGGCGGGTACCTTCGAATATGTAGATATCCACCTGGCTGGCCAAAAAAAGATTTTTATTTTAATTTAGACATATTTTAAACCTTGCTAGCAATTCTGTTGGACAGGAGCAAATATATATTTGTAGCCACCCGGACCCCTATACCTGGGTACCACCTGTCAAACATGACCCCCACACGCAAGAAAAGTGGGTTTTTTTGACTTTGGCGGAGTTTCATTTTTGTCGGGCAGCCAGATTTGATATCCACCTAACCGAAGAATACCCAAGGCGTTTCTCTCCGCGTAGGGGAATCTCAATTAGGTAATGACAATGGGGTTTTCTTAAATATTTCAAAAAAATTATTTTTCAGACCATCCAGGTGGATATCCACCTGGATGGGTAGTACCTACCCCATGTTCTGCGGTTGGGGTGGGTAAAAATGCACTTTTGGTCCTGTCAAACAGGTTTTCCCATAGCTTTTTGTACATGATAGGATCGGTTGATGACGAAATTTTGCTTTTTCAGGTCATCCACGTGGATGCCCACTTCGCCAGTATGTGCCCACCCTGTGTTTTTATTTTATTTTGATGGCAAAAATAACAATTTCAGTATTATCAAACCCAATTCTGTACAATCTCTATATAGTATTTGGGTCGGGTGGGTCACACTTTTTATGATTTACCAAATTTATTTATCAAATTTTGAGCCACCTTTATAAAGAAAGTCGGTGTTGATGTTTTATAATGGTGAAAACTAGAGAATCTCAGCTACAAAATGAGCTATTGAACAGTGGATTTTGAAAGGTTTTAGGGGTCGAACTGGTCCGGACAAGCTCTCAACTCAGTGGTTTTTTAGGTGTACTTTTTCCTATTTTTTAACTTCAGACCCAATTCTGAGCCACTTTTATAGAGAAAGTCGGTGTTTATGTTTCATGATGGTGAAAACTGAAGAATCTCAGCTACAAAATGAGTTATTAACCAGTGATGTTAGAAGAGTGTAAGGTCTCGAACTGGTACGGACAAGCTCTCAAGTCAGTTGCTTTTTAGGTGGAGTTTTCCTATTTTTAACTTCAGACACAATTTTGAGCCACTTTTATAGAGAAAGTCAGTGTTGATGTTTATAATGGTGAAAACAAAAGAATCTCAGCTACAAAATGAGCTATTTAACAGTGGATTTTGAAAAGTGAACGGGTTTGAACTGCCCGGACAAGCTCAAAACTCATTGGTTTCTCAGGTGTGGATTTAAGGTGGATGTTCCGGTTCAAACCCAATTTTTGGCCAGTTTTTGCCGATTAATGTCAAATATCTCTGCGGAACCCTCAAGTTCAACATCTTGGCTTCCTTTTAAGCACAATCACGTATAATCGAAATTGGATAGGCGAGGATGCGCAAGGGTAGGCGAGTATAGGCGAGGATGGGCAAGAGCAGGTGAGAATGGACGAGGATGGGCGAGGGTAGGCGAAGATGGGCGAGGGTAGGCGAGGATAGGCGAGGATGTGTGAGGGTAGGCGAGGATAGGCGAGGATGGGCAAGGGTAGGCGAGGTAGAGTAGCTTAGTCAACAGGTAGGGTGGATGATCTACCCTAACCATTAACGCACTCGAAAGATAAATCTACCCAAACTACTAATGTACATGAACAACTAATGTTCCCGAACAACATAGGCGCCGATAGGCGCCTGCAGACCCTAGTATTTTATATCACAATAAGTGGTTCATTTTCGATTTTGAAAAAATTCTTATTTAGATGAATATCTCCCTGACCATGTGGTACCCACCCAGGGTTTTGGAATTCGAGTAGTGAAGTTTGCAATTTTTATCCTGTTGAACCTACTTACCCACACAATTTTTGGTGAGGAAAGATGATTTGTTTTTGATTTTTAACAAACTTTAATTTCACAAGCCAGCTGCGGCCCAGGTGGATATCCACCTGAGCCCAAGGTACTAATCCCCGGTTTTACGGTCCGGATGGGTAAAATCGCACTCTTTGTCCTATCAAACATAATTTCTCACAATATCTTACGTATTATAGGACTATTTTTTTTCTAATTTGATTAACTTTTTCAGGTCGTCTAGGTGGTGGTCCACCTACCCGAAGATACCCACCCAAATTTTGGGGTTTGGACCTTCAAGGTGCCAAGAGTATAAAAAATGATTCATGACCACTAGGATTCGAATATTCTGATAAAATGGATCACCTCCACAGGGATTTGAACCTTGTAGATTAATTTACTGTAGATGAATTTACCGTCGCCCGTTACAAAAATGAAAGGGAATGCAGAATTACAACTAAAAAAATTTGCACAAAAAAAGCCAATTTCTCCGAAAAAAAGTTTTTTTGACCCAAAAAAGTCTTTTTTGACCCCAAAAAAAGTCTTTTTGAACCAAAAATATTTGACCCAAAAAAAGTCTTTTTTGACCCCAAAAAAAGTCTTTTTGAACCAAAAATATTTGACCCAAAAAAAGTCTTTTTGACCAAAAAAAAGGTCTTTTTGCGCCAAATAAAAGTCTTTTTGCTCCAGCTAAAATTTGACCCAAAAAAAAAGTCTTTTTGCTCCAGAAAAAATCTTTGTCCGATTCCCTATGAGATAGGAAACTACTGGGATAGGAAACTACTTGCTCTACAATGATTTTTGATTACTTTCAGTTTTCAGTATTTCGGATTGGAGGTGGATACTCATTTAGAGGAGGTACCAGGAGGTTACCCTATCATCCTAATTTATGACTGTCATTCAAGAAAAAAATGTCTGCTACCGCATGGATTTGAACCTACTTGAAAATTTCAAATTGGCGATTCTTGGGGATGAAATGACCAGGGATGAAAAGACCGTTGCCCCATCGATATACCTTTGTTTCGAGTAAATTGGCTACCACCAAACTTAAACATAGCAGAAAAATCTACAATTTGAACAAGTTAGTAGTCGGCAGAAGTATCATGCTCACTGAAATGGTTTCAGATTTCGCTGACTTTATTCCTAGCAAAACGGCTTTCCTCAAAAAGTTTCAGCGAGCTCGTCAGGGTGTGGTCTATAGTTTCAGCAGTGTCTTTATGAGAATGGCTTCTTCTTCAAATGGTGAAATCTTTTAGAAATTTTCAAATGATTGATTAGCTGTTTGTTTCCAGAGAGCAATTCTCCCGCTATCAAGAAAATGAGTGTATCTGATGAAAAAAGATCCGAAGCAAGTGCCTGATACGGAATGGAAGAAAGTGCTCTCCACTGAGGAATACAATGTTGCAAGGCAAGGGGGCACGGAGCCAGCATTCACCGGAAAATTCGACAAGCATTTCAAGGCAGGCAAATACACGTGCCTTTGTTGTGGCGCGGACCTTTTTGTGTAAGTAAACTTTTCTCTGCTACTATTGCTGGCTCTAATTATTATTATTTTAGTTCGGAAAGCAAATATAATTCTGGTATGTGTGCATTGAATTTTTTCTAAATAGAAAAGACTTCATTTTATTTGGTTTTTTTTCAGGATGTGGCTGGCCTGCATTTTCCAAGTCAATAGAGAGTGACAAGAATATTGTTCGCATACATGACACTTCTTATGGAATGGAAAGAACCGAGGTCAGATGTCGACAGGTAAGGAGACTTTTGGATCTGGGATATAGAAAATGTGGTTGACTGTTGTTTTTCAGTGCAACGCCCATCTTGGACATGTCTTCGATGATGGTCCGAAAGAAACTGGCGAGAGGTATTGCATCAACTCAATCAGCTTAAATTTCAATGAAGCGGGTGATCAGAAATTATAGTCGACAAAACAGTCATTTTTGTTAGAAAAGAACTTCGTGTCTTTGATGGAAATTAGGCTTGCCGAAATGTAATAAAGACGCACTAAAACATTATGTCCTCTGGTTAGTTTTAGCTCTGGTTAGTGTTATTGACAGTGCCACATTATTGCTTGTTAAAATCGTGCTTATTATCGACACTCGGATCGGCAGGTGAAAAAAGATCCTTACGATTTACTATACAGACAAAATACGACTGCGAAAAAGAAAAGGGCATTCGTAAGACCCACTTAGTGGTTGAATTCCGGGTGATGTTACCGTATCTAAACTACCGGGTGGTCCAAGAATTTTAAGCCTTTTCTTTTCCCTAAAACTTTTTTCTACGCCGTTTTTCGAAATTCTGTAAACGCTAATCGACTCAAAATTGAAAAACATTTTTTTGGTATGTAAAGTCAAAAACACGATTTTCGCTTGGTCCGCTTGTGGTTTGGACCTTACCCATCCAGAAGACATCCACAGACCAGCACGCAAACCACGTGGGGACCAAACCAAAAAATAAAGTTATAGCAAAAAGAAAATTCGGACCACCCGGTAGACTGTAGTACAGTCGACTATCTACATGTATAACATAACTCTATATAACATAAATTTAAGGTCCGAAGTTCGTTCCCACTTAGGGTCCGACACTTTTTCAACCTGATTTTCGAAATCTTTTGCCAGTTCTGTTTTTGCAGTCTGGTCCAAATATCGTGAGAATTCCGATTTTGCCGATCGTTTTTCATAAAAATAATTTTATTGTCTAAAAAGACAAAAACTCTATATAACATAACTCGATTTAACAAAAATCCTGTTTTAGTCGACTTTTTGCTTTTTAGAGAAGAAAATTTTGTATTTCCAAAAATGATCGGCAAGATCGGAATCCTTGCAATATTTGGGACCAGATTGTCGAAACAGAACTGATAAAAGCTTGAAAAAATGGATGTCAATAAGGTGTCGAACGTGGAAACTTGCCCGGTCCCTTGAGTTATGTTATATAGAGAGTCGATTGTAAATAAAAAGCAACACAAAAGTTACACCAAGATTATACTGAAATCTTTATTGAAAGTTTTTTTGCCAACAACTTAAATGCAATATGTTTAACAAGGCTGGAAATTGTGATCTCTTGGGTTCCAAATATATACTATCGCATCAAGCTTTTGTTAATACTGAAGCCCAGCTCGCTGGTCGAAAAATCTGAAGAAATGGAAGGTTCGAATAGGTTAAGGCATTTCTTGTAACTTTCACTCCGAAAACAATTGGACCTAAAAATATTTGACGAAACGAATATATATTTTGTTTTAGCCTAATTACCTGCATTCCATTCTCATGTTTGGTTTTTCGTGAGAGTAAAAGTCATGACAAAGCTCACACACACGGTCCATTACAATATACAGAGGCAAATTTACATGTACCTGCAAATTTTTCTAGTGTTTTAATTTTATTATTTTATCATTTCACTAATTATTTGTTAAACTGGGTATTATTGGTTATATCCTACCATTTTTCGACGCTTTTTTTTGTGATTTTTATGGCGTAGGCAAGCGTTGGTCAGCGTATGTTAGGACTGGTTCAAACCAGTGTTTTCATAACTAACACTAACACCTAACACTAACCTAACAGTTAGGCTAACACTTAGTCAGTGTTAGCCTAACTGTTAGGTTAGTGTTAGGTGTTAGTGTTAGTTATGAAAACACTGGTTCAAACATGAGTCTAAGACATGCCACAGTGTGTCAAAATCGAGAACATGCAAACTCGTAGTTTTCTTGTCGAGACAAAAGTGTTTATCATTTGATTTGTTAACTGTTTTTACAGATTTCGAATTTTTTTGTTCAAATATTTGACCCTAGTAGCGAATACTCCCCTCCCCACCCAACGATTTTCACCTTTTTTACTTAAAGGGGCATGCTCGCCTAAGGCAAAATTTGTCCCCGCCAATTCAAAAATTTTTTCCGAATCATTGAACTTCTGTACGGATTTTTCAACTTGGTTTCTAACAAAACTGTGCCTAAAATAAAATTCTAGGCCTTGTTTTGTAAAAAACCAAGCCGCAAAATCTGTATAGAAGTTCAATGATTCGGAAAAAATTTTTGAATTGGCGGGGACAAATTGTAAAACAGGTGAGCATGCCCTTTAAGTAAAAAGTACCCAAATTTATGTCCCAGACCCCGGAAAATATGCGTAAACTCTTTATTAGTCGCAACTTCCGTACGCTGGCCTACCCCAAGCTTAAGGGCTAAGCCTAAACTTGTTGTTTGCAAGGGTAGTTACAGCAATTTTAAAAGGTCGGATGCTTGGGGGGGGGGGTATTCGCTACTAGCGCCAAATATTTGATTCTTCTATATGACTTCGATTATCGTAAGTCATTTAACAGAAAATTTCATACCATTGTATAGCTTCGACTTTGCGCTATCGATTAAAAAAAAACTTCACGCAACTTTATTGGAAATACAAAAAGTTTGGTCAAAAATAAGTTCAAATTAGCGTTTGGCAGAGTCCACCTGTCAACTTCAAATGGTTTGATCTCCAAGTAAATCCCTTAGGAAAAAATTCTGGCCGGTACAAATGCAGCAGTTTTTCCTCAGCTTTCTCGTAGTGTATTTGGTTTTGAGATTCGCCGTCGATTTTTAAATTAACCTAGTGGTTCTATGAATGCTTCCGTTTTGGTCGGTTTCGGCATACACTGTAATCCGCAAAGACTGGATGACACTTATGCTTCTGTCAACACCCTTGTGTTTCCAAATTGTACCTAAGAACTTGGCACGTCTATTGCAATCTTGACCTCTGTATATTGACCTGACTTGGCTAAGCTAGATCTTTTGGGAATACTTAGGTGGAGTTTTCAGGTTCCGGTTAAATCCAAGTGGACTTTGATCAGTTACTCAGAGATCCTTTAAAAAATCGTCAATTTTTGTGTTTTTTTGTTTGTTTTTAAAGCATATTTGAAAGCATTTGGGAAAGTTTGAATTGAAAAATTTCAGAATTTTTTTTTTGTTTGAAACCACGTGGTACCTCCTTAAGGGTTAACATGACCAAAATTGAAGGTCGATTTTGGAAGGATTTTGAAATGTGGTCTAATTTAAGTTATTCTAAGTTATTATATAAAAATAACGGTACTTTCCTGTTATCTCGAATCATTTTTGGATGTATTAGTTTTGTACCAATTTCACGTTTCAATTTCTTTAGGCTTAGGCATCTCGAAAAATTGGCTTCCGAAAGAAGATGTTTAATTGAAATTACATTGTTCGTTGCGCAAAAATGTGTTAAATAAAATGATTCGAAATAACAGGAAAGTACCAAAATAACTCATAGTAGTGCGATAATTAAAAAAAACCAACATTTTCACAGAAAAAATAGAAAAAAATCAAATTTCGTACAAAACAGAATGCCAGAGAAAGTTTGCGACTTTTGAATTCTGACACACTGTGAGCCTCACAGTGTGAGGCATCCCATCAAAAAATTTCAAAAATAATCAGATTTTTTACAAAAAACTAAAATTCATGTTTGGTTTTAAAGTCTCAGTTACCGTATTTTCTCTATTTCTCCCTCTAAATTACTCCCTCTCTAATAGTTACCTCCCTTGGTACCCTATATCTCAACTGAAAAAATTTCTTTTGCAAATCGGTTTTTTGCGATATCTTAATCACAACGATCTTAGTTGATTCTACTTACTGTATTTTGGTTAAGCACCCGAAAATCTCAAAATATTTTTTTTTTATTTTTAGGAGTCGAAAAATAATTGTTCCCGGGTAAATAATAAAAAAATACGGTAGTTTACTGATAACCATAGAATTTCATAGTTTTATAATTTCTTAGCTGATTTCTTGTATAATGTTTTTCAAAAAAACGACGATTAAATCTTTCGAAACCTTCGTTTTTTGGTATTTTTCTTTTTTGTTCCCTTTTCAACCTTCATTTTAACAAATTTTCGACGCTATTCGGTAGTACGGTAACATATCGGGGGCGCAGGGGACTTGGGTCTTGGAGACACCCACATACCTTAGACACAAATCACTCGAAAGTGACTCTGGATGCATGAAAAAAGCATGCATACCAGAGTTTATTTATGCGGTAGGCCCCAGTATTCAAAACTATGTTCAACATCTTCTTGTTAGGGGCCCTGTGTGATAAGTGGCCCCTTTTATTCCCTTTCCCTGCCCATATAGCCCTTATTCCACTTAAAAATGTTTGGCGGCAATTCAAACTTTTTTTTGGATATTTTTCACATTTTTTGTCTTGGTCCCCCAAGCAAAATTTTTTCTTGGGAAAAAGTGCTTTCTCAATCCTAAAAACGTCTTTTCTGCACGTTAAAGATTAGAAGAAGCACGATTGAGATGATTTGTGACGTTTTCGGGCGACAACAACATTGTGTACTTTAGCCCGAAGTTCGACTGTACATGGGTATCCTTACATACGTTGGCCTGCCCTTGCCTGATCCTAAAAAATCATTTTTCAAACAAAGAGTTGAAAATGGCAAGTGATAACCGATAAATAACTTTTGCTAGTCTTGTGGTAAAATTGTTACCGTGAAAAAACAAAAAAAAACAAGCATCTTTGGTCAGAAAATTTTTGCCCCGTTTGTTATGTTTAGTTAAAAATAGGCTTAGGTGATGAAGTCACGGGAAAAAAACCGAGGTGTGCTGATTTTGAATTATAAATTTGCTTACCTTGCACTTTTTCATTTCTCCGTTTATTTTATTTGCTTTGACTAGATAGAGCTTTGCATTTGTCTGCTCTACCAACAACCACCAATTAATACCATAATACATAAAAATACAAGTCGTCTAGGTACAAACGATCGTAAAGCAGATGTTCTACGGCTTCTTTTCAAATGCAATACCCTCTGACAGTTAGTACTTTCTAATATTTTGGGTGCACTGCTTGGTAAAAGATGAGTTTGAGCACTAATAAATTGTTCTAATTGGGCAGTAATCGGGTTTAAATCGTCCTCACAGTTCATAAAAATAGTGGAAGAGGTAGAAATATCGAAGCAACTGGAGGCCGATGGCTTTTGTTCTTCCATTTTTTATATGTCTCTGCCAAATAATTCTGTAAAAGCGTCTGTATACAATTAAATTAAAATAGATCTAGTTGGCAGCAGCAAATAAAATTTAAATTTTTTATAAGGTGCTAAAATGCAGAAAAGGTATTGTATTAGATTAGTAGCTAAATATTTTTAGACCAATTTGCAATTTCTTTATTTAGACAGTATTTATATAACAAATTTCAACGAATTTCAGCTATGTCATAGCTTGTTTTTAAGGGTTTTAACAATTAAATGGCCGACCATTTTTGACAACCAAGATCTTTACATTTTGGAAAGAAACTTAAAATGTTTTTCTGGTTTTCCCTGCTTACCGCCTACAACAAAAAAGCCTGAAATATATAAGCTAATTGTAATCTGATTTCGAACACAATTTCAATGATGAGGGTAAGCGGGTTTTTTTATCATGTTTTTTAAAAAGAAAAATTAGCTGGCTGTGCTGTTCCCTGGTTTCTAGCTTATTAAATTAGTTGCTTGCAAAGACGTAAGCCTCAAAAAGTTTATACAGTTAACTCTCAATCTAGTGTAACCCTCAAGTTGGTGACACCTCCATGTTTGAGGTCTTTTACTGAACTTGATTCGTCAATCTAGTCCGAAATATAGGAAGGGTTCTTATTTTACCAGTCACTACTAACCGGTTAGTCAAAAGTTCTCGATGAATTTTTGAGCTAATTGTTGAAAGTAAAAATATTGCTACGAGAAAATTTCGGAACGTAGGTTTTGTAGCCCTGCATGTTCTCTTTTAAATGGTATAGCAAGCTTATTTGAAATATTTTACAATAGTTAGTATTTGGGTTAAAACTTCTGTGAGGTCATTTTGAGATGTTGAAAATAATTTTTATCGCTTTAAAGGGGCATGCCCGTGCGTTTTAAAAAGTTAAGACGGGGACCAGCAAATTTTTTTGAATTCTTCCATTTTTCACTCGTTTTACGTCAAATCTAATACTGGTTACCCTATACAACTTTGAAAAACTAGGCAGAAAAATTAAAAATGTGGATAAGAACGCGTGTAAAACTCGATCGAGAAAGAAAAGAAGTGCCTTTTCTCCGTGTCGGGCACGGGCATGCCCTTTAAGTCATCAAAATTTTAATCGAACGTCGTTGAGCATGGTCATCGCTGACTTAGAAGAAAGAGGCGTTAAAGGACCATGGTTTTTGCGCGCAGCGGTTGTCTCCCGCCAATTCAAACCTTTTTCCTAATCGTTGAACTTCTGTACGGATTTTTTAACTTGGTTTCTGACACAATTATACCTAAAAAAATTCTAGGTCTTGTTTTGTTAGAAACCAAGTTGAAAAATCTGTACAGAAGTTTAATGATTCGGAAAAATTTGAATTGGCGGGGACAGTCGCTGCGCGCAAAAACTATGGTTCTTTAAGATGTGCCTTTCGCGTGTCACAGCAATGAAAATGCTTGTCGACATCTCAAAATGACCTCACAGATGTTTTAAGACAAATAATGAGCATTGCAAGATATTTCAAATAAGCGTGATATACGGGATTGCGAACTCAAAATTTTGAAAAAAGTACATTTGGCCGAAAAAGTACAATTCGGTTATTTTTTTGTCAAAAACGCCATTTTGTCCATGGCTTATTGATTTTTAAACACCGAAAAAAATATTTTGACGTAAAACCTCAAAATAAAAATATTTCAGGTTTTAAAAAAGTACAAATCTTTTTAAAAAGTACACTTCTATACCCTGTTGATGTACCATCTGAAAGAGAACATGCATGAATACAAAACCTATCTTTCGAAATTTGCTTGAAGCAGTATTTTTACTTTCAACAATCAACTCAAAAATTTATAGTGAACTTTTGACTCACCCTTAGAAATGTTAAAAAAAAATAGTGCCTATGAGATCTACAAAAACGGAGTGATTATGTGGTGATTATAAAAATAAATTTCCTTAAGATAGACTAAGTTATTTGCTGTGTTTGGCTATATTGAAATTAGTACCAGTAACACACGACTTGTTCAGAGTTCTGATTTACCATATAACTTCCTCTGAATCACCTGTGTTAAAAATTTAAATGTTGGAATTATGGCATACGCAGCTTTAAGACTTGCTCATTTTAATTTTTTAACAAAAAATTGCAGGTGAATGAAATTCAGTGAAAGTTTACGCACTTGCCCTTTTAGTTAGAATCAGAGTTATATTTGTCAACAGAACAAAAAATCAAAAAGATATTAAAGGAGGGGTGAAAGCTGTTAAGGAGATAGTCTCGACACGAAAGGACCAACCCATTTGTAGATGTGGGTTTGAAGTAGGGTTGTGGAATGGAGAATTCTCCGGGAATTCTCTGGAGAATTCTCTGGAATTCTCCGCCTATTTCTCCGACCGTACGAAAAACGGAGAAATAGAGAATCGTCTTGTAGGTGATAATTCATCAGATAAACAGACAAATTTTGTCTGTTTCAATGAATTTTTTTGTTTTCTGTCAAATTTTCAGCAATTTCTCTAGGAATCATCATGGCAAAAGTAAACCATATGGAAAAACCAAATTTTAGAAGCGCGGGAATTTGAAATATTTTGGTCATTTTTTCACACCACAGGGAGGACCAAGACAATTTTCGAGTTCTACTTCTCCGATTTTTCGGAGAATTCTCTGGAGAATTCTCTGATTTCTATTTCTCCGGAGAATTCCACAACTCTAGTTTGAAGCCATTTTTTATCCACAACCCGATGTTGCGATCTCAGACAAACATGTGCAGAATTAAAAGTTCGATCAGCATCATCAATATCAACATTTCTAAATTCTTTCAAAAATGTTGTAAAAATATGAAGCTAATCAACCTTTTTTCGTTGATTTCTTCCTTTCCAATTTCTGCATTTTTGAGGGAATTTAGAAATTCTGATATTGATGATGTTAATTGAACTTTGAATCTTGCACAAGTTTGTCTGGTATCGCAACATCGGGTTGTCGACAAAAAATGGCTTCAAACCCACACTTAAAAAAACAAAACTTGGATTGATCCTTTCGCGTCGAGACTTTCTCCTTAACACAGGGTTCGTGATTGTCGTTTTTAAAAAGATTTGTCCTTTTTTCGGGACCCAAAATCTTTTTTATTTTCGAAGTTTTTAGTCGAAATCATTTTTTCGCTCCAAAATAGCAATAAGCACTGAATAAAATGAAATAAAATCTTTTTTTACCCAAATGTCCTTTTTTCGAAATTTTAGCGTTACCGGAGTATAGCCCCCCCCAATGAATTTTTTTTTAAAAGTGCTTCCAAACACCCTATATCAACCTAAAATTGCCTCAGAAGCTCGAAAAAGACATTATTTTTGTGTTCTAGTCAACAAAAAGTTGAGTTTTGGGACCACCCAAAAATACTTATTTTGACCGTTTTCGAAGGTATTTAGGGCTATTTCGGGGTGGGAAATGACCAAGAATAGACCAATTTAGTGTAAAAAAAAGGATGTTGAACATTGTTTTGTTGACTGGGGTCTACCGCATAAATAAACTCTGGTATGCATGCTTTTTCATGCATCCAGAGTCACTTTCGAGTGATTTGCGTCTAAGGCATGTGGGTGTGCGCATCTCAACCCAAGCCCCCTTCGGGGGCGCAGGGGGCTTGGTTGGTTAAAGATGCGCGAACTCACTCACCTTAGACATAATTTCGAGCAAGACTCTTGAACAAAAATGCATTTAGAGGCTCTTTTTGCCCAGCTCCAGTGACCAAAACATGCCAAAACAGACTAATGGTCGAAATTTAAAAATGTCCAAAACTCAATTTTTTATTGACTAGAACTCAAAAATAATGTCTTTTTTGAACTCCTCAGGGAATTTTAGGTCGATATAGGATGTTTGGAAACACTTTAAAAAACTTCATTTGGGGCGTGGGTATACTACGGTAGGGTCGAAATTTTTCACTACGAACCCTGCCTTAACAGCTTTCATCCCTCCTTTAAAACATACATATTAGGCTATTTTTTCACTTTCGGAGGTAGGCGGAGAATAGCTTCTGTTAAAATATACAGTCGCCTTCGTTATTATTTTTTCTTTATTAATAATCGAGTCTTAAATGACTTCTGATTTTGAAAATCTATGAACTTGAAAAGATTGGTGTACTGTACCATCGAGTTGTGCTTGATAAACACGGATTTTAGGCGGATTATCAATTGCGAAATTTAGCTTTTGTAAAAATAGTCTAAACACGAGAACTTTACAACCACCAGTCACAATAAAATATCAATCTTCTATTCTTTTTAAGTCGGTAATAATCGAAATTCATAGAAAATATTCTCAAATAAATTTTTGATCACACCACATCAATTGAAATCGTTAACTAAAATATGGTTGTGCAATTCGAAATTTTCACAATGGTCCCACAAGGGCTAAACTTCATTCTACCCCACCCAGTCCAGTGGGATAGAGTGAAATAGATATTTCAGACCAGCTTGAATAATATCCGTTTTCCTACCCTATTTTTGGATTTTTTCGCATTTTTTTGAGTAAATTCCTAGTTTTTCAAGCGTTCTTGAAATTTATTTACAATTTTTTAGACAGCTCCAATAACTTACGCCTGACCTGGTCCACTAGGTGTACGTTATATTAAAGTTTGACCGTATCACTCGGGCAGCTCTGAAGTCGACTAGGCGAGGTGGGGTCTAAGTGTGCTTTGTTTGACAAAAAAACAACAACTTGGTCTATTTATTGTTTTTAAAAATATCAAAACTTTTACAGGGCTATGCACAGGCCGAAACTTAACACACCACCTAAAACATACATAAAACACACATTTCTTAACTTTGACTAGTTAAATGAGTGGGGCAAGTGTCCTTTTATGGAAGTGGCAAAGGGCAAAGAGTAAGCAAAGAAAAAGTAATTTTAATTTAAGCGGTCCAAAATAGATGACGGGAAATTCACTGTCTAAATACGACTAAGAGTCAGTGTTTTGTTCTCCGAAAGATGCTTCAAATAGCTACACAACACAAATACTACTCACTCAAATCGGAAGTAAGTCTCTAATTTACGGTAAGAGGGTGGAATGATTGATAGAAAAGCAATTTGGGGGAGATCCTTCAGCCAAAACTGACTCATCTTTTTATCTACTCCTTCTGTATGAAAACTAAATTGACGTGGGAACTGGATGAGATTTGGGGCATGTGAGAGATCTGCACGTCATGAGTTGTCTGCAATCAGACTTGCGGCTAAATGTGATGATATAACTGGTCATCATTTGGTTTGGAAGAATTTGAAAAAAACTTGAAAAAATATTCAGGCTTTATCAAGGGTAGCAAAAGCAAGAATAATTATGTAATTAAATTTTCAACAAAAGTTTGGTTATATTTATTGTAAGTGTCAAAGTTTATCTAGACACATTTTTCAAATTTACAGCTGATTTGTTGTAAATCAGCTACAAAAAGAATTTATTTTTTTTGCACAGAGCAAAAACCTCGTTACTTCGGTGTGAGGCACCTTAAAAGGAGAAAATAAATTTGCTACCACCAGGGTTTGAACTTTTAACTTTGCGTTGGTCCACAACTCAATTCAAAATCCACTAAAAATGTCTTGCCACCTCCCTCCTGTGGTTTTAACAATTTCGACTGAGCATAACTTTTTTTTGGGGACCTTTCATAACTTTGTCGAATTCACCTTGCACTAATAAGAGGTCAGGGCATGTTCATTTGCCAACACAAAATACAATCAACTATAAATATTTTAAATGTACGTCTAAAATACAAACGAGCTTTATTTAAATCATTTTCCTTAATACATCTTTGAATATTCCAGGAAGTTGGGAAAGTTTTCAATAAACAAAAAGTTGCGTCTAGGAAAAAGTATCGTTTTAAAAGAAAAACTACTCTAATATAAATGCCTAATTCAACCTTTGTGTCTCATAAAAGTGCTCAAATAAAAACAGAATTATATATTAACTTTTAGAAAAAGTTTTTTTTAAATTCTACTTGACTAAAAGTAATGAAGTTCCCAAGCGCATTCAGGTCTACCAGGAACTTGTCTCTTGTTTTCACAAAAAATGCTGTCATCAAATGTTTTTTGACATATGAATAAATTAATGATAGACTTTTCGGAAAGTAAATGCGCTTTTTAATTTTTTATAAATTTTGAGCTTAAGAAAGTTTCGCCATATAGATGTAATCGACAGATTATCTTTATATACCTTTCAAAAAAATAAATAGGTTTTTTGTATTTTCTTTGATAATTCACCCGGATGAGTTTTTTTTCAACCTTCCTCTAAAGAAGCGAGATACCGTATTTCCTCTAATTAAGCCCCCCCCTCCTATTAGAGACCCCCCCCCACCTCCTAATAGAGCCCCCTCTGGTGAGTAGTGTAAAAATAAAGCCCCGCCTCTAATAGAGCCCCACCCCATTTTCGGAAGAGGCTCAATAACATGCCTTTTTAGAAATTTTTAATAAAAACTTAATTAGAATGCAAATTTTTTTATGCAAAAAATATACTCACGCAAAACATCAAAAAGTCTCTAATAACTAGAAATACCTCTTTTTCAAAATTTCAGAAAAAAAATACATAGTGCACACCTGCCCATTCAGAGCTATTCAAAAGTTATAAAACTTTAAAATAACTTCTATAGAACAGGCCAAACTATCGCCCACAAACATCCTTTTCACGAATCTCAGAGTTTTTGTAGCTCCGAAAACCAAAGTTTTTACGACGACAATTTTCAACGCCAAGCCGGCGCAATCCGAAACAACCAATCTACTGCTGAGATTCCAAGCTTCAATTTAAAAAAAATTGACCAAAAAATCAAATTAAAACATCTTTGAAAAACCAAAACATCAAAAGTGGACAAACAACGAAACATCTCTAATACAATATAGGAGATTCAAGTTTTATGTATAATTGACGACTGGCATACGATTTGATACACATTGTGATTCGATACATTTTTTATGTTTAAACTACACTTTGTTTAAACCACACGTTTGAGTCCGTCCTAACGGGCGCTGGCCTACACTGAGCCTAAGGCTTTGCCTAAGTGCGTAAAAATTTGATAAATCACAAAAAGTTGAAAAAAATCAACAGGGAGAACCAAGGCAATATTTGGCACTGTATCGAATCGCAGTATCGAATCACAATGTGTATCGAAGGCGGGGGGTTTATTCAACAGCCGAATTATTCAAAAACCGGATAATTCAACAGTGGATTGTTCGTCAATAATTGTTTTCACCCACTTTTTGACAACGTATCGAGCTGATTTTTGTCAGGATCAGTTCCTCTCGGCTATTTCTATTGATCCTGACAAAAATCAGCTCGATACGTTGTCAAAAAGTGTGTTAAAACAATTATTGACGAAGACTCCGACTGTTGAATAATCCACTGTTGAATTATCCGGTTTTTGAATAATCCGGCTGTTGAATTATCCACTGTTGAATTATCCGCTTTTTGAATTTGCCGTCTGTTGAATAAACCTCCCGCTGTATCGAATCGTCGTTATACCATAATTGACGTGCATTGTATGCTATTGATAAGGCCAAAAAAGTTTTTGTTTAGATAATGATCATCAAAATTTTCGTCAAAGCTAGAAAATTCGGGAGGTGAAAAATAAAGCCCATCTCTCTATTAGAGCCCCCCTCCTAATACAGCCCCCCTCTGGAGGGTAGTCAAAAAATAAGAGAAAAATAAGAACTCTATTAGAGGAAATACGGTATTCGAAAGGGGTGAGCTTTGTTTTGGTCCTAAACATCTGCGAATATTCCATGAAGTTGCCGAAGCAGTTTTACCGAAGCAAAAACTAACCAAACATAACTCAATTTATAACATACAGATGTTACGTATACGTTTTTTATATTACAATTTTTATAATGATCAAAAAGATATAGTTTTACCAACCCCATCCCCTGAATTTTGGGTTGATACCTATCTTTAAAATTGATAAACATTCCAGCGGAGCATTTTCAAAGATCCTTTGCTACAACATACCTGAAATCAATTTTTTAGACTGTTTTAAAAGTAGAGCGCACCCACACTTTTAAGATTTTATAGCCAGTGAGATAAGCTGCAATTCGGATGGAAACTTGCCTTTGATTTTAAAGCTGCATTTTTAAAACAAGTTTCAGCTTGAAGTGTCCATTTGAACTTGCGTCGATGTTTACTCTCATTGAAGTTTGAAATAGCATGGAATACTGCTTTCACAAAATCGCCATGAATGCTCTTACAATGTGTTTTCTGAGGTACCAATGCACTTTTGTTGTCCAATGGAGTTTAGTAGTTCAAAAAAACTTTAGTAGTCCAAAGATATTTTTGCAGTCCAATGGAAGTTCAGTAGTCCAATAAAACAAGGTTTATTGTGTTGTTCCCATTTTTCAAAAATAATTGACCTGATGTTGTCAAAATTATTTTGGAGGGCTAAAGGTCTGTATTGGGATCGGAAGAGACAAAAGAGAGACCTCAAACTGAATTTTAAAAAAATCTAACAAAATTGCGTTGATTTCCAACCTCGTCAAATAAAACCAGAATCGTCGTCGTTGACCGAACTATCAAGGCTCTAGGTAAATTCGCCTACAGTAAATTCGGCTACAACTCTTGTTTTTTGTACCTTGAAATTCATAGTACTTTGATATCTACTGAAGGCTATTCTAACCCGTTTTTGCCACTGAAGCTGGGCAAAAGAGACTGTATATGGACATTATGATCGAAAGTCTTGCCGGGAATGATGTCTAAGGTAAGTCCACTCAATATTAACCCATCAAGCACCCTGCGCCCCTTCGGGGTGGCAGGGCGCAGGGTGCTTGGAGTTGAGATGCGCACACCCACATACCTTAGATGCAAATCACTCGAAAGTGAATCTGGATGCATAAAAAATGTATGCATACCAGAGTTTCTTTAAGCGGTTAGCCCAGTTAACAAAACTATGTTCAAATTCCATCTTTTTGGGGTGTTTAGGCCCCATTAAGATTAGTTTACCTTGGTCCCAAGACAAAAAGTCAATTTTTAGTCAAACAAAATTTTTGGCTGTGGCTTGACAATCGACGCTTAGACTTTCAGACACCTAGTGAATCAATGATAACACTTTGAATATCAGAGCACGAAAAACAAGAATTGCAGGCAAATTCAGGTGTAGGCTAATTTACCTGTAGACGAATTTACTGTAGGCGAATGTACCGTCGCCCGGCTATCAATACCCCTCATTTTGCTGTGGTTTTGAAGTCAAAATTTTTTGGCTTAAATATTGTGACATTTGCTTGTTGTCTTGTGAGTCGTTGCACCAGTTTTGTTTCATTTTTCCTGCTACTTGTTTTGGTATATTGGAAACCATAAATATTGAAGAAAGTCGGCCATAAGTAAGCCACACCAGGTACCCCTCAAATTTCAATACCAGGAAAACAGGTGGTTTGTCCTGTTCTTGTGTAATTCCAGATTGACTTTTGTGTTAGTCTTGTGCTGAGTTTTGCATTATCTTGTAGCTCTTGAGTTTATTTACAAGTATTGACCAAGAATCATGGACTTGAACGGAGATATGACATGTCTTGAGCAGCTTGAGTGTAATTTTGTCAAGTGGGAAAATTTTGGGGTTTATATTGTTTCATTTGTGGTTTCATTTTAATAATTATTAAAATACCATTAGAAAACCCAGACAAAGGGCTTTCTTATGAGCATAAAACAAAATAATGTGCTAAATTAATTTACTGCTCACCAGCCTGAATAAAAAATCATTTATTTTTAAAGAGTGGCTGTCAGAATTGGGCTTTTTATGGGCATTATACTCTAGAGAGGAGGTCCGATTTTGCGATAATCGTGCTCGGGAAGTCAGAAAACCCCAGATAGCCAAACTTTACAGTCAGGAATTTTCGCGTTAAAGTATTTTACAATGTATTCTCTTGTAAGAGCTAGCTAAGCCTAAGCATCTAATTGCTTTGCAGGGAGCTTGGAGGCTTAGGGGCTTGGAGCTTGGAGGCTTGCGACAAAAATATTTAATCTTCATTCTCTTTTCTCAGAAAGTGGGCAAAAATTTTCAGTCTCATTCAGGGGCCTTAAAGGGCATTTAATGAATCACTGACAAGAACAAGTTGTTAGACCAACAAAATTTACAAGGTATGGAAATTAAAAAAAGCTGATTACAAATAGTTTTATTATTGATTAAGACGAAGTAAAAATGTTTCCATTGCTCTGCAAACTAAACAGTCTGTCCCTTGCAGTTATTCTTCTTTTGCAAACATTTTGAAATACAAAACACTGCAAATAGCCACGTCTATAGTGGAAAGTGTTCCTACAGATTGGCCAGCATAATTGATCAAATTATCACCAGTTATCTAAACAAAACCAAAACTATTTATAAATCAAATTGGTTTCATAGTACACTGAACTTTTTTTTGTAAGATAATTAGGCTCTACACTGTTACAAGCTAAAAAGAATTTTGAAAAGATAGGCAATAAATTAAGAAAAGCTGTATTGTGAGGGATAAGTAAAAAAGAAGGCTTGATAAATCAAGCTTACTAGCGGATGTTAGAAAAGACTGATTGTATACTTGTATAAATTGTATATAAAAACATATATATAAGCAAATATATAAAAGCCTTGACTTTTTCTAAAGTGTTATACTTTCCATATCTTGCTTTGAAATACAGCACTGTGTACCCTTTAACCCTCTTTTGCCGGTTGGCCATATTTTGGCCAGCTATAAAAGCGATAGAAAACAAGACTAATTGGTCACGTTCAGACATTATTTTTTTTCCAGAAGATAGAGAAAAGTTTGCAAACATTTTAGTTTCTAAACAAAAAAGATGACATTAACGAAAATTGCTAAAAGTTTAACCAAAAGTTGTATTTTTGATAATTTCCTATCACGCGATATTGTAACTTTATTTGATTTAGTAAACCAAAAATTTCATTTACACCACGCCTTTTACTTATGCAATTAGAAAGTACTATTCCTGCAGATAACAATGCATTTTTATTTGCAAGTGCTGAAATGTAAAAGCCATATTTTTGGAGCAATAATAATCGTGGCCATATTTTGGCCAACCGGCTCAACGCGGTAATTTAAAAAAAAAACTTGAAAAAAAAAATTATTTTTTGTCTATTTATTGCTTTTCCTTACTATTTTCACTGAGATTTCTTCTGTTGATCACTACGTTATTTTTTAGACAAAAATTAGTGTAAAAAATAATAAAGCCACAGTCAAAATTACGTTAGAAGACGAATTTTGTAAAAGGTAGGCGTTTCGCATGCTAGATGCGCGGAAAGAAAAAAAACAGTGCTCAGTGACGTGCATGAGGTGTAAAGTAGCGCTCGAAATTGTATTTTTTTAATTCTTTTGGTGATTTTATTGGTATTATTCACGAAATTGTTTAAAAAAATTGAAACAGTTGTCCATAAAATAGCTTCAGTTTTTGAATTGGCGTCAAAAGTATTTTTACCGCTTCAAGCCGGTTGGCCGAATTTTGGCCAATTCCTAATTTAACTTTTCTGAAATTTTTTCCTGCCATTGTTACTTTTTTCCCTGATTTCTTTATAAAAATGCAAAAATCTATTAAAAAACAGGCATCCCTGAGACGCCGGCAAAAGAGGGTTAAATTGATTTTATGTAATTTTTTTAAACTCTCAAAAACATATTCTATTTGTCCAAAAAAACTTGCCTTGGGCCCTTAATGTTGAATTTTTTCGCAAAACTGGTTTCTTTCAAAAACTTCAATTTTTTTGATTTAGCTCATTTTAACAGTTTTAAGGAACATCTTTGACCTCGTTCTAACGTATGCTGGTCTACCTTTGCCTCAGCGTAAATTTATTTATTTCTGATATTTAGGGAAGAAAAGGAGCTTGGGGAACCAAGGCAAGTTTTTTTCATGAGGGGTGTGGACAAATATAGAGCCTTCTATTTTTTGAACAACTTGCACATACCGTGTTGAACGCTAGACTGAATACAGATGGCAAAATACTAAGACAAATTTCTCCTATCACTGTATATTTGACCACTCGATTTTTCTGCAAAATCTATTAGAAAATGTTTACTATAATAATATTTGCTTACTATGTTAATGATCTTCTTTTTTCTCAGCAATAGAAACAAATAATAACTGGAAACTAAAATCATGCTGCTAAATGAAATTTTGATGTAGAACTGAACCCTTCCTTTGCCCTTGACTAACAAGCAGGTCATTGTGGTGCATGTTCTGTCTTAAATTAAAGTTTTAATATAAAGTTCTCAAAACTTAATCTAATTTTTTTGTAACCCTTAAACAACACTAAAAACATGGGTAAAGCTGATAGGATTACAGAAAACTAAAAAAACATAAACCAAGCTGAGTATTCGTCAGGACGGACTTAAATTTTTTATACTTTTTTGTATTTTGAGTAACATGTTGAAGTCCGTCCTACAATACGCTGCTTCAGCTTCCCTCAAACCTGAATTTTAAAAAGTCACAAAAATAACAGGGAGACTATTGCAACCCCTCCCCCCTCCGCTGCTGGTTGAATAGTGCCAGGCACTTGTTCACTTCGGGGGACCCTAGTGTGAAGTCAACTTTTTTGCCTAAGCGAAGCCTTAGGCGCAGGGTAGACCAGCGTATGTTAGGACAGAATCAAATTTTAGTGTTAATAATTGTGTTTTTTGAATATTTTCCGGGCATCAACTCAGTGGGTTATTAGAGCAAAAACATAATTTTGTATTAGGGCCACCCGTCATTACCCCCTCTCCGGCCCCGGGAAGTAAACAAGCTCCTAAAACCAATCCATCGATCATTTAGCCCATTTAAAAATTTTGAGACTCAAGGTCAGGGATGTCAACTTATAAGAAATGTATGGATATTAGCGAAAAACAATTTTAATGGGCCATTGCCGTCTCGGACAACGGTTTTCAACCCCGCCAATTCAAAAAAATCCCAATCATTGAACTTCTGCACGGATTTTTTAATTTGTTTTCTGACACAATTATATCTAAAATAAAATTATAGGCCTTGTTTTGTTAGAATCCAAGCTGAAAAATCCGTACATAAGTTCAAAGATTAGGCGAAAATTTTTGAATTGGTGGGAGACAATCCAGAAAGGGTGGCCATGGCTCTCTAATAAGTATCCAAAAACCTTAACCACAAACCTGATATCAAATCCAGCGGTAATTCAAGCAAAATACTTGTAAAGTTGACTAAATAAGCAGTGGCGATGACAAAACAGCTAGTATATATCAACCACTTTCTTTTCTTCTCTCTATAAGTTACTGGAAACCTGAGGCGAGACATCTGTCTAATGTAAGAAAGAAGACTGGCACAGGCAAAGTGCCAACGTATGAAACAATGAAAATTCCCACCCAAAATAGTGCATAAGGTTCATAAGCAGAGTCAACTAAAAAAATTATTTTTTAAATGTTTGGCTTTTAAGGACCACCCAGGATGACCTTCAACTCCGTCAAAATAATTTCACAAGCGAATATTGCCTCAATGCAATCAAAGGGGAGAGACTTTTATATACGCGTCGGCCTAGGTCACGGGTTCTGCTTACGACTGGCGGCATACCCTATTCTGACCCTTTAATATTTACAAATTTGGTGTCAAAAGGATCCTCACACTCTTAAGAAGCCAACAAAATTATCAACACAAGCATTTAAAACTGATCTATAGGCTAAAATAGGCTAATTTTTCGAAAATCGATCGTTTTGGGGGTTTTTCTTTGACCTGTTTGATTGATATATTCTGATTTTTTCTCTACAATTCACACGTTTCATACAAAGAAATGTAGCCAAGACTCTAGGCTTTCATCTGAGCTATCAAACAGAGAAAAAGTTAGTTAGACCTAGAATTTTAAAAACATCAAACGATGTCCAATTCCATGCCATCCTACACAGATCTGTCATTCGCATAAAATCCCAAAATTATGGCAGTTGGTGAAAAAAGGTAGTGCTGGATTAATTTAATCGATTGATCGATAGTTTTTCGCCCTAGCAGTCAGTGAACTAAATAAAAAAATAAACAAGGTGTGCAGCTAGCTAGATTAGAACAATTGACTTAGGGCGATGCGTATGTGAAAGTCTCCCCACCTTAAACTTAGTTAGCCGATCAATAATTAACACGCGAAAGGCCGACTGTAACTTTCGGGTGTATAAGCCTAACTTTTCACGCTGAGCACGATGGCGCACAAAATTTTCGTGAAAAGGTGTGAGTGGAAAGGGTAAAACAGCTTCTGAAAATAGGTAACTTTCACCTACTCCTGACCACCTGGAATTTGAGAAAAACATCGGTGGTACTCGCTCAAATTGAAACAGCACTTAGATGTGTGATATACCAAAATGGAGGGCGTAATCAGGGTTATCTATTGCGCGCAAACTTGTATCTGAGTGATTTAACTTTTACCAGAGCATTTTGGATTTTCTCATTACAAGCCAGTCTTCGAAACCCTCTATTTTAATCATGAAATGGTCCTAGATATGTCATAGTTGCGTTTAACTTCTCAATACGTGGTCAACACTTGTGGAGAAATTCAAGAGCTTCAAGATAAGCAAAAAGTCAGCACAAAAATTACGCAAAAGCTTTTCAGAAATTGCAGAAGAAGAGGTAAGACCAGCAGTTTCCCTAAAATTGAAATTTGAAGGATACCTGGTTTGGCATATTCTTGGATAGTTTTCTAAAGAAAATTGAGAGTATATATATAGCAAAGTGATCAGCGTGAAAAGTGCAACAGAACTAGTGCAAAGACTCACAAGACAACAAGCGAATATAACAAAATTCAAGGCAAAACATTTCGACTCCAAAACCCTACAGAAAACCATGGTCTTTCGCACGAGAATTCAAGTGGTTGTGGCTTAGTTTCGTAATTTTTTCAAAAATTTCAAGGAATTTTTATTTGTTTTGTTTTTTGGCTTATTTTTGTGGCAGCAAAAGAGCGATGAGCACTGGATAAAATAGCAAATTTAGCGAAAATACCCAAAAAATGTCCTTATTTTGAGCAAATGTCCTTATTTTTGAAAAAAAAATCTGGCAGCCCTGAATAAGACCCTTTTTTAGGAAAAAATTGAAGAAGTGGAGAAGGTGGGAGTAGATCAAACAGATTCAAATAGTTTTTTTAATTACATACCTGAACTCCAACCAATTATAACATAAACAGCATGAGGTACTGATAAAGTCGAAAATACAACGTGAAAAGATATATAAATTAGCACTGAGTTGGAAAACCGCGTCACTTCATAATATTTTGATTGGAACTTAAGGCGGTAGCATAAATAGGAGAAGCAAGTGATTGATGTTAGCTGGCAGCTTAGAATTATTATAATTTGCGCAAAATTAAGGTAGTTAAGAAACGTTTTTGAAAACATCAAAGTCCTAAAAACACTGATAAATAACAAGTTATAAATATTTTTTTGGCTTTTACTATGTTTTACAGACAATTGAACACTTCAACCAATAATAATTTTAGGCAATTTTCCTTGGTTAAATCCACATGAACTTTATTTTTTAATGCTTTAGTCCTCCGAGCTGATTTTTTGACTACCTTATTTTTATATATAGAATGTTCTTCTCTGAACTTCGACAACCTATATATCAGCTTACAGCAAATACTTAATAAATCAAGTTTTATTGCTTTTTCTCAAGCAATAAAACTTTTTTCATGGCAACTAGATATTTTCCATTAAAATTGAGAGATGTTTGGTTGTCACGATTTTTGTAGACATTTCAAGCTGATTTTTTTAGTACCAGTAAACACAGTAAAGAGAAATTGGTCCTGAAAAATCAGCTCGGCCGTCGTCAAAAGAAAGGCTTAACAACATTTTCCTCCGCGTGACATTTTCCACTATTAAATGTAGAAATTTAAAATGTCTGGTTGCTGTTTTTCAAAAAACGTAGAAAACGGGGCTCGCGGGGGGGGAGGGGTTATGGTAGCCGTGGGCTCAGGACCAGCGTAAGTTAGCTGGACTAAGAAACGTCGACCTTTGTATAGAATACACCCCCTCAAAATTGTCCTTTTAGAACTTGAGTAAAGAGCACCCAAATATATGGCCCAGACCCCGGAAAAGGGAGTCAAACCTTCATTAGTCACAACTTTCGTACGCTGGCCTACCCTCGAGCCTAAGTCCTGAGCTTGAACATTTTGTTCAAAAGTGTAGTTACAGCAATTTCGAGAGGATCAGATTTATGGGGGAGGGGGGGGGGGGTGTATTCGCTACTTTCGCCAAAATGTCTTACGCACTTTTCCGGGTCTGAGACTAATATTTGGGTACTTTTTACTTAACTTTTAAAAGGAAAAATTGTTAGGCGGCGCTTCATTGACAACTACTTTTTCAATACCAGGGCCAAAAATGCTAAAAGCAAACATAAATTTCAAGAGCTCAATATAAGTAGTCAAATATAAATAGGTTACATACAAATAACAAGATTTACTACAAACATATTAATACTTTTTTGTGCTTTATCTTTCAATAGATATGTAGTTGTATGCAAGTTTGTCGGAATTTTGATCTAAGTTCAGCTTGCAGGCTATATTTTGTTTGTTGTATTCGGCTACGCTACATTTAATGAATTAACAAGATTTAGCCAAGAGTTTTTCTCTTGTTGCCAAAACTGGTGCTAATATTGGCTGATTTGTTAATTTCATTTTCACTGGTGCAACTTTTATTTAGAGCCATATTTAATCAGATGTAAACTCAGGGTTTCGAAATTTGTTTTTTATCAGCTTTGTACTTCTTCTAGGGCACCAAGTCTTATTTTTAGCGTCAAAAAATTAGCAATAAATAAAATAGTATTTTTTCTGTGTGTGTTTTTTGTCTATGTCTCTATGAGCAAATGTACTAACTTTTGAAAATTTTGACTCCGGAGCCCTGTGTAAACTGCAAATGGAAATAAAAAAAGTAAGAGAAAGAAGTCAAAAAAAAGAAGTCAAATAAGCGTCATAATTTTATAGATGAATTAAGATTATGCAAGAATATTTTAAAAAAGTGAAAATGTGCGCGGATTATACGAGCACTTTTTTAACCTTTTTCAGGCCCTTCCCAACTTTTGCGCTAGCAAACTAAATTTTGCTGCAAAAGCAGCAGCATTTTATTTATTTTTGTTAACAATGATACATTCGATGTGAAAAACTCCGATTAATATTGAAATTTTTAAAATAACTTTTATCCAGCCAACTTTCTAAAGTATTGGATATTAACTGAGAAAAAATTGCTCTTTTTGCCTGGGTCTCACTGTGGTCAGTTTTTCACTCATTGAAATTGAATTTTTGAAAACTATTTGAAAATTATTGGAGGAAACCACAATTTATGAACAAGATATATGTCCTAAAAATCAGATTTTTTTAATTTCGCCAAAAAATAATTATGTTAATACACAATATAAGAAAATTTAATTCGATACACTTTAAGTAGCTACGAAAATTTAAGTAGCTAAAAAATTTTAAAATATATACTAAAATGATTTGTAGCTAATGCAAAAATAGGCTGAATGTAGTGAATTTTATAGACTTTCTAGCTATTAAAAGTTCAGTCTGAGCAAACAAAATTAGCTTTAAATTGATGTAATAAACAAATTTTTTATTGTGAAAAGTATAAAAGGGAAATACACTTAACACACACCCACTGAAAAGCTAAAAATAATTAAGTAAGACAGCTCAAACATCTTTAGTTTAAAAGACAAAAAAAATTTGGGATTACCTTTTATAGTACCGTGTTATTTCTAATAGAGTGGCACTCTCCATTTGAACGGCATTCTCTAATAGAGCGGCAGGGGTTCAGGCCAAAACTAGGGGGGGGGATGTTAAAAATTTTTTTATTGCATTTGTAAAGTTAAGTCAAACATTTTTTTGGAGGCTGAAAAGTAGAGCGGCATACCACTCTATTAGAGAGAATACGGTAGTTATATACTTTTTTAGTTACATGTAATTTAGAAGTAATTTACAAAAAGGTAGGGTTGTAAAATCAGATTGTTTCTGAGTTATTCCTCCATGAATAATCAAGGAACTTGACAACTTTGAGTGTCAGGTTTTTAAAAATTTGTTTTTTCTATCGATTTATTAATAGAGTGCCCGGAAGCTCTATTTTTCAAACGAACGGTGCAGTAATTTTGTGTCATTACACTGTATATGACAGCATTACACGAAAAACTGAGTCAACATTTCAAAACAGATGTTGCAACCTGAGAAAAGAATATAAATCCTTTCAAACCTATTTAAATTTTTTTAACACTTCGGCGGTCGACTGTGGTAAGTAACCAGCCTGGACCAGCTGAATCCGAATTTAGCGTCATAATTTCAAAAAGCGTTCTTTGATGGGTAAAATAGGGCCTTTAAAGATATTATTTGGGAACGCTACATAGGCCCTTTTGGGCAAATAATTTCCTAGAAGTCTATATATCACTAAGTAGCGGAGAAATAGGGATTTCTTATGAGCTATGAAGCAACTCGAACTGACAACACATTTTTGTGTATCCACTGGATACTATCCAGGCCATAATGTCAGCCTTAAACGTTTTCACAATTTTAACCACTTTAAATGAAAAGTCATAAAATTATACACAGCATTAACATTAGAGAACACTACATATTCAAAGAAAACTCAGAAATTTTAGCTTTTTAATGGTATATAGCTTTAAAAACAGTAAGGGTAAAACCAGAGTAAAATGAATTCTAAAAGTTAGACAATTATTCAATTAGGCATACCTAACACTCTGAAATACAAGTAACCACTTACCTCAATTCTGACACCTAATTTGTATTCTCTCTATTAGTTCCACATGTGGGATTATTTTTCAATCGTCCAAAAATCGGAAATTTTGGGGTCGATCTTGAGATTTTCGGGTGAAGATTCAAAATCCAAAAACAGAATCGGTAGAGCTCGTGGGAGTTAAGAAAATGCAAAAAAAACTTTGTTAAACTTTTTCTCTGAGCTGAGATACAGGTCTTCAAAGTTTGGGGGTGTGGGTTTAATAGAGAGTGTGGAATTAATAGAGAGAATACGGTAGTTGATTTGCTAATGATACTGCTTTTAAAATTTGCAAATTCCTCTAGAGACAACGAAAATTTAAAAAATCAAGAGTATTGGCTATGCCTAACTCTGAATTAGCATGAAAAACTGTTCCAGGTGGGTGCTTACGACAGTCAGCATCAGTGTTGTTTTATTTCCAAATTTTTGTGTACGAAACATTTTCATCTCCGTAAAAGAATGAACTCAAAAAATATCACGTTTTTGTTTTTGTACATTTTTAAAAATTTAAATTTTCTCATTTTCATTTTTGTGCACAAATAAAAATTGAAATATCTTTGTGTACGTTTGTGTACACAAATGAAAAACCTGAAAATTTTGTTTAGGTTTGTGTACACAGGTAAAAATATTGTACACAACACAAAACAACAATGTTTTATTGCATTAACAATGTGTACTATACTAATAAATTACAGAAACATACTTTCTCGGGTATATTCTGCACTATAACGAGTCATGTTGGAAGCTCGATCTCATTTTTGGGATTTCAAAAACCGGATAAGAACATAGAATTTTTACATTCATGCATTTTTATGAGTTTTTTTGCCAGTATTTTGCTTTTTATTGTGTTGCGTACAATATTTTTTCCATGTGTACACAAACATAAACAAAATTTTTAGGTTTTTCATTTGTGTACACAAACGTACGCAAAGAATTCTGAAATTTGATTTGTGTACAAAAATGAAAATGAGAAAATTTAAATTTTCATAAATATACAAAAACGCGATATCTTTTGAGTTCATATTTTTATGAAAATATAAGCGCAACACAAAACATTTGAGTGTTTTTGTGTGTACATAAAACATCACTGGTCAGCTCTCGGAGTGCTAATATACCTTATTATGGGTTAAAAATTACAATGTTGACAGGTATTTAAACGTGGCATGCAAAATTATGATTATCAAATTCCCTTAACCTGGTCCTACTAATATGATAATTGGAAATGTTAAAAAAACTGTTTTAAATATCGTCAAATCCTTTAGAGTTAAATACTATATAAAAAGTTGTAAACAGGTGTTCTAACTTTCATTAAATGCCTCTAAACGTAAGCTACTTTTCAACTAAAAGTCGTGTCAGCTTTGTAAGTTTTTCTACTAATACTTAATAAACAAATTTTTTACTTGTACAAATGACAATTAAGTACTGTTTTAAATGGCCGAAGCAGGTGTTTAGCGCAAAAAAAAGCTTGAAGTGAAATTTGTGAAATTACTTTTGGTTGCTATATTTTGGAATATTTAATGGATCACTGGTTGCAAAGATAATGCAACTTTTTGGGCTGCGAATTTTTTTATAAAAAGATAAATAAGAACCATTTACTTCTAGAATTTTTAATAAAAAAACTCGAACCCACATTTTTTTAATAGGATGTTCAATTTTTTATTAATAAAACGCGGATTTATTGTTGACCGGTATTTTCCCAAAAATACCGATAACTTGATATATTTACACGCGATTCTAATACATTTTATATACAACAACAAAAGATTAATTAAGCAGTCGACTTTTCTGATAAGCTGGGTACAACACGTCGTTTACGTGGTAAGGGCTTAATCTATAATTTTTTTTATAACAGATATATTTAAAATGTATGTTTTAACCTAGATTCTCCATTCCACTTAAAAAGTGTTCGTGTGTACCTAAAAAAGATATAAGAGCAATTACTTGATTTAATATTCTTTTAAATTTCAATCAACAATATTATTTACCAAGCAGGATACTCTTGAGGTGCGTATCTTCCAACCGTGCCTTAAAACAAATATTACGGTAAATTTTTTAATTGAAGCCCATGGGCTTGAATTAAGAGACACAACTCCCAAGCTGTTTGTGGCATTGTGTTTTTATATATGAAAAATTGAACATTTTTAGGCGCGTGACCACTCAAAAATAGCCCTGTTTCTTATACCCGTTGATCATTAGTGCTAGTGTACAATATAACGTAGATCAAAAATGTTTATTTTTAAAAAGCCAATATCTCGGTGCAGCTTAGCGCGTAGCAGATTTTGCGAGTGGTTTCATAGTCAGCTCAAAAAGAGCTATCTTTTGGTAAATAAAGTTCTTTGATACGTGACGGGGTGGTCGTGCTTTTCCCGTGTTAGCTAAATTTGAGTGGTCATGCGCCTAAAAATATTGAATTTTTTGACCCTACCCGAGTATACTCCCCCCCCCATTTCGGGGCGCAGGGGGCTTGGGGTTGAGATGCGCACACCCACATACCTTAGACACCAATCACTCGAAAGTGACTCTGGATGCATGAAAAAGCATGCATACCTGAGTTTATTTATGCGGTAGGCCCCAGTCAACAAAACTATGTTCAACATCTTCCTTTTTGGAACAAATTGGCCTCTCTTTGGTCCCTTACCACCCAAAACAGCCTAAGTCCCTTTAAAAATAGTCAAAAAAAGTAACTTTGGGTGGTCCCAAAACTCGATTTTTTATTGACCAAAACTCAAAAATAATGGCTTTTTCGAGTTCCTGAGGCGATTTTGAGTCGATATAGGGTGTTTGGAAACACTTTTTTAAAAATTCCATTTGGGAGGGGGTATACTCCGGTAGCGCCAATGTTTTAAAAATAGCATGGCACAACAGCTTTGAGATTTGTGTGTTTCAATTCAAGCCCATGGGCTTCAATTAGAGGATTTACGGTATGTTCAGTTTTCTAGTATCTATGTAGAAGCTCAAAACAAAATTGAGTCAAATATCGAAATAACATTTTCGTTATAAAAATTTGCGTGTATAATTTATTTATATGTATAATAAACAGTATTTTTGCAATAAATCTACTATATAAGAAGATCAGAACTTTTACGTTAAATTTCAGCAAATAACCATACCATGAATTATTTTTGTATTAGGATGTGTGTGTGCATATTTTCTGAGCTCCTGTAATTTTTTATTATACAAATAAAATAGTTTTTAATCCTGATACATACATCTGGATAGTGATAAGTTTGTCGTTTTGACCTGCTCAAGGCAGCATCTATCACAGGAATTACTAAAATTAACAAAAACTAGGTAAAAATTTAAATTTTCAAGTTAAAACATGCTCAGTAGTAGAAGTATGCACAGCTCATCAGAAGACCAGAAATTTTTCCCGCGATGGAAAACATCTTGGGAGAATAAAGTGATTGCTGGCGTCTTTGTTCTTCTTATTTAAGACTTTCATTTTTGGTGGTTCCAGTTATTTCTTATCTGTTTGGGCTATCCATCCTTGTCTTTAGCCACCTATAATCAGTTATTTTCTGCTAGGGAGTAGAAGAAAAAAATCAAGGATTTATTTATCTTTGGTGGAGTAGTTAAGCGAGCAATTGGTTTGATACTGCTAGCGACAGATCCAATCAAACCTATTTAGGTGAAAATAAAACGATGAAGTTTGTTGGAGGAGTGCTACTTGACACATTTTTGGAATAGAAACAACAAATAACAGCATTTTTCAAGGTTAAGATGTCCGAAATAATGTGCCCTTTTTATCTAAAGTCAAGAAAAATGTAGTATGTGTGCTGTGAATTATTACAAAAAGTTTATTGTTTTTTTTTTATTCTTTTTGAACATTTCCTGTGCGTGGGTTCAAAAACTAAACAAAGTATAGAAATAAGATGGCATGGCGAGTTTTGCGCGTAAACATTCGAGGAAGGTCATTTGCGGAAGCAACTATTGCGTTTAGATTTTCGCGGACATACATTTGCGTACAAACATTTGCATAATATCATTTGCGGCCATAACATTTAACCAGACGAGATTTGCAGACCGACATTTGTGGAAAGAGATTGGGGAAATTGCTATAATCGCATATACTATGTTATATACTAATTAATTTTATTTATTCACAAATTTTGTTCAGCAAATATTATTTCCCTCAGTGTCGCACCCGCAAATGCTGCAGCGGAAAAAAGGATTCCATGATTTGCCTCAGTTTAAGTTGTTCTGCGAATTTCAATCTGCAAATGACGTTCTACAAAAGTCTTCCCGTTTATGTGGGCTTAAAATGGGTTAAAAAAATTTTGGTTAAAAATGATGGGTTCGCAAAAGTTCTCCATTTTTTATATCCGCAAACCTAACCATGCCAGTAAGATGTATTGACGAAGTTTGTCAAAAAGAAGATTTTTGCTTGGTACCCCCATGGTTTGAGACCTGGTCATCTAGAAGACATCTGAAGACACAAGGAGGACCAAGCAAAAACGTGTGTTTGAGGTTTTTATTTCAGGTCCTTGCTTATCCAGGAACCATCCACAGACCAGGACCCAAACCACAGGATACCAACAAAAATCGTGTTTTTGACATTATATACCGAAAAATATTGTCAGCGAGAAAAATTTATTGCCAGAAAACGGTAAATTCATCTGCAGGTAAATTCACCTGCAAGGTTTAAATCTTTGTGGTGGACATCATTTAATCAGAAAGTTCGAATCTCAGTCCACTCACTTGGGCTTGAGCTCATTTGGGTTCCATATGGAAAAATTATATTTATAGCCAAATTGTGTCTTTCTCTAACTTAGGCAAAGCCTTAGGCGCAGAGTAAGCCAGCGTACGTTAGAGCGGGCTCAAGCATGTTTTCCTGGCCCAAATTCCCTAGAATCTTGAAGTCTTTGACATTTTGTTTCTTTTTAAGCAAAGTTTGTTACATCTCTATTTTACACAGTCATTCCTGTTTTAGTGGTACTCACGTGATGGTACCAAGGAGGTGATACCCAGTCATCTAGGTGGTAGTAACCAGGTATCTCGATGGTACTATGGTGACGGTACTTAGGCAGTATTTAGGTGATATTACTCAATTAGTCCAAGGTCAAACGATGGTGCTCTTTATCAGATGCGAACTTTCTAATAAAGGTGATGTCCGCCACAGGGATACGAACTTTGCAGATGAATTTACCGCAGATGAATTTAATTTTGAAAATCGCACCACGAAAAAAGTTATGGTCATTTTTGAAAAGCTAAAATTTCTTGATACACCCTGTATATGCGATAATAAACTTACTTAGCTTGGTAGCTACATTTTTGGAGCAAACGTCTTATTTTTGGGGTCAAAATCTTATAATTTTTTCCAAATTCGTCTTATTCCCAAAATTTCATCTGAAAGGGTCGGTTTAAAATGATTCTGTTCATTTCAGTGTACAGTCGCACCTTTACTTAACGTAGAACTCCTTATAACGTAATCATGAAAGCTCTGTATTTGGCATTGTAAACACTATATAGTGAAATTCCATACAACGTAATTTTCGGATGATATCTTGAGTTACGTTAAATATTGGTTTAACTGTAGTATTTAATTTTGCATACACTGACTTGTGGCAAAGATGTTTATAGTAATTAAGAGTATTTATTTAGCATTTCAATCTGCATATATATGTATATATATAGTTTATATATGTGTGTATGAACTAGCGAAGGTTATATGCAGGCAAGAAGACCACAAACAGGACAATTATTTACACCAAGTTATATACAACAACATCGGGTTGAAAACGAAAGTCACCGGGTGGTTTGACAACAAAGATACCAAAGCAAAATAATAATAAATGAGACCAAGGAGAGCTAGCATGTTGATAAAACTGCAACAGCAAAGGAAAGCATTCTTCAAAGTTTGGCCTTAAAAATGAAAGAATTTTTGATGGGGAATAATAGCAAGACATCACCAAGATCAAATGGAGCAACATTATTGAAAGATTACGGAGACAAGCAGCTCAATTATACACACAATGTCAATTTATGCATTTAGACCACTGGAAAAATAGCATACCGTATTCCCTCTAATAACTCCCCCCTCGTTTTTACTAGGATTTCAGAGTTAGGGCTATTTTGATTAAGAATTTCAAGATTTTTCAAGGGTTGACTCCCCGTATGAAGTTAATACAGAAAATACGGTAAATATTGATCGTATTGACAATGGCGAAAAATTACCGAAGTTATTTGTGAAAAAGGTGAGCTAGGCTTAAAAACTAGACTCAACTTCAAAAAATGTGACCACGCCTAATTGTAAAATAGTGAAACAGAGTAAACTCTGAAACAAGTTATTGCAGTTGAAAAACAATTTACTGTGAAATAGTTGACAAATATTATTTTAGCTATCTCATATGGACTTTTTCGCATTATGGACTTTTTGCCATACCAATTTTGGGACCGAAACATTCGGGCAACAAATTTTTGGGACGCATTTTTATAATTTTAAAATTTCGGGACCAGGACTTTTGTGCACATTTTTCGTCACTTTTAGGGAGAGCTTATATTAGAGGGTATATAGGCACAAAGTTCAAATATTTAGCCTAGTCAGTTGAAAAAAGGTGTGATAAACTTAACTAAACAAATTTTTGAAATATGTAAGCGAAACCCATTGGGAAACTAAGCTGATTTTTGCAGTAGTCTAAACACATATAGTTTGAAATGAATATCACTATCTTTTTGCACATCAAAGGGATAAATATTAATGGGGGATATGCTAACAATATTTTTACAGTTTATATACAAATAGATCTGGTTATTTTGGTTAACTGGTGCAATATACAGAAGAACGCAAGTTGACAAGGTTGCTTGAGTCCACATTGTTGAAGAACTGAAAGATTAGGGCATTGCTGGGGGTAGACGGCCTTATTGTTTGGATTACGTCCATCACACTACTTAGGAAAGCACCAATTTTCTGAAAATTTTTTTTTATTTTTTGTACAATTCAAAAAAGTATGTTCATCTAACCGAAACATTTGCACTCAGCATCAAAATCTGGCCATATCTAGCCACTGCCTTTTGTGATGGGTAGTGATCCATGAGGTGCAGGAAGAGGGCATTTTGCACTGAATCCCGAGCCCCTGATAAAATAGTGGAAGTTTCTTGACTGACTCCTCTAATAGACGGGTCCAGTGCTGGAATTACCATTCATTTATAACAAAGTGACAAATCAAAACGAACTTACCAATAACTGCTTTCATGCTCACATACTCTACTTCAGATAATTTCAACTGTTTCAAGCTGTGCTGCAGGGAATCCACTATCGAGTTGCAAATGAAGCTGAAAAAATAATATTGTTATTTGATACAAATTGAAAAAAAACTTTTTACTTGATTCTGACAGCTAGGGATTGAATTGTGTTTTTATCGAACATTTCTGGAAGCTCGATGAAGCTAGTTAGAGGAGCATTAGGGCGTAGAAAGTAGCCGTTGGGCAGCAGTATTGACTCTGGCTGACCGGCGTTGACTGATTGGAAGGCTGTAGAGAAGACAATAAAGGGCGCCAGGAAACTTTGAAGTAGAACAATCTGAATATTTGCTTTTTTAACTCTTTTTACAACAAAATGTTTTGGTTTTTTCAAAAATTTGACATTTAACTCTGGCTGATTATTTCATAGTTAATCAAAAACGAAAAATCAATTTTTGACGCTAGTAGCGAATACCCCCCCAACGATTTTCACTTTTTTTACTTTAGTAAAAAGTACCCAAATATATGTCTTAGACCCCGGAAAATGTGCGCAAACTCTTCATTAGTCATAACTTCCGTACGCTGGCCTACCCCAAGCCTAAGGGCTAAGCCTAAACTTGTTGTTTGCAAGGGTAGTTACAGCAATTTTTAAAGGTCGGATGCTTGGGGGGGGGGGTATTCGCTACTAGCGCCCAATTTTTTAACCAACCTTTTCATCAGGCAACAAGTCAGCAATGGTTTCAAAGTATTGAAGTAGTCAATAGATAGTGTCATAATTCGACAAAATCCATCTTGAAACTCTGTGGAGTGCGATATTTCTCTTTTGCCGCTGTAGTCTATCTGAATAAAACAATGGAAAAATTAGTGTTTTTTAAGGAGTTTGGTTATCATAATTTACCTCAGTTCTCTGAGCAATAAGTGAGGTTGATGAAGAATATCGATGAGAGACGACATCTGGCTATTCCTATCTACATGAAGCTCTGTCTCGGTTTTGAAGTCTTTTAGCTGGTTGCAGATCTTTTCAATCTCAAGCAAAGTTTGTAAGATAAGATCTTTTTCTGTGGTTGAAGCACTGCTGTCTGCTGAGTCTTCACTTCTCAGGTCTTGACTAGTATCTGGGACCTGGGCTTGACTAGTTGCAATGTCCATTGCGTCGGGGTCAGACTTGAAGTTAGGCAGCAGGTCATTTTTCTCGTTTTCTTGACTATTTGTGGACAGGGTACTTATCCGGCGTGGGTTTTTCTGTCTTCCTGTCTTGTCCCGGTCTGGTCTTATGGCTAAAAGTGTTTAAATTACTGTAATGTTACTTTTAACAGGTCTTTTACTTTTTACTTGAGTTCGTACTGTTTTCGGTTAAATATTTTAGTTCTTACAGCTAACTCTAATTGACTTTCAGGGAGTTTTTCAAATTTTCTAAGAATTTTTTTGAAAAAAAGGTAAAAACATATTTTTTCATCTGTGTGTTTAAGAATTCCAAAACAGAAAACGATTACAGGATTTTTCAGGAAATCCAAAAATTATTTACACTTTTTGGTGACATATTTTTTAGCAAGCAGGCATTTTCACAACGGAATTTTTTAACACTTAATTTTCGCTAAAAATTTAAAAGGTAAAACCAGTAAGAACCTTGAAGTTTCTAAATATTTCTCAGCAACATTTTTTAAATTTCCACAGCTGGAATCAGAAATAATGCAACATATTTACCGTCAGGTTCCATCCCAACATTCAGACACTTGCGAAATCGGCATGCTCGACAGATATTTCGTCCAACTAAAGTTAATCTTTATACGTAAATTTAAGATGCATAACTACCTTTATCTATTTCACAACGTTCCTCATATCGACAGGAGTAGGTTTTGTTTGCACGCACCTAAAGTACTCGTTTGGTAAAATGTTAAAATAAAGATAAGTAATTTTTCTGTTTTGTTTTTAGATCAAAAGTGTCTTGTTTTTTTTTCATAGTCAAAGCGTAAAGTACATGCACAAATTTTCTAAAGTTATAACACCATCACGTAGCCATGCTATTCTAGTTTCTAATGGCGTATCATTTCTTGCAACACAATTGAAAAATTTAGCACAAAAAGGTAAAAATATGAACTTAATATTTTAAATTTTTTTCCGACTTGCTTCATTCTTTAATTTTTTTTCTACTTTATTTTGCAAAGATGTCGCAACATATGACACGCCATTAGAAGCTAGAAGATCAGGGCTACTTAATGGTTGTATAACTTTAAAAAATGGTTTATATACTTTCCGCGTTGACTAAGAAAAAAAACAAGGCACTTTTGATCCAAAAACAAGGCAGAAAAAAGGGTGTGTTGACGCTATGTACCTTTTGTCCCATTTTGTCCCAAATCTCTTTTTTTGTGAAACCTCATGAAAAAAACACCCAAATATTAGTTCAAGTCCCAGATTACTCCGGAAAAAACGAGTAAGACATTTCTTAGTCCGTCCTAACATACGCTGGCGTACCCCTAAGCCTAAGGCCTAAGAAGTTCGAACAAAGAGTAGCTCTAGAATCGGGCAAAAGGTACATAACGTCGATTCTCCGAAAAAGATTCATCTTAAAAATAATATTATTAAGAGTTTACCGTTCTCCTGAAAAATCCTTTGCATCCAAAGCCTAAAAATTTTCCAGCTTAAAACCGATGAATATAATATTATTAAATAAATACATGTAGCAGCGCCATAGTGCCGACCACTTGCTTCATCTCCGCAAACATTGCTGAAAATTAACTTTGGTTAAAAATAAATTGCATAACTCTGATTCTTTTAATAATTTTATCGAATTTTAAGAAAAATTAAAGGGGAGAGGTGCAAACAGCAGAAGTAGCCAATGTGAAATATCCTTCTTATTTCAAGATGTAAAGTGTTAAAATTAAAGCTGGTTACCAGGTATGGAAAATGTTGTAATTCTAGCTAAAAGATCATCGGCATTGACTGCAATAGCAATTTCAAACTTTCACAGCGTCTTTACTCCAAAAATACTCTTTGAATTATTTCTTGTTTTATTACAGCTATTTTAATTCATTTTTTAATTTCTAACAATCGATTCAATGTCTCTTGATATTACCAGGTCGGACAAAAGAGAAGACATTTTTTATACAATGTGGGTTTTACATCCAATTTTTAAATTCAACAACTATTCAAAACTTTAGAATATTTTCGAAGTTAAAAAATCCGAAAGTTTTAAAATGGAGCCAACGGTGATTTATCACTATTTTAAACTTTTATCTGACGTGTCTATCTCAATGACATTGACTTGTTAACCACCATTTCTTAAAAGAGTCGATAAAATCATGGTTACCTTTTCCCTAGTTTTGGGCTCGACTATGCCTTTTATTATAGGCTGTCGTTCTATTAAAATAAATACGGTATTTTATCGGCCCCATTGATAGTCAGCCTTTTTTTACTTTTTTACAGTTCAAATTAACAAATAAGTGTAAATACCAACCATATTGTCAAGTTATCATCATCAGGTTGAGGTGAAGTTATTGGAGTGGTTCCATCTTTAGCATTCTTTTTTGGCTTATTTGGAGAAGAAAATCTTTAGACTCTTCCAGCCAGGCTTCTGAGTTGTAAGAGTTTTGGGTGGATGTGGAATGAACCCTTTCATTTTCTGTTAGATCGTTGTTCACTATAATTATTTAAATTATAAAAATCATATAAAAATAATTCAAAAAACTTACACAAATGAGAAGTTGCAGTCAAAGAAGATGTAGATGGGTCAGTTGCATTGCTGATGTTTGCTTGATTGATAAAATTTTCCAGAAAGAAGTTGTTTGGCTTCTCTAGTGGGATACCACTTGCCTCATCTAGGCCAAACATGGGTGCAGGCGACGAATTCGTCGGGTTTATTGTAGGCAGGTAAGCAAATGAGTGGTGGTTAAATAGTGGATTATTCATGAATGTGGCAAGTTGTGCTGCGGAAATAGGTTGGCTACTGTCTCTTGATCAGCACTTTTGTCTGCTGATGACATAGAGCCTAAAATAGTTAAGATATTAACATTCTCAAGCTCGCATTCGACAACCACAAATATACAACATTCAGCGCGAGTTAACTATTTTAGGTTACAGTCAACTCCCTCCATAGTGTACACCCGCCATAGTGTACACCCGCCATAGTGCACACCCCCGCCATAGTGCACACCCGGTACCGATGTGTTTGGCCACCATACAGTAAATTTCCTCAATAGTGACCCCCCGCCATAGTGCACCCCTCGCCATAGTGCACACCTGGCGCCGGTCCCTTGGGTGTGCACTATGGAGGGAGTTGACTGTAGATACAATTGATTATTTCTTAGTTTACAGTTGTTTATTCAAAATTATTCCTTTGTCAACAAATCAGTGTTGCTTTACAGCAAAACTTTTGCAAAATTCAAAGTTGGGTTAGAAACATCAATATCAGAATCGGTAAATTTCTTCAAAAATTTTCTTACAGAAAAAGACACTCGAAGAAGATGAAAAATCAGAAGATCGACCTACTATCTACAGCACTAAATTTTCAGGGAATTTTAAAGAAATTTGTAATTCTGATGTTGATGCTCCTAATGAAACTTTCAAATATGCATAAGTTTAATATACATTGTACCACTAGTTTTTCAAGTTTTAAAATATGGCTCCGAAACGACATTAAAACAACCGATTAGGTGCATTTTTTCTCCTTAGACGTACCACTCTATTAAATAAATACGGTAAGCGTAATTAAACATTTTGGCTACTAATAAGATGTAATAAGCCTAAAGATCAGCACTAAGCACCGCAAAGTTGGCGAAAAAGATGTTACACAAACATAATAATATCCTAATAAAAGATCAAAATACAGCGCCAAATATTTTGAAACTGCTGAATGTAAAGACCAAAAAAGATGGTCTTCGACAAGTAATTTGCGCAAAAGACCGAAGATCAGATATTTCAAGCGAGAAAACAAATGTTTGTGAATAAAAAGACAGCAATTATAAGAAAAAGGCTAAGAAGTCATGCAGCACTACGAGTTAGCACAAGTGTTTACGCATCAGATTGAAAAAAGTTTATGTTTGTAATTTAACTAATAGGGTGGAGTCATTCAAAATATTGTTTTCGCTAAGGTGCTCTTCAATGAGTCAGGAACATAAAATTTTTATTTAGAATAATATAATCCAAAAATCAGTGTTTTGCAACCAATGTGCAATGTAAAGTGGTTGCAGATGAACCTTTGATTAACTTTTTAACAGTTTGTTTTGCTTAACAGTTTCACAGTTAACTACCGTATTTCCTCTAATTAGCCGACATGTCGGTTTATTTTTCAACCCTTCAAAAGTCGTGAAAATTTTAAGTCGATCTCGACATTTTCGGGTGAAGATCCAAAATCGAAAAAGCGGAATCGATAGAGCTCGTAGGAGCTAAGAAAACGCAATTGACAACGATGTAAATTTTTTTCTGTGGACTGAGATACGGACCCTCAAAGTTGGGGTGTCGGTTTATTAGAGGGTGTCGGCTAATTAGAGGAAATACGGTATGGTCAGCTATTTAAGTGTTTGATCGAGAAGCTGTAGAATAGTCAACTTTACAGTTGGTTATCCACATGTAGATAGTCGACTGTAGCTAAATGCATATATGCGTATATTTGATTTGAAAAAAACTCAATTTTGAAAAAGATTAAACTTTCCAACTAAAAAACAAAAGAACAATTAGAGATCAGAATGATTCAAAATGCTATCATTATTAATGAAACTCATGTGGCATTAATCATTACAACTGAAATGAAGTCCACGCCACAACTTTGGCAGAGCACAAACAAAAGTACGTATTTGGAAAGAGTCTCTTTTGATCAAGTTAACACGCAAACAAGTCAAATTGAAAGACATATTGGGGGAATTCATCGCAAGTATATAAACAACAACACATGATGTTGGGAAGTAGAAGAAGGGGAACAGCAGCCATCCTCTTAAATCGATCGTTGAACTTTGTGCTGTAGATGAAGGCTAGGTAAAAGAGGGCCAAAAGCAGGCGGCGAGCTGTTTTCTATCAACAAGGAAATAAAACAATCATCAATAGCTTCTCCACTTTTAACCATATTCAAGCCATCTTCCCTGTTGTATGCTATATTTTTGAAAAGGGCTGGTTTAGAGGACCAAAAACCAATAGCAACAACAATTCACGAAATCGTCATAAAGGAATGAGTCAACTGACAGGAGAATGCAAAGTTTAGAAGAATTTTTTTTACCATGAAACCTGGTGTGAGACGAAAAGAAACCATAGTTTTTTCTTGCAAAATGAGATGGTTTGGGGAAAAAATTATAAAGTTATAACTGGCTTAATAAATATAACTTAATAAAAAGCAAAAATTTTTTTTAAACTGTGAAGCAGTGAGCCACAATCAACTTTTTAATAAACTGTTTTAGTCAAATGCTGTTCAAAGAAAGTTGACTAGAGCCACAATGTTATATAGTAGGTCAGCTATTATAAATGGCATACCATTGAATTTACACTGCAAAAAGGCCGGTACAAGCAAACTTGTTCAATTTATTTTCGTTTTTACTCGACTACTTGTAAAATATGGCATTTAGTCCACTTTGAAAAACGCAGGCAGAATTTTTTCGTCAGACCAGGCAGAATGCTTTTAAAAGAAATTCAGAGAAGAAAACACTGTTGGCACCCTATTTTTTGACTATAATATACTAGTATACCGTATTAAATCAGTCAACTCTCGATATCACGTGACCTCTTAAAACGTCGAATCTCTTCACCAGATGGGAATTCCAAAAACAATTATTTCGAAATTGAACATTGTTTAGTATTTTTCCGGTCATAAGTAATCCAGAACCCTGCCATTGTTGATCAGCACCAGTGGCCCAATGTTTGAGTAGTGAGGAACATTTTTCGGTTCCATTCGCATTGGGACCAATTTTTTCTGGTTTTTTACCAAATTTCGTGAGTTTTTTCTTGTTTGAATTTCATTGGTACCCCTTTCGAAACATTTCCATCGGCGATGGGCATGTCACTTTTTATTTATATTTTTGATTCTTTTGCTAAAATTATCTGTCAGTACATTCCAAAAAGCGTAGAGAATCCGATTTTACGGGTCATATTTGTAAATAACTCGATTACACCAATAAGACCCTCGCCTCTTAATATATGATATATTAGACCATTATAGTGTCATCCTATTAAAACAAAAATGTTAATTAGACATTTAATGTCTACTTTTTGATTAAAGCTTAATGTTATATATAACTAACTTCCAGCATAAAAAAATTCGTATAGATAGATATACAGCCTGAAAATGATGGTGCAAAAAAACTATTGATGGTAAAGTCAAAATTGAAATGTTAGCTTTAGTTAACTGTATGACGGTCAAGGCTTCTGAAAATTTCTGATGACATTTCTGTATACTTATTCCTATATTCTCTCTATATACGATACTAATTTGTTTACATAAAATAGTAAAAAGTTGCCAAAAAAAATATTGCCGGAACCTTTGATCACTGCTCTATAACAATAAATAGTCTATTTTCAGTCTATACAAAAAAAATCGGAAACATGGGAGTAAAAAGAAGAGCAGCAAGCCACTAACCACACACCAACTACTACTAATAGTATATACAGCAGTAGGAACTACGCAATGGGGCAGGGGCAGCAGCTAGCTGCAGCAAAAGGGGGAAGGAGGAACAAAGCAAAAAACGTAACATCAGTCAGCCACCCCCCCCCCATTCCCCACCCCCATTCTGATGTGTGTTGTTTGTGAAAGAAGCAAGGCGCAGTTGGCTGCAATTCAAAAAGAGAACAAAAAGGCGGGAAGAAGAACAGCTCTACCCCATTCCTTTTATCATCATGCAGGCAGACATGGCAGACGCTCGATGGAATTTATTCACTGCTGACTCACTCTAAGCAACAACACAAAAGGTTAGAGAAGCATGAGACCTGGGAGGGAGAAAAAAGCATGTCTGCTACACAGCCAATTTTCCTTTGCTTTGTTTACGAAGCTAAAAGTAGTGACTGTAGTTGCCAACTATAGGCTTTTGAAGGCATATAGTAATCGATAAAAAAAGCAAGGTGGAAATTTATAATGGTTTTGCCTTGCATTCAACATTTGGTAAACCAAATCCCTTAGTCGATCTGCGAATTTTTAAAATTTCCTAAAATTGAAAATTGCAAAAAAGTTACATAACTTTGCAAGAAATGCTTCTTTTAACTTTTTATCGCGATGTTTTGATTATCACTTTACAAATCAAAAGACCACTATTGCTCACAAAAAAAAGAGACTTATAAAAAAGACTTGACTCTTACGAGCTCTGCCCAATTAGCTTTTTCATTTTTCAATTTACACCCGAAAATCTCGAGATCGATCTTGAATTTTCCTGATTTTGGAGGGGTTGTAAAATAAACCGGCATGCCGTTTTTTAGATAAAATGCGGTATATTAGAGAAAAGTACGGTAAGCCGAGCAGTGTTTGACATTTCCAGGTGGGACGAGTATTAAAAATTCAGAAAAATATATTCTTGTATATTTTTGATTTAGAAATTTCGCCCGAATATTTTGCTCTAGTCGTAAACAACTATGGTATTTCAACTCTGATTATTTATTTCTACTCACTTTAGTTAGCCGTTTTACAGTCAACTTGATAAACGATTTTACAGTTGATTGTGGTGAGCTGCTAGACAGTTTTTTCTATTTTCCTTCATTACTCCTGACTCAATAAAGTGAAAACAAATATAAAAGCATGAGACCTAATAGAGAAAGAGACACACACGGAGAGCAACTTAAATTTTATATGTCTGCCAGCCAGCAGCCAATTTTTCTCTTTCCAAGGCTAGCAGGGAATGTGGTGCTGTCTGTTGCCAACTCAGTCATTTTCCTATCTCTCTCTGACAGACTTTCCTGGTTGGCTGGCTGGCGCTTGAGAGTTTTATTATTGTCATTCTCTGAACAAAAGACCAAAGGCTATGTGTGGGAAAAAGAGGAATTTGTGCTGCTGCTGGCTCTGCAGAACTATTTTTATTTCCCCTCCTCTTTCCTTTTTCTGTTGAGCCAGAACGAGAGAGAGAATTTTGTTTTCCACTTTTTTATATTATTTCGTAACGTTGGCAAAAGTACGCACTTTACTATACTGAGCACACACAAGGCTGCCTGCCTTTGAGCTTTCCTCAGCGTCATTGTTGTCGAAGAAAAGGTCAAAAAATAAAATGGGTGTAGTCATACGTTTTAGTTGTTAACAACAGACTGCCAAAGCAAAATAAAAAAGAAAATGTCAAGTAGGATGATGATGATTATATGTAAAGATTATTAGTACAAACTTACAGCAAAATTTCAATTATGCTAACCTCTCCCAAACGAATTTTCAAAGAACTTTTTGAGTATCTAAAACATATTTTTAGGTGGGTGAAGCCAGTTTTTGGAAACAATATTTTTGACCGAAAAGCAAGGTAGTTTAACCTTGATTAAGACATGGTCATACTTAGTCTTTGAGATTTACTCAGAATTTTTTACAGAATGATACTCTGTCTACACTTGTTTCCTCCTCTACAATATACAATTTACAGGACACGAAAATACTGAAAACATGAAAAGTTATGATTATTTATTGAACTTTCTCTTCAAGACCAAACCATCAACGAAACTTTTTTCGTAAAAAAAATTGAGATATTCAGCATGAAAAGTCAGCCACATCGCATTCAGTCGAAAATCAAAAGAAATTTCGGAGTCGACTTGAGTCAAGAGCCACTGGAGTGTTAAAACAATAAGGTTGGTGACTTATACCCTTCATTTTTTCCACTTTTTTTCAGTCGAAAGATCAAAGTCAGATTTTCGACATTTCGAGTCATCGAGACTCATATTCCAGATCAATTGATCAGATCATATCGACAGTTTTCAGAAGATAAAAAACCAATAAAAACCTATTGTTGCAGCACACATTGCGAAATAATCTTCGGTCTTGTTTGTGTGTGTGTTTTAAGTAAAGCCGCGTGACTTTTTTCTCCAACAAGAGTTTTTCTCCGAACTGCCTGCTACTCTTTTCTGTGTGTCTCTTCCTTGAATTTACTTCCAAACAACCAAAGACCGAGTGAAGCAGGAGCAGCCAGTCATCTCTCTTTATTACGAAAATAAACTAAGTGGGTGTGTTTGTATGCCTCTGCCTCTTCTCTAATGCTAAATGGCTGGCTGGTTGAGGAGGAGCAAAAGGAGAATTCAAAGGAGGAAGCGATTGCCAAAATATCGAAAATATTTTTGTTATAGCAATGAAAAAGAAAAATAGTTCTTTGGTTTTTCTTCTTTTTTCATCTGAATATATTTTCAAGCAATAACAAAGACAAATAGAAGATATACAATCATTTTAAAAGCAAAATTATAAGTTATCCGACACTTGCGCGCGCGACGTGACGACGTTTCGCGCCGACATTTGCGCGCCAAAATCGTATTTTCTGGTGAAACAGCTGAACGACCCTCCTCAACCACTTAAAATAATTTTAAACCATCAGAAGTGGTCCAGAGGCCACCCTGAATGGTCCTATGGTTGTCGAGAACCCAAAATTTTCGCGTGGAGTACACGAATATTAGCGACTTTCAGTTGGATGAAAAATATTAAAAGCATGTATGTGGATAAATATTTAGGATCGATGATTATATAACACTTTCTGGGACTTACTCAATCCAAACTAGTTTGTTTGCCAATCCCGCAGCTTATCATATAGGCGATATACCTACTGACACCTTAGAGTTCCAGTCTTGACTACTTGAGTGCCACCCATGGGCGTAGCCAGGGGGGGGGGGTGGGCTGAGGGGGCTATAGCCCCTCCGTCAGATTTTTAGAAAAATATTGTTTATTAAAAACACTATATAACTCGAAACCGGTGCAGGAAAATGACCTCTCGGAGGGCTTTACCCTTCCCGCCTCCGTCAGACTTTTCTGGCTACGCCTCTGCTGCCGCCACCTAGGTACGTAAATGGGACCATTGGTATTATTGCTCAAGTTAGAACAGGACATTAAGGGTAAATGAAGACCATTGAAGGTGAATCAATAATACCACTGTGAACAGTTCAGAACCATTCATGATGGTTCCTACTGATAGTTTAAAACCATTTTGGGTGGTTCACGAGGGTCGTCTAGTTGTTTTACCAAAAGCACGATTTTGGCGCGGAAATGTCGGGTAACCAAATTATATAGTGTTGGAAGTTATTGATCTGAATTTGAGGCTCTTCTAGCGAGAAAAAAAGCTTAAAGTATAAAAAGAGATGGACCGATCAGAAAACTTCAAGCGTCATTTTCGGCTTTCTTCCCTACCTCACTCACTGTAAATTTATATATCATTTTAAATATAAGGATTGAGATTACTGATAGCGTGAAATCTTTTTTGATCAGTTAGTGAAAATTTTTGAGAAGAATGGATTTTTATGGCAAAAAGTCAGTTTCTGAAAAGTCATTTTATGTCAAAACTACCAACATGACTGGGGCATGTGTTAGCTTATTAGAAAGTCCATCATCTAGGCTTTCAAATACTATGCAACATTTGGGGAAACATTATTAAAAGTGCCCTACACAATCAAAATTTTAAATGAATTTCGAATTTCCGAGTGCTTAACTTCGGAGGCCATTATCTCAAAACTGAATAAGAAAATGAGAAAATCGATTCGTTCCATCGTTTTCAGCGTATCGTAAATAGGGTATGAAGATAGATACCAGAAAATGACTATCGGCAATTTAGCTTCAATTTTTACAAAAAATCATTCTTGAAAAAATTCAACAAAATTTAAATTTTTAAATTTTCTCAAATATCTTCGTAAAATATTACTTTTAAAAAGTAAACAAAAGTCGTAATGATTAGATTAAGCACTTGACATTGGTGCACTGAAGTATATAAAGTAAGCATTTTTCGTCCTTCTGAGCGTTTTCCTAACCCTAAACTCAAAATGTATGTGTCTGTCCGATGCCAAGAGTTTCCCACATAAGATAACTAAATATAACGACAGATTATTCTAACGTTCATACGGTTTTTTATTAGTCGAAAAGCTAGATTTTTTCTCTTTCAAAGCTTTGACTACTTTTTTAAATGATTGTACTGAAACCCTCGGATTACAAAGCTGAAAAAAATTAGTAAATTTGGATTCTCAATAAGATGGCAGAAGTGAACCAGTAAAATCAGCTACAAATTGTTACTTGTCGGAAAGCGGCATGCAAAAAGTGGATCAAAACACGTTGTTAAACACGTGCCACTTTTTCATGCCCTCTTTAAACACAGTAATTACTAACAAATAAAAACTAATTTATTAGTTTATAAGATATGTTTCTGTAGAAGGCAACTATATAGCAAACATAACAAAGTACATATTTTTTGAAAAATTACGTCCTAATTGCTTGTTAGGTTGGCAGTTTGTCTGTTTTTATGAACAACCTCTTTAGAGCAATCTGGTAGTCTCTAAAAAATGGCTAGACTTTACTTGACCCACCCTCTCCCCGGCTGACCACTTTTTGCAAGGAATTTTTAAAAACCAATTGCATATTCGTGTTTCTGACCCGGTTTTTACGGAAAATAGTCAACAGATTCTGTGAAAGAGATTTTGTTTTAGTTTGCCTTGGTCCGCCAAGGTAAAAAGTCCAGAAAATTTAAAAAGTTTTGTTGTTTGAATTGGCGCCTTTTGAATTTTAAATCTTTAATTAACACGAATGTGCAATCGGCTTTTAAAAATTCCTTGCAAAAATGGATGGGGGGTGGATTCAATTATTATTATTACCTATTAAACACCGTGTAGATTATTGGATTCATGGCTGAGTTGGAGTAGCCAAGCCAAGTGATAAACATTTCTATGTGTGGATTTATTGCACACGTTGTGCAAAACTAAAAAATTTTTTTTACAGAGAACCGAGGTTACAATTAGGTTTTTTTTTCCCGTCTACATCCACTTCTATTTTAAAAAAGTATTTTACCTGCACAATTACGTACATCAAAAAGAAAGGCGTCCAACAAACAGTAAAACACCTAAAGCAAGGTCTTTCAATTCTATCAATCATTGTATAAAAGCAATAGCCTACCCCAGAATTATGCCCAGCACCTTGACCCCTCTTCTTTCTTTTGCAGCCGATATGCCTAGGTTTCTTCTGTATACTTTTTCTATACATCCTTTCTTTCCTGAAAATGTAAAAATTAACAAATTCTACAATTTTCGAATGCAAATCTGACCTCAATTTATGCCTTTTGATTTTTTCATAACTAATCATGGCGGGCTTCTCCTTTCCATTGTTTTTAGAATTTTGGCATACAAAGACTCGGACTTGTGTTTATGCTGGTGGTCGGATGGTCTAAAGGCTACTGTTTCTCCACACTCCTCACAGTTTGGTATGTAGTAGAAGAATTGTGACTGTCGGACTTGCCTTTGGACATGCAAGTGTTGGGCAAGCTTATGCTTTGACTCAGACTTTCTCGCCGAATTACAACAGAATTAGGGAACAGGGATGCAAAATACCCGCATTTCTACTCTAAACATTATGTTTTATTTGCATAAAGCTCAATTTCAGTTGCCTTAGCTATTAAGATTCCAGGTTAAGGTGTTTCTTAGAAAATGGAGTTCTTTTTGTAATTTTTTGGAATCTTTTGATTACTTTAAGTTTTTTATAGTTTTTGTTGACATTGTTTTGTATTATTTTTGTTATTAGAAATCTATAAATTCTACCTCTTGAGTGCTAATTTCAGTGTCAATGTCTTGTTCGTCAATAGACTGTATGGGGTCGTCCTCCGTAATCACCCCATTTTCTTGACATCTCCATACTTTTCACTGCTGTCCGCTGAAAGTTTAAATCTTTATTGAATTTTTTGTTTACCTAGTAGGACACCTACTGTCGTCTTCTTCGTCCTCTTCTTCTTTGGCGAATTCATCTGAGGTAGGCAGCACATGACTGATTTCATGCAAAATAGTTGACTCAATGTGCTTGCGAATAACCTGAAAAATAAAAAAATCTACAGTTTCTATTTTAGATATTAATTTTAATTGAAATTTAGGTAAATTTAGGGGTGAGTAGCAATAGCTGTGAGAAGGAGTTGAAGTAAAAAGGTTTTTAACATAAAACACACAGGGGTGAGGGATTCAGAAGCATTGCTTTAAAGCGTGTAAAACACAAAAGTCACAACAGGAATTTAGAAATAGACTTAAGGAATATTTATCGAATTTTTAAAACTAAAAAAATCATAAAAATAAAAAGGCTCTAAAAATAGAATTTTTTAAAAAGATGGGTAGGAAGGAGCTACAAAGCCTGTTCGCAAAATTCCGCCTTTTTATTGTTAAGCTAGAAAAGACGATCCCGCTCATTTTATTTAACCATACCTTCTCCCCCGGCCCTTCAAACTATTTTCTAGCAATAACTCTTACATATACAAACCCAAGATAAACCATCTGCAGAGAGAGAGAGCTCGAGAAATAAACGAGAATCTTTTTGGAAAAACTTTATTCCGGTGTGAATAACAGGAGGACCAAGTCAAAGGTTAACAAAGAATCTCCTTAAAATTTGCATAGTTAACCAGAGTTGACTTTTACTTAGTCAAAAAAGCCTGCTTTAAAAAAGTTTATTTTTTGGGGTGGTGTCACTTCCATATTTTTATTAGTCACAACTACAAGGGTATAAGCTGGGATTGCAAAAAAAAGGACGAAAAACTAATAGAACTAAAGAAGACCTAGGATATACAGATACGCAGTGCAATAACTATTCTACTACTGTTCTACAGTTATCTACTTAAAAAATCTTACGCGTGAAGAGACTGCCAGCTAAAAGACAAAACAGAAAATAATTTAAATTCTTTGCAATTTTATTTTGAAAATTTTCTCTAGGCTTTGTTTTAATTATAAGTAAATCTACTTTCCGTAAGATAATAAAAAAGTAAAATGTCCTTCAAACAGTACCCTATCCCTGGCTATGATGTTTTCAAAATTCGAAATATATGTAATGCCTTGGCTCAGAAACTAATTGTAATTTTTAAATTTAAGTTAGGTGTACAGGCGACACCTATGGCTATTGGGGATTATTTCGGTCTTAATTTAAAAAAAGGGAGACCCGGTTTTGTGATGTCAGAAAAAAAAATCATATTGCGTAAATGTTATGCTATATCGGAGTAATTATAGCCCTAAAAAGTATGGCACAAAGATGGCCATATGCGTTCAGTGTATACCGTATTTACTCTATTAAACGGGCATGCCCGTTCAATTTTCAACCCCTCGAAAATTGGAAATTGTGAGGTCGATCTCGGGATTTTCGGGTGCTTAACTAAAATCTAAAACCTGGAATCGATAGAGCTCGTGGGAGTTAAGAATATGCATCTAACAGCTTTGCAAAATATTCACTCTGCTCCGAGATATAAGTCCTCAAAGTTGAGGGGGCCCGTTTATTAGAGAGTGCCCGTTTAACAGAGTAAATACGATATCAGGATTTATACAACACGTTTATACTTATCAGGAAATGAAATTTATTTCTTCTGTCCAGAAAAAAGTTAGAAAGTAGCATTTTTTAAGGAAATATGAAAAGGCAAAAATATTGATCAAAATTGTTATTTATACAAAACAGCGTTTAGTAGCTTTTGTGGAAATTAAAAAAATTCGTTTTTGCTGTTGCTTACATATTTTTTAGTCGAAGCCTAAACCGTGGAGTAGGTCAGCGTTTTTTTATGACGCAGACTTCAAAACAGACCTCCCTAGATTGCAAAATCAGCAAAAAAAAAAATTTTTTTAATACCCACATCATACAAAAAATTCTAAACGGCTATACACCAATGTTATAAAAGGGGCATTCTCAACGAGCTGGTGTTTTAGGCTCTCAATTTCATCTTTTTACTTCAAAGAATCCAAAAAAACTTTTTGTGAAAAAAACTTCCTTTGCCTTCAGTGAAGGATTATAGAAGCATTATATAAGAAAACGCATATAAAACTTTCGAGAAAGAAAAAATCCATGACCCCCTCGCTTTTATTTTTCAAAACACAAGAGCAAGTCTCTTTAAAAATACCATTTGTGGACACACTGTAGCAATTGATTGCTATACAAATATAGAAGAGATATACCAACGACAAAAATATCAACCTTAGGATTGCGGGAAAAAATATTAGCATCTTTTACGGCTGGGGTCAATGTTGACCCCAAGGCCTTCGAAGGTTGTTAATAAGCATCGCGTAAACGATTTTAACAAGAGCTTAGTGCTATCTTGTAGCGCAGCTCGAAATTCACAAGACGTATTTCACAGAAAGTAAAAAAAAAGAGTGTTGAGATATGGCTTTTTGAAAAAAATAAATCTCTTTAAAAAATGAACAATATCCGAAGAAAAAGTTGGAGAAGCTTGGATCATTTTTTAAGAAATTGATTTTTTTCAAAAAGCCATATCTCAACACTCAGATTTTTGAAAGTTTTATGTGAAATACGTCTTGTAGCTTTCGAGCTGCGCTACAAGATAGCACTGAGCTGTTGTTAAAATTATTTACGTGATGACTATTAACAACCTTCGAAGTCTTGGGTCAACATTGAGCCCAGCCGTATAAGGTGCTGCTTTTTTGTACAACAACAAAAATGAATCGCTAAACCTTTAAAAATAGTCAAAATGTAACTAACAACTAGGCAAACAAAGTCAGAAATACCAGCACTCAGCAATGTTTACATAAAAATTTATGACGCTTTTAAAGGACCATGAAACTTAATAAGCACAGCAATTCGCGGAATTCAAATTCGCGCGGGACCACACTTAATACTGCTCTGGGTCAACATTGACCCCACCGTAATCCTAGGTTCAATGAGAAATTTCAGACAAATTTAACAATTCATTAAATATTATTATTGTTGAAAGTATTTGTGTTTGCGCTCTCGATAAATAATTGTTTAATTTTTTTTGTTTTGCTATTCATTTTTAAAAATTCGGGAAAAATTAAAAGTAATTATTATTTTTTCATTTGTTTATCGTACAGGTTATTAAGTCAAAAGAATAAACTATATAAGTTTCAATAAAGTTTTACAATTTCAGAACACAATAGCGCTGTTGGTTTAATATTGTCTAAAAATAAACTAAAATGTTCTAAAATGTTTTTTTGCCTTTTTTTCCAAATAATTTTTTTATTAATTTTGGTGTTTATATATTTGAGCATGTGATAATTGAATCACACCAAAATTTAAACATTTAGATTAATCTTTTAAATAGTTTTCAAAGTCTTACTTTTTGCCTGTAAATTTGTCTTGCTCTGTGTTTAGCAAATGCCTAAAAATAAAAAAACGTCGATTTTTTTATTTAAAGACTCAACTACCTGATATATTTTGAAGTAAACAAAGAACATCACAATAGTGGGGATGAAAATGAGCCTGTTGCACTTAAAACAAAATGCTTTGTAGTTTTTGTTTAATTTGTGTAAAAACCTGTAGATAGTATAGCTTGGTAAATCCAAAAAAGTACACTGCCAGCTACCTAAAGTACCATTTACTGTATTTTTAAATAGAAATTTAGTGAGGACTTCGTAATCCTTGGCATGTCTTAGATATGACTTCGTGCAAAACTCTTGATCAAATAAATGTAATAGAGACGTTTTGGCCCAGCACCAGTGTCCCAAACATGTTATAGCGCGAGGGAAGCTACTAAGGTTGTAAAAAGTGGCCTCGGCGGCGCGGTGGGCGGTGTCTGTGTTTTATGACCCAAAATAGTGCGCAGCTTTGATCCCATCTGGTGGCATGCTATTTATTTTGGATTGTTTGACCAATATATAGGGGTAATTATGGTCGCTCATACCGAATTAGGCACTGAAAAAGTCGAATTACCCCTGTAAACTGGTCAAAACTAAATAAAAATACTGTGCCACCACACGGGATCGAACTTGCGGACAAATATGGTCTTTTAAAGGGGCATACCAGCGCGTTACACGGTCAAATTCAAATTTTCAAAAGGCGGGGACCACACTTTCAAGACAAAAAACATTTGATTAGAAAATTTTCCTTTAAATTATTTTATTATTGTCACCGAAAAACGTTTCAATTTTTGTTTTCGGTGATTATTTTTTGTTTTATTTTTCTTATTTCCAGGTCAGTATCATTGGCTCAAGTTGAAGTGAAGCTACCGTGGGACCAACATCACCTGAAAAGCTATCTGGTCAGGTAACTAATTTTTTGTGAAAGGATTTGACTGCGGCTGCATACGATCTGACAAAGTCATCAGTGGATCGAGCGTAAAATATATTAATTGGAAACATACGTGCATTTTCATCAACGTGGAAGCTAGTGACTTTGTCGATTTTATGTGGTCATGGTCTCAGAGATTTGCACTGACCGACCTGCTCGACACCGTGATTACCTAAATAGTCCACGAGCAGGTCGAGTCTAACCGAGTCATGTCTGCGTAGTGTAACTTTCTATGTGCCTTCGTGCTCCATCCCAAGGCAGTATGGCTAGGCCTTTGTAACATAACTGCCGGAATTTGTCAACTTCATGGAAGAGGCTGCCTAGCGAAAGTGATTATAAGTCACAAAATATACCTAAACCGTCTGCTGGATTAATGTCACTAATTTTCAGGTACAGTAGACTAAGCAAAACATTCAAAAAAAACAGTGGGACCAGGGCAATTTTTGCAATGTCATTGAGATCATAAAGCTAATTACTGACCTGATTACCTAAAAAATTCAGGTATAAGGGCGAAAAGTCGTTCAGGATTTGCATTAATTCATAAAAAACACCAAAAGATAACTTCGTTCACAAAAATGAGATACCTGAATTGCCTACTGTACCTGAAAATTAGTGACATTAACCCAGCAGACGGTTTAGGTATATTTTGTGACTTATAATCACTTTCGCTAGGCAGCCTCTTCCATGAAGTTGACAAATTCCGGCAGTTATGTTACAAAGGCCTAGCCATACTGCCTTGGGATGGAGCACGAAGGCACATAGAAAGTTACACTACGCAGACATGACTCGGTTAGACTCGACCTGCTCGTGGACTATTTAGGTAATCACGGTGTCGAGCAGGTCGGTCAGTGCAAATCTCTGAGACCATGACCACATAAAATCGACAAAGTCACTAGCTTCCACGTTGATGAAAATGCACGTATGTTTCCAATTAATATATTTTACGCTCGATCCACTGATGACTTTGTCAGATCGTATGCAGCCGCAGTCAAATCCTTTCACAAAAAATTAGTTACCTGACCAGATAGCTTTTCAGGTGATGTTGGTCCCACGGTAGCTTCACTTCAACTTGAGCCAATGATACTGACCTGGTAATAAGAAAAATAAAACAAAAAATAATCACCGAAAACAAAAATTGAAACGTTTTTCGGTGACAATAATAAAATAATTTAAAGGAAAATTTTCTAATCAAATGTTTTTTGTCTTGAAAGTGTGGTCCCCGCCTTTTGAAAATTTGAATTTGACCGTGTAACGCGCTGGTATGCCCCTTTAAGGCGGTTTGTTCGGGGGGGGGGGGGGGGTGGAACTGGACAAAACTGGACCCTTTCAAAGGGCTTTTGACGCCCGGACAAAATTTTTATTAGTCCACTTTTTGATTACGCATCGAGCTGATTTTTTCAGGATCAGTAAAACTAGCCGCAAAGAACTGATTCTGAAACAATCATCTCAATGCGTGATCAAAAAAGGGCTAATAAAAAGCCCTTAAAAGGGCTTTTTCCCGTTGCCCTTCGTGGATCAATGCATAAGGCCAAATTCTAGTTAAAAAATTAGAAAAAAGTCCATTCCTCACCTAAAAAGTATTTTCTGCACTTTTCTGGAGCTAATACATATACATATATTACAAAACACGGTCCAAAGATGATTTTAACCATGGAAATGATTACGAAGTTTAGACCAAAAAAGCTTTAATCCTATTTTACTGTTAACATTGGTTAACTAGTTTGAAATTTTTTACAAATGCGATTTTTACCATTTATTTCAACAAGGTTCGGGTGTTCAGCTACCTTAAGCAATTCATAAATAATGATTATATTTGTCATTTTATAATACCTGCTTCCACCCTAAAAGTGGGGCTAGACTTATAAGTGCGGAAGAAATCCAGACAGACAAAATCATCAAACCAGCAGTTTTCTTTGTTCTAATTACGATTTCTTATTTTTGATTAAAATTTTTCTGTACCTTTTAGATAAATATCCAACAGGCGAAGTTATTGCCTACAAAATCTCTAGTATTTAATAAAAAGAAATTTCTAAGAAAATTATTAACTTACCCAATACCTGTCGAGGCCCACGATTGAAAGATTCCTAAAATAGTGATTTTGTTTTTTACATCTTCCCTTCGTCTCTCAATTGCATTTTTCCCATGAAAATATTTGTTTGGTTTGGTCTCCCATACCGAAAATTCTAACTAACACCGTAAAAATAAAATTGATGACCAACCATATAGAGGCAGTCGAACACAATATATCTGCCGACACAAAAACTTCACAAACAGTCTCTGGAAAGAGCCATTCACCCGATATGGCATATACCGACGACAAAGGCAAAACTATGAAGCCGAGGCACAGGTCACTGAAAGCCAGGTTGCCTACCTTAACACTTACTGCTATTATATAAACATTGTTTGAAGTTTCTCGTTTGTTTTACAAAAAGGCAGGCATTTTCGGGACAATTTTGAGATTTCGGGGTGATCAACCCAATATAAAAAGTGGAATCGGTTGGCATACTGTGAAAAGGATTAAATTTAACTTTTCTGATGATAATGTTTTTTATACTTGACTGTACTGACTGTAAATTATTAGTTGATCTATCTTGATTGCTTTTCATCAGAAATCATAAAAACAAATAAAAATTAAATATTTACCGCAAATACTCTATTAAACGGGCCTTTCTAATAAATGGGTTCTTTTACCTCCCAATTTTTATCATTTATCGAACCTGCGCACCCTTTTATGACCATAAAACACAAACGCTTGTGCACTGCGCTTTCAAACCTATAGGGCTTTCCCCTACTTTAATAACTCTGCAAAAAGCGTTGAAAAATTTTGCCTGTGGTAGTCATCGATTCTTTTTTACCTCTCGAATTCCTTAAAAAACTTGGTGGTGGTAAGTCAGATCTCGGAAAATATATTTGTTCTCCGAGCAATTTCTTATCCTTACCAGTAAGTTAGGCACAGTTTGTAGTCGAGGATTTTTATATAGCACAATAAAAACCTAAATACGTTTTTTTATTTTCAGAAAACTTCAATAAATTACCAGAGAATTAGCAGCTACCGTCCAGAGAACAAGAATAGTAAGTGCTATGCCCTTGAGGGCTTGGAAAAAAGTGACTTGTTCTCGACCCGCTCCTACCACTTCCCATTTCTGTTCTAGTTCAGCTGTATCATCACCATTAATAGTGAGCGAAAAGGACAGAAGAATAAATAATAAAATCAAGGCGTTTAAAAAGGACATAGTTTAAACAATAAATTTAGTTGAGTCATAGGTACGATAGCTTCGGAAATAAATACATCAAAAACCTATGAAGTGATTTCTAAAAATCCAGATTGTTGTAGTCTAAGCTGAATGAAAAATAGCTACAACCTCAAAAGTTGCAGTTCTTTGGCTTTAAACTTTCTTAATCTCGAGCTTTTACAACCTGTGCGGCCCTATTCCTCAATGGGTGAGGGTTTTTTGCATTGGTTGCTGTTTTTTTTGGTATTTTTTACGCTCGTGTTTTAGGCAATAATAGGCCAGCGTATTTTAAGACAAACTCGAACGTATTTTCGAGTACCTTCTAATTCGTCCTAACGTACGCTAGCATACCCTTAAGCCATAGCCTAAAAAATCACAAAAAACAACAAGGGGGAGGGCAAGGCAACTCCCCCCATTGAGGGATAGGATGAGCTGGGTTTCAAAAATGGTGGTATAATAATATATAGGACTCGATGTAAAAAGTAATGAAACCTAAATTTATTTCAGAAATCGCTTTGTTTTGAGAAAAATTCTTACTTCCGTGGGCGCACACTTTGCCTAAAAGTTACGGTGCCGAAGTCCCAAAGCACGCTGTCTCTTCATCTCCAATTTTAATATTGCTATCTGATTGCTTCTGTGAAACATATTAACCGAAAAGGTATGTATTTAAAAACAGGTAAACATCTTATTATATTCTACAGTGAGTTCAAAAATATCAAGAAAATTTATCAAAATTTGACAAAAGTTTCTGTACAGCAGTGAAATCGAAAAAGTTGGAACTCTTTTTTCTATATGAAAAAGCCCAAAAAACTCTTTAGCATGCACTGATATGCAAAACTTCGTAATTTTTTTTAAAGAATTTTAGGATTTTTTTAGGAATAATTCCTACACACCAAATGAAATCTTTCTCCGATAGTTGGACAAGAAAAACGAAATTTTAGAATCGAGCTACCAACTTATATCTTCCTACCTCATTTAAGCCGAGCTATTAAAAAAAGACTCAGCAATTTTTCTTAATAAACAACCAAATATCTGATAATCCATAACCAAATATTTTAAATTATCCGAAAGCCAGGATTTCCACAAACATCTAAGCACTAGAGGAAGCCATTGGTGTACGCCAGTTTACACCCAGACCAACACCTCGCTCCTGCTGCTAATTGGTATTGCGGGGACAAGGGGGGGGGGAGGGTAGGTTGATGACAAAGTGCGCAATAGGCAGCTACTAAAAGTTTAGTGCTCTCAAATGACAGCGCGCTTTCCAATTTAGATGTAGATGCAACAGCAGGGCAGCAAAAATATATATCAGTAAAATAGTTGGGAATGCAAATGAGTTTGGCAAAACTCTGTTAATTAAATTGGATTCTGCCTCTGTTATTGACCGCGAAAAGTGTATAAAAGGCAAAAAAATAGTTGAAAACAAAAATATCATAAAAAATGACAGGAAATATAAATTATTTGAATATAGCCCAAGTATTGAATAATTGAATGTTTTAGTGCTTTCAATACTTTAATACGTCCGATCTGGCAGAGATTCTGGTTTCTTAACTCTGGTTTCTTTACTCTGGTTCTTTGGTTTCAACTCTGGTTTCTTCTTATCGATCATTAAATTTTTAGAACCCCCCCCCTTGTCCCCGCTACAAAAAACAATTTAACGTTTGGCAAAACAAACGGTGCGATTTTCAGACATTTGCAAAAAACTCATTTGGTCAGGAAATTTATTTAAAGGGGCATACTAGCGTGTTACACTGCAATTAAGGCGGGGACCAGCAATTTATTTCTCTCTTGAGTAGTTTTTATAAGCGTTCTACGTGATGCAACGAAAGCTTTCTGCCTACTTTTTAAAAGTAGGATAAGGTCATAAGTATCAGTTTTGAGTTGAAACGAGTGAAAACAAGAACCATTTTTGAATAAGTGCTGGTGCCCGCCTTAATTTGCAGTGTAACGCGCTGGTATGCCCTTTAAACAAAGAAAACTATATGTCCTTAACCGATTTCGCCATAAAAGTGGTTGGTTAGCCACTGCGAGGTCGGTTTAAAGCAGTCCTTTTCTTGGAATGGATTTTCTGACCGAATGAATTTCTTTCCAAATTTCTGAAAATCGAATCGTTCATTTATACCAAACGTTTAATTGTTCTTTTGTAGTAGCGCCAATTTTCAACGGTACTAGTGAACATTCACCACCTGTAGCAATAAATGCTAGAGAAAAAGAGGCAGGCAAACAATAGGGGGACCAAGGAAAATCACCGTGAGTATTAGCATAGCAAAAATCTGGTCCCGAAATTCCCCATCCCCTTATTTAATTTTTTTGCCTAAAAAATTTTTTCTGAAAATTTACGCTACGTTTCATATTAAAATATTCAAGGAATAACACGGGAAACCAAAGTATTTTTCTTGTGGTTAGAAAATATCGCCGTTTTCGGCAGGCTCTAATAACGAGCAGTGTTAAAGACAGTACAGTAAATAACTAGCGGTACCTAAAAAACATGAATTTCTGGCCTCAGCCTGAAAAAAAGAACAAAAGAGAAGGTACCTAAAGACTATGTCCCACTCAACACTTCAAGTGTAAAGTTCTAAAACAAGTGAAACAAATTATCTGGCACATTAATATCATTAAAATTCTAAAAAATGAGACTAATTAATGTTGAATTAGTCAAAAAAGTGTTGTGTAATAGCGAAAAGTAGTAGTTAATATCGCGTTTAGAGCACCACTAAAGCAAGCTAAGTGAGAGAGTTTTGTTGCCTTCCTGGAAATAGAATGAATAATTTTCGGCTTAAGAAGCACAAGAAGAACAAGAAGTTACTGCTAAAAAATGCATTGAAGCACTAATTCTCGACAAACACAACCACAAGCCAAATATACTGCCACTATCGCCAGGAAATAAATATGGAAAAAATCTTAGGTGACAGGTTTCTCTAGATTGTAGTTAGAAATGAATCATTTACATATGAGTAGTGAATACAAAAAGACAAAATAATAATTAAAAAAATCTATAAAATCAGCACCTTGAAGGACCATGGTTTTTAAACGCAGCGTGATTTCCGAAATCGGCGGGGCACGCTTTTTCACTCTGAACATATTCAAAAATTATTTTTCGAATTTTTTTACATCTTAAGTTTTCCAAAACTTTGAGCCGAAAACTAGTCTAGCCCAAGGTTGCTTAACGTTGCCAGGTCAGACAATCTAGACTTTCACTGCCTTATATCTTTCTTGTATCTTTTTTAGATTTTCTCGTACAATACACAAAATTTTTAATTCTAAAAAATTGTTGGATATATTTAGAATAGAAAAGTGTCTTCAGCTAATTCGAATTTTCGAAATGCCGCTGCGTTTAAAAATCATAACCCTTCAACCTATTTGTGACCCAATTAATTTTATACAATCAAAATTTTTCCTTTCAGCTAAAATAGTCATTCTCAGTGGTAAATAGTTGTTCTTATCATGAAAGTGCAGTCGAAAAGTAATTAGGATAAAAAACCGAGATCTTGACAATATTCGAAATTTATTTTTTTGTCCATTATTAACTATTCTTGGAGTTTTTTGACCTACTCTCTGTTCATACCATATTCTCTCTAAAAAGCGGCCCCTTTTCAAAATCGTGTTTTGGCATTGTGTTTTGACCTATTTTTTGAGTAATGTTTTTAGAAAAGTTACCACTCATTTTGTAGGTCATCGCACTGGCTATAAATTGATTGGTAACTTGTCGGAGAGCAGTCTTCAAAAATTCGGTCGAAAACACAATGCCAAGAAAACGATTTTGAACTAGGGGCGCTTTTTAGAAAGAATACGGTAATATCTGACCAAGTAACCACTTGGAATGTAGCATATTGTCTCAGCTATCTTTTAAGTGAAGACTTTCCTGACAACTTTTAGAAAAAAAATTATCTGGTTTTCATAATTAGTTGGTTTTCATGGGGTGATATATTTAAAAGCTATATCTCAGCATTTTTACATTAAAAATTATTCTGAAAATGAGTTTGTTAGCTCTTAGTCTGCTCTACAACATAGTTTTATATTCCACACTTAAAATAAAGCAATTTTTTCAAAAATCAGCAGGGCCTTTGAACATGCATAACTTTTGGGTTAAGATTCTTCGCAAAAACATTCAGTATACAAAAATTCGCCTTAAAGGACCATAGCCGTCGCCGACAACGAGAATTTCAAATGTTTGAATTTGCGCGGAACAGTTCTCTTTCGTCTTTCATTGTACTCTTTTGAGTCATTCGAAGCAAGTCAAAAGATTACAGTGCGAGACCAAAGAGAACTGTCCCGTGCGAATTCAAACATTTGAAATTCTCGTTGTCGGCGACGGCTATGGTCCTTTAAAGAGTGATAGCCATTTTCTAGACTCAGAAATACGCGAGGTACCTCATAAAAAGAATCGTCATCAAATAGAAATAGACATAACGTCAAAAATTACTTCAGGAATCGGGTAGCTTGGATAGCTTGATTCACAAAAATTACTGATTTTCGGACGAAAGTCAAATTTCCATTCTTTCTTTTAACTGTAGCTTAGCCATTAGGATTGTGGAATCAGGCCTGATAATCTAGCTCGGTTCGCTGACAATTATTGTTGTAATTGTCAAATAACATGTGATAAAAATTTCACAACGATGGGGATTCGAACCATAAAGAAAACAAAAGAATGTCCAACAAATTCTCAAAAAAATCCGCAAAGTGGCCAAGGCGAAAACACCCGTATTTTCAAAATAGGGTGACGGCTTATCAAGAGGCGCGGGTCTTAATAGCCAAAATTTTTTTTGAGAAACGATCGGCGAAATCGGAATCCTTGCGATATTTCGGAGTAGACTGACAAATCTGTTTTGGCAAAAAAATTCACAAATTGAGCTAAAAAAAGTGTTGGACCCTAGGCGGGAACGAACTTTTGGGAGTGACGGCCACTATTTTATGTTATATCACCTCTATTTTCAGTCAATATTTCGAAAAAAGAGCCGAAAATTGTATACAAAAATTCTAAATGGAGACGGTGAAGTTTGAGAGACGACTGTAGAGCCAAAAACGCACCGTTAAGAGTTTTCTTGACTAAAATTTTAGGAATACATATTTTTGCATGCATTGAATAAGTGAGATTGCTGACAATTGAGATTCATCCTCCTTGTGAGAATAATCACTAAAAAGCAAATTTTGAAATCAATATTAGATTTGGTAGAATTGAGGTGCGATCTGCAGAGGTTCCATCTTCTCTTTTTAAATATTGCTCCATTTAAAAAACAAACAAATTTGCGCGTGTGTGCAAGCAAAGAGCAACCCACTCCAAAAAAGAGTTTAGGTTTGCTAGGGGGACATGCCAAGCAATGTCGGAGCCACTTATTAGAGGGACATCTTCTACTACTTGTGCGGCTCTCCCCTCTGCTGCTGCTAATACCCCAGCACAACATTTATATATGTAAGATGGGCTTTTTGCTGGCATCTTCAGCAAAGGCCATTAGTAGAGGGGGGGCACACCAAACATGATGGTTGTTAACAGCAAATACTAAGTATACTTGGAATAGCTCAAAGTGGCTGCTGCTTGGCCAATTGATTTAAAAGCAAAATGATGGTATTTTTAAAGTATTATATGTGTTTTTCAAAAAAAAAATGTGGTCTCATATACTGAAAAGCCAAAACAACAGCACTATTGCCATTTTGCATTGAAAGATGCATGTCTATTTGTTTTTCTACAATCACATAAGTTGATGACCAAAACGGAGACGCAGAAAAAAGTTTACAAAAAATACAACAATCTTTAAAATGCTCGAATTAGAGCAGAAAATAGAGTTTGGAACCAATAAATGAAAATAATTGTGATCTAAGTGGACGACATAACGGTATTGGGAGGCTTCTGATCACAAAGTTGGTTCCTTAACCCAGATTAACCCCGAAAAATTAAAAATCAAGCACAAACATTTTACTGATATTAGACGGATTTGATCTCTATTTTGGTCATCTCTTTTTATGCATCCCCGTTTTTGCCATCCTCGTTTTTGCATCCCTGTTTTTGCCATCCTCGTTTTTGCATCCTTGTTTTTACGCTACTCCAAGCCTAGGACTTCCAGGAAACTTAGAATTGATATGCGCACACATACATACCTGAGACACGAATCACTCCAAAAAGTGTTTTTAAATTTTTGGAATTTTTGTTTTGGTCATAATTTTTTATAGAACGCGTTTTTTGAAAAACGTTTCAACATGTCGACTCAATTTGCGATGAGAATTTTTTTTGAAAATTTGAAATTTTTTTGAAAAGCAAAAATTTTCGCGGGTCCCGCGAACATATAAAGACCCATTTTACGAATAAATAACACATTTAATGTGCCTTTAAGCGAAAATATAACTAACTCAATTCTTTCCGGGGCAATAACATATTATTTGAGTAAAAAATTCTTTCTCAGCCTAATAAAAAACAAAACTGTGAAAAGGCTTTTTCAAATCAATTTTTCCAAACTATAATGTCTTTTGCATTCTTACAACTGATTATTCTACGAAAATCAACGCTGAACTCAGTCATGAGGAAAATTGCAAATTGGTTGTTTGGCTAAAGCAAACTCTGAGCCTTCAGCTCATTGCAAATATAAAAACACACACTTACGTGGCCGTTTACAAGTCTAACAACTTTGTTTTAACAGAAGTTTAAAAGTGATAGTTGCTAAAAAAAAGAGTTCAACTACAAGAAACCTTTTAGCGTTTATATAAGAAGTGGTATTATGTTATTGTTACAAACAAATACTATTAAATTGTGATTATACGAATGAGGAGATTATGTCAAGTAAAAAAGTAGTAGTATATGCTTCCTGCTTGTCATACAAATCTTTTGATGTAAAAAGAAAGTCTAGCTGGTTTTTTCTAATGACAAATAGGTTGTTGACTTCTGAAGGTCCTTGTCTTTTTTAGAAAGTTTCTCTGGACTAACTTTAAAGGGGGGACTTCTACGGCTACTTTTTGACATTGACTGCTACTTCACTTCTTATACATTTTTTTCACATATTTTGTTCTCTCATCTCAGATGTTTTCACACCGTTTTGTAGCTGAGATTTTTCTCTTTCGATTAAATGGTCAAACACTCTAATTAAAAAATTTTTCGAGAGAGTCACACCAAATATAAGGTGAAACTCCACTAAAAATACCTAGGTAGAAAACCAATGTTTTTAGTGTTAGTTTGTTTTGATTTTTGCAAAAATTATCTGTAATCAGGCTTTTTGACCGCTCAATCGAAAGAGAAAAATCTCACCTACAAAACAGTGTAAAAACATTTGAGATGAGAAAATAAAATATGTGAAAAAAATGTTTATGAAGTAAAGTAGCAGTCAATGTCAAAAAGTAGCCGTAGAAGCCCCCCCCCTCCTTTAACAAGAAATCGGATTCTATGGTCGTGTCTTTCTGATATCAACAATTCAAACTCGGTGGTCAAATTTTAATTTTTTTAAATAATATGACAGTAAATGAGCGTTATTTTGGGTTTTTGTGTGTTATTGCTTAGAGAAAAGTGTCCTATTTAATTTCGACAAGGATATACAAAACAAGCCCACGGGCAAAATTTTGTTGTTATTTCGAAATTAAAAGAAAAAAATCCAAATTTGAGATTTGAAATTCGAAGAAATTCGATTCTGCGGCGGCCCCTTGGGACCGGCCATAGTGGTGCATTTAAATCCATTTTTTATGTTGGCAAGTTCATCGTTGGCCAGTTTTGCCATTGGCGAATTTCGCCTTCGGCAGGTGGGCGCTCCGGCGGCTGCCGTGAAGTTTTTGCCGTTGTCGGAAGTGATGGTCTGGGGAACGCCTCGCGGGCAATGAACCGTCGCAGAGTGTGCAGGAAAATGAGGGCTGTGCTGTCCTGGGCCACTTCGAGGTGTATGGCCCTGGTGACCATGCAGGTAAATAAGGCTACCCAGACCTTTTTAAAGCTCCTGGTTGTCTTGTCGTTGATGACCGGCTCGGTCCTCACGCTGACCGGTCCGAAGTGGTCTACTCAGCAGTGAGCGAAAGGCCTACTTCTGGCTACTCTGTTGGCCGGGAGGTCGGGTGAGTCTGGGAGACAGTAGGGCTTGGCTCTCAGTCCTTGGCATTTCTAGGCAAGTTTTCCTGAGGATGGACGCCACGGCCTTTTTTTTCAGAGATTAGCGGGCCGAATTAAATATTACTCTTGGCGAGTTTTGCCGTTGGCGAATTTTTGCGTTGGCGAGTTCTGACGTCGGCGAGTCTTTCGCGTTGGTAAGTTTTTCGTTGGGATAGTCGGCTGCAGGATAGTCGGCAGTTATAGCTGAGAAGGGTGCTTGACTTCAAGCCTTCTTCCCGATGCCAATGTTTGTGATTTTTAAATCACTGCTAACTCTTTAAAATATTTAATAAAATGTTGTGTTTTCAAACCTTTTTTATGAGTTTTCAATCACAGTAAAATCTACAGTTTTACTGTGATTTTTCCTGCCGCTTCTAGACATGAAAATTTTAAGTTCGTCCGGTCTAAAAAATTTCGGCCGTATGCCGCGTTTTTAACTGAATTTTACCTCCGGCCTCCAACCAGCCATTCTAGTCAAAAAAATCACCGGCCTTTGGCTGGCCGTCCTCTTTTTTTTCGCAGGACGGCGGCCGTCTGACCGTCCTACTTTTTGGCGCCATTCGGACAGCGAGAAGACGGCGCGGTCACTATGTTCTTGTGTTGTGTGTTGTGAGAAAAGCTGCTATCGATAAATTTTGTGTGGATGGTGCTACCTTCGTCAAATTTACTCCAGAATCATGGTAAAAAACAGGATTTCTGTAAAAGTTATTTAACTGCGTTTTCATTTATGATGTCTTGTTTTTCATCTCTCGTTCAGACTTCTGGTTTTCTCGTCTTAAAGTTAGAGCTAGGACATTTTAAATTGAACAGGCAGGATTTAAAGACAAGATTTTAAGCAAAAAAATGGTCAAACAGGACTGGGATCATGTTTGTGTCTGTAAACTAAAAATTTTAACGATGCGCATTTCAATGAGCCTCTGAGCCTTTATTCTTAAATTGTTTTGCTGCTGTGCCAGCTATCAGTCTGGAGTTTTTTTTAAAGAAATTGCACAATATAAGAACTGTCATGCGCACAACAAACCAAAAAGTTTTTCCCAGTAGCCTTGGCAACAAAAAAGTTCTACAGCCAGTTAGGAAACCCAACTTGCTTCCAACCCAAACTCTTATTAATAATTCCTCTGTCGATACTAAATTTTAATGGTTGTGCTAGAGCCTAAAGACACGGTTAGTTAGTTGTACATTAATTTACAGTTGGAAAAAATTGTTTTTGTAGGATGAATTTGAGAAGATCTTGAAAAATGCATCCAAATCTAAGTCTTGAATTTGGTCTTGGTTGACTTCTTAGAACTTTTTAAATTTTAGACAAATGGTCGTGGTTGACTTTTTCGCCACTTGGTGTGGTCCTTGTCGCATGATGGGACCTAAGTTCCATGTAAAATCATTTTAAGACTTAAGAAACTGTTGATTTTTCATAAAAAAATTAGAAAATGGCAGAACAATATGCTGAAATGATATTTGTAAAGTTGGATGTGGAAGAGCATGAAGAGCTCGTTGGAGAATACGACGTGAAAGTGATGCCTACATTTGTTTTCATAAAGAACAACGACCAAGTGGTGGGTGACTCACTTATTCTAGAATAATGTGTGGTTTTTAGGAAATGATCGAAGGCAACAATGAAGCTGATCTTAGAGCTGCTCTAGAAAAGCACCACAAATAATCTAATTAATTTGAATTATTCTTGCTATTTTTGTAAAAATACGATATAAAATCAATGAAGTTGTGTGTTTTGAATCGTTAAAAAATTCAACATGTCTCAAGTCAATAGCTGATGCTGTATTTGCAAACATGAAAAAGGCAGGAGTGGTTTTGTTCACTCTGAGCCATACATACACAATTTTGACGAAAAAGAAGTCGGTCTTGTTTTGACTGATTTTAATAGTGGCGGTATTGATATGATAGTTTCTATGGCAAACCACTGCAAGCATTTGATCGAAATATTGTTACAAATAATAATCTGAAAGAATAAAAATAGATATCTTGACAAAGAAGAGGAAATGAATAGGTCATTGTCGACTAAGGAATCGGCGACTTTGTGAGAGATGCCCTAACAGGTCACAAGTTGCACATTGTCTAGATTGCAGTAAATATTTTTTCGTTATTTAAAATATGAAATTATTTTGCTGCGGAATATGCGTAAAATATACAAAATTGTTTGTTTGGTCAGCCTTGCTAATTGGTATATTGTCTTCTTGCACATAAAAGCATATAAGCAACAAATAAGGCTGAAGACAAAGACTTATATCATCAATATTGACCAAGTGGACAATGGCCATTCCCAAACTCATATTACAGCTAACACAATCTGTTTCAGACCATCACTAGCCAAATATGCATGATTTTTTCGCTTCCTCATTCAGGTATAAATAAGCTAATCTTCCCAAAAAGACCATCATTTTTCAAATCGATCTGTAGTCCAATTGCAAAGTATGTTATTAAGTGTGCTGCTAATCACCTTGACTTGCTGCTTGAATGTAGCTCAAGCTAATTGGCGTAATCATTTCTGATTTATTTTTTAGTTTTTCGCAACTTGTTCATTTGCAGCTTGCATCGGCTTTAAGTGTCCACCATCCAAAGCAAATGCTACAGGCAAACAATGTAATACGAAGGATGCCTTGGAGTGCGACAACCCTGATTGCGATCGAATTGACGATCCTGCTTGCAAACGAGGTCCTACGCAGTTCAAATGCGATGTCGGAAAGAAGAAGTGTGAGGACTATGTTGTTCCTTCTTCAGGTGCCTAATCTTGAATATTCAATGTATTAGGTGATAAAATGACCAGTTGAATTTTAGTACTAGTCGGTGCTGCCTGCACCAACAACCGCAATTGTAGTGCTGCTCTGGTGTGTGTTAACAAACAATGTGTGACTGGTCGAGCTGGATCTTTTAGTTGGTTTTGTTCGCTAGTTTGCTTAGCTCGCAACTTACATGCGCACTCATAATTTTCAAGTCCTACATGAAATTCGGGTAATCAATTTGAAAAATTTCGAAGCAAAGTTTTTGTTTCAAATACTTGAATTTCAAGTAGAACTGAAATTGGCTCTACTCCACAATGGGGGTTTTTCGCCTTGGTCCGCCTGTTGTTTTTAAGTACTTATTCAGTTTAAGGCAAGGATAGGCCAGCGTATGTTAGGACGGATTCAAACAAATTTCAGACTCCTTTTAAAGTCTGTCCTAACATAGCCAGCCCTTGTCTAACTCTGAGCCTAAAAAATCACAATAAAAAACAATAGGGGACGAAGACAAAGCCCTCCCCCATCCATTGTAGAATAGAGGTGAAAATTTTCAAACCGAGTGCCCGGACCCAAAAAACCTAAAAATTCGTGGATTTTTAGTCAAATTACTCTAAAACAGGTGCCTGGCTTAGGCCTAACTCTATGCCATATTATTTACACAAGTTTAGAGGACTGTGTCACCAATTCGGATTGCAGTAACTTTAAAGGCGAAGAGTGCGAAGATGGAGTGTGTTTGTTGCCCACCTCTTCCAGCAAATACACTGACCCTTCTGTGCCTTCGACTTTCAATCCTGACCCTAAAATGGCTAAAGGACGTAAGTAGCAGTCTATCTATAAGTCAAGTTAAAGTCAGGGCTGTTCAGCTTGTGACAAGATCTCCGGCTGTCCCACTGCCGATCTGGTGTGTTTTCAAGGCAATTGCTACCCCAGAAGTCTCCTTTCGGCCACCCAGCCTGCAGTAGTCCCTGTCCCAGTCATTGTTCCAGGCCCAGCTCGACCTCAAGCTGACCCTAAACCACCAAAAAAACAGGAAAGGTCGCAAGAAGGGGGCTCATGCTGACACTGTCTTCAGAGACGATGGTATTATGAGTACTAGTATTGTGCATTAGTATTGTATTATTATGGTATTAGGTATTATGATGCCACCTGGTCCTGAATTTGCTGGTAGGATTAAGTGTTTTTAGAATTATTTGTTGGGTGTTAACTGTGAGCGTTTAGGATGCCGAGACGCCAAATTGGAAGATGGCACCTCGGATTGCCCTGACAACAAGGATTTATGCAAGGACAAGCTCTACCAAATGTTGATGGAAGAGGTATATTAATAGGTCGAAACTGAAAGGTGCCGTCTTTTAGCTGAAAAGTACTGTCTTTTTCGAGTTTTGGAGAGAAAAGTTGAATAGTGCCAGGTATCTAAACAATTTTTTTAAGTTTTAACGCCATCAGGTAGCCTTGCGACTTGACTTTTGAACGGCGTATCGTTCGCTGCAAGATCTTTAAAAAATGTAGCACAAAAACATTAAAGTATGAAGCAAGTCGGAAAAATAACTTAGTTCACTCTTTCACTTTTTTGGGGTATACTTTGCAAAAATGTTGCAATAAATGATACGCCGTTAGAAACTGGAATCGCAGGGCTGCCTGATAGTGTTATCACTTTGAAATAAATTGTTTATATACTTACCTCTTTGACTAAAAGAAAAAAAGACGGCACTTTTCAGTCAAAATCGGCATTTTTAAGTTTCGGCCTAAATAAATATCAGGTTGTTCAATAAGTTCGCAAACAGCCCTGAACACACTTGTTTTTGATTTTTTCTAAAAAGTTTTGCCTTTTCATTGGCGGCAACTACTAATGCTAACAAATGCGATGAAAATTAATTATAAATTATGAACTTCGCTTTGTGTTCTAACTGGTGACAAATAAGTTTATGGGCGACTTTTAAGCTAATGTTTAGGGCCAGAATGTTTTTCGAAAAAATATTCCAAAAAATGGTTTTGTAGGCCTTTTCTTTCTATTTCAAATAGTATAAAAAGTTTTTTTGGATAATATATAAATAATCATTATTTGGTTTCAAACGAATGTTAGGTCATTTTGAAGAGTTGACGATTATTTTTATCACCTTCACTGTTCAAAATTTTTATTCAGGGTAAAGTGCTTTCTTAAATTCCAATCAGCATGTTGTAGCGCAGTTCAAGAGCTACAAAACTCATTTTACAGAAAGGTTTTTAAAATTCTGAGTGTGGAGGTATGGCCTCTTGAAAATACTCGAAAAAATCAATTAAAAATACGAAAATCAATTAAAATCTATAAAAAATCTATCTAATGGAGCAATTTTTAAGTCGATGGGAGCAAGTTCCCGTCCGCGCAACACTTCCCAGCCGAGTTCTATCAATTTCATTTTTGTCGTGGATTTTTTTTTAACCAAAGGCATGTGGTATCTATGTTTTCAGCTTTGAATTTGATTCGTTGATATTAGGCGATTATAAAACACAAATGAGAGCATCCCATGGATAATTGGTTTGTTATCGCATTTTTATTCTTCAAAAAAAGTTAAAAAAACAAAGTGGAAAAATAAAAACAAATGTGTTCAGGGGTGGTCCCGAACTTTCTGAAAAACCTGATAATTACATATTTGTTAGTTCAGCAATGCCCGATGACCTGTGGTCTGTGCGGAGTGTCCAGAACTCAGAGCAGACGCAGAGCATCTAACAGGAGAAGAGGGAAGCGAGATATAATTAATAATGTTGTTAATGGTTACCATCATATTAAGCCCTGAAATCAGTGTTTTTTGTAACTTTCGGAATTCTTTGTGATAATCGATCGGAAAAAGGGCTTAGGTTACAGTTTGTGGCACTTTTGCACTTGGGCCCCTTTTTGCATTAACTGTAAATAACTATGAAAAGTCAAATTTTGGTAATGAATTTTTTTGAAAACTTAATTTTTTAGTAAGGTAAAAAATAGAAACTACTTTTTTTTTATCGTTTTTAACGATTAAAAATTACTTAGGAGTCTTTAAAACACCATTCGCAGTTAATAATAACAAGGGGAGCCCAAAGTGCATAAGTGTTAACCCATTATTTGACCTATTACTTTAAAGAACTGTAACTAATTTTATGATTATGATCTTAAAAATATCTTTGAAATTTTCATCATTTCTCTTTAAAAATTAAGGGGCAGAAAAATATTTTTGTGGGCTGATCCGAAATAAAATACCCTTTTTCTCAATTACATTATCCCCTCGAATAGAGAAAAAACCCAATCTGGTCAATTTTTTTTTCAATTTTGCCGGTTATCTAAATTAGCAGAGGCTTTGAAAGAAATACAGTCTAACGTCTCTATAAGCTACACCTCTTTATAAGCTACATCTAGGATCGGTCCCGAGGTGTAGCTTATAGAGAAGTTTGATTGTAATTAAGAAAATATAATAATCATGATGGTGAAAAAGCTGCAGTAATTTTTGAGTTTTTCTAGCATTTCAGATATTTCCGGTGCAAAATTTAATTGAAAGGCTCCTGATTTTTTCTCTTTTGGTCGATCCTGTATTTTTGTGTTGGTATCCACTTTTTCGGCAAGTGATGAGGTGCAGATCTGCTTATGCTGTTGCCAACTAATTTTCACTAAACCCTTTTTGTTCAAAAAAGCGCAAGATAGCGCGTGTATGAACAGACTCTAACGTGTTTTTGTTAATTATTTATAGTTTGTCTGTCTGGCCTACTCTTGACCCAAGCACAAGCCGAAAACAGTAGGAACCAAGGCAAAAATGGAGGTGTGAACCATCGAAAAAGTAAAAGCAGGCTTTTTTCCGTCCTAACCTTTTTTGTAGATAAAAAAAATTGAGTATGTTTAATATAATGTATTTACTGTTCGCTGTTTTGGTAATAATAATAAACTTTGCAATAATTGGATACAAATTGAAATATATTGAAAATGTTTTATAGAGAAATGAGATTTTTTGAGAATGAAAGGGATCTCAAATTTATTTCTTTTTACCGAAGCATAACTTTTTAAGGTTCTGGTTTTTTCAGTTTTTTACATGGCATCCAATACACGCTTATTTTCGACCTCCCTCTAGCATGGGCGTTTATTAAAGCATGAGCGCGTGATGGAGAATGGGCTCTTATTGGAGTAAATACGGTATTTGAGACACACTTACACGTGCTGGCCTACCATGCGCTTAAGTTTTAACCTAATACGGCAACCCATGCTAGTGTTGTCGCGATCTAAAAAATTTTTTCCAGATTGATAGAGCACTCAAAAATATAAAAAATTCCTCCCTCCCGGGCTCGATTTTTTTAGGTAATCAACTGTTTGGAAGGTGAGCATAAACGATATATACTAAACCATGACGCAGTCAAATGTGCTTGGATGGCTTTGTTAGTTAGAAAACAGAAAAAATAAAATGATAAAATCATTTGTAGGTCACCATTCAAACAATAACTGTCTAAACTTTTCAACCTTTCGATTTTTAAATACATAGACTGACACCCCAGTTAACCGACACCTCGTTTATCTGACACTCTACAGCCGCTCCCCCGAAATGTCGGATAACCGAGAGTAGACTTAAAAAAGTAGATCTGTGCACTTCTCCAACTATTTATGCGGGAGCTTGAATGGCAAGTGTAAGGGAGACAGATAGCAGAGAAATAAGAAACAGGCCTGGGGCGACCCGATAGCTCAATTGGTAAATTAAAATGGTAGACTTAAAAAATTTTAAAACAAAATATTGGAAAATGAAAAAAGTCCTAAAAATCACCCTGTAATTATCTCACTTGCAAACTTCAAGATTGGTCTTAACTCTGAAATCTTAGTAAAAAAAATAGGTGGATGTGCGTCTATTAGAGTAAATACGGTATTGAATTTTTCCTTGAAAATTTTCAATAGTAGAATTCGAAATTCCTGGTTTCAACGCCACTTTTTGAGGCCGTTTCGGTTTCCGCTATTGAAGACCTCCTAAAAGAATTTTCATTCCCCTTTTTTACTAAAATTATAAGTTTATCCTTCCAAATTCTCAGCGGTACAAAAATATCTAAACACCGAAGATTTGAAAGAATAAACTTAAAAATTTGGTAAAAAGCCATGTGGAGCTTCCAGAAGCCACCTTTACGTGACTTCTAAAATGAAAAAAGAAACAAATGCCACGTCGTCACTGGAAAATTCTTCTTTTGCCAACCCTGCACAGCCTTATGAAACCGAAATATTGATTTTGAAGAAAAAATTGCAGGTCGTGCTGGTTTTTGTGAATTCAAATTTTCCGAATTTCGACTATTAATATAAAATCGTGAGCATGCTCATTGAATTCTGATCACACTACATGTTCGGCTTTTTATCAAAAGATGTGTATGACTTCTACTTTTTGTATTTTTTAACTTTTAGTCAATGCTTGCTTGTTTCTGACTGTCTGAACTTTTTCCATTGCAGGTGTATAGAGTGTGTGGTAGCGTCACTGTGTCCCTTGGGTTACAATTCCTCACCCACTAAATGCCATTTACCTTTTTTCCCAACTGTTACCTAGGTGAATTAGAAGAGGTGGCAGCCGTTCGTCGAAACCAAACACCCAGACTTTTGTTTCTCAACGACTGGTTGTTGTGTTTGATTTTTTTTGATATTTTAAGTTTAAAATTTGAATTCTGCATGAATGTTGTATTTTGATAACCAATTTTTTGTGCAAGCTTTTACGTACAATTTTATTGAAAATGGCAAGAAACAATTGTTCTTGATGGTGTTGTGCACTGATGTTTCCCTCATTTAAGTGGCCTATTAATCGTTCCTTATATACTAGTCGAACACATATAATTTTTGCATAAAAACAATTCTACTTAACTTTTGACTACTTTATTCTAATATTTTCACCTTTTTTATTTACTTTAAAATTGAGTTTCAAAATGTTTGTTTATTTTTTAACGAGGTAACAGTTACGGTATTGATTTTTTATGAGCTGTTATTTGTTTGTCAAATAGCTAGTCGAAAATTCTATCTATACAGTCAAACCACGATCAAAGAAAATCAAATCGAAACGGGAAAAGGGTGCATTTGGATTTTTTAGACGTAGTGCATGGTGTAGTAGTGAAGCTTTTCATCGCACCATTTCACACAGTGAAAATAACTATTTTCCTCCAGCTAAATCTCTTCCGTGGACATCTTCGATTTTTCAATTTTTTCAAGATTTTTTTTATTATTTTCTCATCCTATTATTTTCTTCAAGATGATGTTAATGTTTTCACACTGGTAGGTAGAAATGTTAGATGCTATAATAAATACATGAAAAAGCAAGTCACAAAAATAAAACAATTTTTTTGAAAAGGCACATTGTGTCCTAAAAGTGCACATTTTTCAACCCTGCACGAAAGTCCAGACGCCACGTAAAATACAGGGTTAAGAAATAAATGAAACTTTAAAAAAGCGTATGAAACTACCGTATTCTCTCTAATGGAGCGGCACTCTCTAATAGAGCTCCACGGGTTGAGGACAAAACTAGGGAGGGGGGGTGATAAACCAATTTTTGTTGCATTTTTAAAGTTGAGTCAAAAAAAATTTTGAGGTTTAAAAATAGAGCGGAGTGCCGCTCTATTAGAGAGAATATGGTATGTGCATTATATATCAGAATGTAGCCCTGAATGTTATTTGCACAGTTGGGGAAACTTAAGGAGCTGTGAAAACTAGACGTCAATTTAAGTCCGGAGATAATTTTTCTAATAGTTTCAACACCTCATCTACATACTTTAATTACCGTATGTCAAAAAAACTTAGGCGAAGCCTCAGGCGTAGGGTAGTCAAGCGTTCGTTAGGACGGACTCAACCCTGTTTTTAAGCTACCATTTGTCGAAATTGTTAGTCAAACCAATCTTCGCGTCCTTTAGCAGAATGGTGAAAATTAAGAATAAATTTTGAAGGCATTTTTCAAAATGCATATATTTCGGTCAATATGCATGTTTCACATGGACTGTCTTTTTAAAGTTGCTCAAAAAGAGTAGCAGAACACGATGGACACCACAGAAAAATTTTGAATAAAGGTCGTGGTAAGTCGGTTTATCATTCTCTCAGAAAATGCCTTTTAAGTGAGACGCTGGTAGATGATACTCCTGGAACAGTCATTTACCTTGATCTCCCTAGATACTAGGTGGAGGGATGAGGGTAGGGAGTTGGTTGAACTTAGGGATACATTTGAACGAGTGTATATCGGGATTGAGGGGAAGTGGTTTTTGCAGTTGGGCTTTTAAGCTCTTAAAAATAACAAAAGTTACAGTTCCCACTTGGTTAGGACCACTTTAAAAACATTTCAAACATGATGCTAAAACTTAGATGAATTCAGTGTAGATGAATTCTTCTTCTAGTCAGATTTTGAGAGTTTTTCAATTTCCCGCAAAAACTTTGAAAGGCCAAATTAAACATTCTTTACCTCTTAAAAAGCTGTCTATTTATCAACAGGGTGGTAAATCGAGGTTTTTGCGTTTTTCCGCCACCGGCAGCCATATGATTTGCTAGAAAAGGCCAAATATGGATGTTATATCGTTTTGTAGAGAAATCCCTCTGCTACAAAATAATGCTCACAGATTTGACATATTAACCCGTTTTTGGGGTGCTTCAGAGTTGTTTTATGGACAAATGCCAGGTGGCTCACCGGCGCCGATGCTTTTTTCGCCACCGGGCACTATACACAGCGCCTAATCATGCTAAAAAAGGTTGGTATACACCACTTTATAGAAGAAGCTTCACGCTACAAAGCCTAAATAAAAGTTTCTGAAATTTAACATGTTTTATGGATTTCTGAGCCCCGGTGGCATAATTTAAGTTAGTGTAAAAATTTCGCCACCGGGGCTCAGAAATCCATAAAAGCATGTTAAATTTCAGAAACTTTTATCTAGGCTTTGTAGCGTGAAGCTTCTTCTATAAAATGGTGTATAAAAAACTTTTTTTAGCGTGATTAGGCGCTGTGTATAGTGCCCGGTGGCGAGAAAAGCATCGGCGCCGGTAAGCCACCTGGCATTTGTCCATAAAACAACTCTGAAGCACCCCAAAAACGGGTTAATATGTCAAATCTGTGAGCATTATTTTGTAGCAGAGGAATTTCTCTACAAAACGATATAACATCCATATTTGTATGGCTTTTTCGAGCAAATTCTATGGCTGCCGGTGGCGGAAAAACGCAAAAACCTCGATTTACCACCCTGTTTATCAATCTTGACAAAGTTATGCTACAATTATGCCACAAAAATATCACAAATAGAAAATGGTCTGAAAGAAGTAAAAAATAAAGTAAAAAAAAATGAAAAACGCAGAGTCAATTCAGTGTAAGAAAAATTTGTTTTTTAAACCAACATTTTCCTGCAGTTCAAATTTTTACTGACTCATTTAATTATGTACATATGGAGTAATAATTATTGAAGATATCCTTTTTCGATTTTTTTTTTCAAATAAAAAAGGTGCACGACACTAGCTATTTGAGCTCATTACTTGCTTTTTGACCAGACTTTAATTTTGATTAAAAATATTAAATAAGGAGTTTGTACTAGTAGCATGTAGTCTGTAGTGGTCTATTCTTTGCACCTACACTGAATTTAAAACAAAAGAATGTCTTACAGCATTAAAAGATTTTTTAGCTTTAAAGTGCAGCATGTAATTAGCTTTCCCTCGAAGCACACAAGTCTACCTTCCCTTCGACGATTGCTAAATTTGCTTGAACATACGGCATGTCAAAATTGAATTTCTTAAAAACTTTAAACCGACAGAATGCCAAAAATTTTAAGTACCTTTTTAAACATGATTAGTGCAATTTAATTTTTTCCTCTTTTTTTTCGTACGGATTTTTCTTTTATGGCTGTTTGATTAGGAAGCAAAAGCATTTTGTGTAGTCGAACATACCAAGGTTGGAATTTTGGTGTCACTCTAAATTTTACATGGTCTTAACCGAAGTGAGGAAAAACAAAAAGAGACGGTACCGGTTCCCTTACTTGCAATTCGAATTTGAATTCGACGCCATGTGACTTTTTGCAATGTATAGCTTGAAAACTTGAATAAATTTGATGGATGATCCATTAAAAAGCTGCTGCAGAGACCATCTACCGTGTTCACTGTGATAGAAGCACATGTGGGTCTATTTTTTCGACGCCTTAAATTTTTGAAATTGTCAATCAAAATTGGCCCTAGCTCTGAAATCTTAGTCGAAAAATAGGGGGTGTGCGGCTATTAGAGACTGTGCTTCTATTAGAGTAAATACGGTATATAAAATATTTCTATCTGGAAATCACCGTGTGTTCACTAAATTGCTTTAATTGCTGCATAAATGTCGTTAAAAAGAATTAGAAAGTTAATAGGATTTGTTAATTTGTAACTATTTTAGAGTTATTTTGTTCAAACAACTTTTTAAATAAAGCTAGTGCTATTTTGAGAGCGCTTTTTAACACTAAACAAAATTTAAAATTCCGATAAAAAAATAACGCAGCAAAATATTGCAAAATAAAAAAAATGACCTTAAAATCACCGTGTGATTATCTCACTTGCGAAAAAAAGTTAACACTTCTAAAATATAAGAGCTTTGACACCTACTTGATAGAGGTTTTGACCTTACTAGCGAATAAACCCCCAGAATTTTTTCTTTTAGAAATTAAGTAAAAAGTATCCAAATATTAGTCCCAGACCCCGGAAAAAATGTATAAACATTTCTTAGTCCGTCCTAAGATACGCTGGCCTATCCCTAAGCCTAAGTAGTTACAGGTATTCTGTGGTTAAATGGGGGAAGGAATATTCACTGGTAGTGCCGAGGTTTCGAGTACCTGAAATTTGGATAACCGGGACATGGACCAAAACCCGAAATTATAAGGTTGGGTTCCGATTACTCAAAGTGGGTACCTGACTCAATAACCTCTTTAACCTTTTTGCAACGCTGCTATTGCTGTGATCACTTTTTAGTGCACCAATTTTTTTATTTCAAACTACACTTGTTTTCCAGGAAGCACCTAGAGTGAATAGCCCATAATTACTGCTATAACCTCTGCTACGCATAAATGTGCCCACCTATATATAGAGGATAATATTGATGCTGCTGATGCAACAAAACATTATTTGCCTGCTGACCAACGTGTTTTTTCCTAACTTTTAGCGATATTTACTTGTGCTCGTTAAATTTTAATAATTATTTGTATTTACAGTGTGAGAACACATATTTTCATCCAATAGCCCAGTGGCCACAGTTGTAGTAGTATTGCAATTGTAGCAGGAGTAGTTGTTGGTTGTCAGAAGCTTGTCAACTATGTAATGAAAGGTTTTCTGCGTGACCACTTCTTGTTTGACAACACTTCTTTTTTACTTCTGCTTTTTTCTAAGGGAAAAGGGTTCCTGGTTCGTGAGCCTTTCCTACTGCTCTTTTCCAGAAATGCTTTTGTTATATTTGTGAGCACAGCAAACATGCTAGCCGTGAAACAATGGGTTCAAAATATTATACACATTTTTCAACAAAAAATAGAAGCAATTCTGGAATATCCACCCATCAGTTTGTCTTAGTCCCCAAGCTGATTTTATTCGCATGAATTTCTATTTTTTCCTTGAATCTTTTCTCAGGGTCTAACTGCTTTTTATTTTAGCACGGGAACCTGTGGCGACAGGATGTTCTCGTAGGGCCAATTTCCCAGATCATTGTTTGATAAGAAACTTGGGTGGTGAGTTGTTGATCTTTATAGTCAAAATAACTTTGAACATTTAGTGAAAACTATATGTATCTATACGTAAAAAATAACCCCCTGAACCATCCCTAGGTCTCCTAAGTCCTTGGACCATGAAACTTGATAAGCACAGCAATTTGGGAAATTCGAATTCGCGCGGGACCACTCTAATTTTGTCCATAATGTTTTCGAATTAAATTTTAATTTGAAATTCTACTCATCACCCAACTTTTAACACAGACTCATATGAAATAATGTCAGAAACTATATCGTTCGATTTGGTTTTGTCAAGCAACGTTGGGCTCGACTAGTAAACGATTCTATAGTTTGAAAAAATTTTACATGCAAACGAAAAACATTAGAAAACATTATTGACAAAATTAGGGTGGTCAAATTTCGCAAATTGCTGTGCTTATCAATTTGCATGGTCCTTTAATTTTATAATTTCATTAAAGGTATCCATATTAGTGGTTCAAGAACAATGCAGGTCACCTTCGTGCTACTTGCAATCCATTTTCGGCTTGAACGCACGGTAGGCCAGCGTATGTAAGAACGTGTTTCACGTACTACAATTAAGAAAAACATTTACGCAGGCTGGCCTAACCTACGCCTAAGCCTAAAAAACCGAAGTGGGACTATGGCTTCCTAAACGGTAAGTACCATCACTTAGAAACCTGGGTAACACTACCTCAATGACATCATTAAGTATGGATATGGACCATTGAGGATGGATAAAGACGGATGGATGTGGTTTAGGAGTGTCGTCTATCTGTTTTATCAGAAAATATATTTTTGGTGCGCAGGTGTTGATGCGCAAATATCGTGGTGCGCAAGTGTCAAGTAACCAATTAAACACAGTCCTCTAAAATAGTCAGTTATTCTTTTAAAACCCTTTCCTACGTCTGTCTTTCTAATCTGACATGATTCTAGCGGTTCAGCTGTCGCCTACTACTTACATGCTACGCTTTCCATTTCACTGATAATAGAGCGATTACTAAAAATTCGACTTCCGTTACCTTTCCTCTTTCAATTTACGATTTTCGATTTTGAAAAACTTCGAGTTCCAATTTTTATTTCGATATTTTTATGTTTAATGCACGTATTGTCTGTTCAAATATAGACTTTTACATGCCTGCATGCATGTCAGACACCCAGCTAAACTTGTAAGTGATGATTGGCTGCCTCAGTGGTAGCATAGTGGCAGTTCGTAGACGTTCCACAGGGAATAAATAAATAAATCCGAAAATAATACAGACCTGTTTACTCAACACACTAGATTGGGAAGTATTGTTCCCCTAATTTATCAAATACCATGGTTAGACCTTGATCTATGATAAATTTTATCCTGCTCTAAACATGTCATTTCTAAGTATTGATCTATAACCTTAATTGCTTTGTCCACACGTTGTTATTGTTGGTGTATTGATTCATAGTGCCAGCCAGCCAACAGCAATTATAGACTTATGATTGTTAGCGTGTGTGTCCTTTTACTTGCTTGCCTTCCACTAATTAATTAAGTGTAGGTAAAGGCATCCCCTAGCTCTATACATATTCACTACTGTGGTTGGTTTGAGGTAGTAGTAGCAGTAATCTCCGAGGCAACTCATTGTAGTCGCCAGCTTTTCCCATTACCATTTTTGTAGACTACGCCTGCTGCTGCTACTGGTTGTTGTGTATGTTGTCGTTGCGGGTATCAACCAACCCCTAACGTATAATAATTAACTAACCCTGTTGTTGCTACTATTAACTTCCTATTGATTACTGATTCGGATTAATTGGTGTGTGGCATGGGGGTGTGCCAAAGTCAGGAGGACAAAGAGTTGCAGAGCAAGACCAAAGCTATAGATAAAGAGCTGATGCAGGGCCACATGGCTCAACAGAAGGTGGTCAAATTGCTTCTGTTGGGTAAGTCTACCAAATTGGCCATGGAATCGGAAAATTTAATGAGCAAATCAAAATAACTCGGATCACACCCCGGTTACTTCCCTTGTTAGTGTAAAAATTGAAGGATTTTGCAGAAACGACTGATAAAATCGGAACACTAACTATTTTTCTGACTAGACTGACCTAAGACAACGGGCAAAAATAGAGGTAAAAAATGTTGGATCCTAAGCGGTAACGAACTTGAGTGACTCTTACATGCACTATCTCATGTATGGGACAGCTCTTGTGCTCACTGTCTCATATATGGGACAAACTTCAAAGATGTTTTTATCAGCCTCAAACTGAGATATCGATATCTGTTTTTTTTAATGAATAGTGCATGGCTTAGCAGTACTGGTGTTGCAAAAGAATCCGTAATTCTACAACTGAGAAATAAATAATTTATGAAGGGAAAATGTCATCTTTAAATTGGGCCACTATGGGCCAGAGCGCATTAAAAGGTTAAAAAAAATTTTTGCTAAAGATATATTCTTTTTAGGTGCTGGTGAATGTGGCAAGTCCACAGTTCTCAAGCAAATGAGGTTTGATTTTTTCTAATCTATAATCTTACAAACAAGAGCAAATATATAAAGGGTGTTCGTGGAACTCCACTTTCGTAATGCATTTGCACCTGTTGGTGTCCTGCAGGTATCACCCAATCAAACTCCTTTTTGTTCTATTTTCTTAACAAAAATATAAAATGGCCGTAGAACATATATATAGTTAAATAAGGACAAACAAATGAGGTGATTTAATAATAGTAATTCACTTGCAGAATACTGCATGACCATGGATTCTCAGAAGGTGAGTGAATTGTTGATATCTGTCTACATACATCATGCCTATATTTGTAGACGAGATGCAAAAGCAGAAAGCAGTCTGCTACAACAACACTGTCCAAGCTATGGCCCAGATCCTCAGGGGCATGAACCAGCTAAATATACCCTTTAGCAATCCCAATCACGAGGTGGGTGAAGTCACGACTGAAAAGATGTGATCTATTCTTAGAGTCTGAATTTTAGGTCAAATATTCATTAAATAAAAAGCAAAAAGTGAAAGATCTAATTAATGAAAGAATGAAAGTTTATTAATTTTCTTTGATAGGTAGATCAAAAATTGTTAGAAAGTAGAATTCGAAATTGAAAGATCTACTTCTAATACGTGCTTTTTCGAAAAGCCCAAACATGTGTCTTTAGCTTTTGGAAAAAAAATTGCCCAAAATTTAAAAACTCTTAAAAATTTTCTCAGAAAAATAAGTTTTGGGCTTGAAATAACTTCTAGTTTTCACTGGTCTTTAAGTTTGTAAAAAGCTTCTCCAAATCGTCGGAGTAAACATTTAAGTAAACTAATCAATGTGAAAAAATGCAAATTTCGATCTTTTTAATGCGATTAATGATAAGCTACATGATAATATCATGTAGCTCGTTGAAAATATCAGTGACCGAAATTATATGTTCCCTGTTGAAACTTTCACTCACTACTTTCACGCATTTGAAATATGACCGAAATTTGAAATACATTTTTAAAATCAGGGCTGAAAGTTAGTGGAAAATTAATTGGGCTGCCCTGTATTATTGTTTTCACTATTCTTGTCCTTTCTTCAGTCAGATGCCCGCTTTGTGCTGGACACAATCAAGAGGGGCGAGGAGTCAGACCCATTTACAGAAGAGTTGACCAGGTCACTGCTCAACCTCTGGAAAGACAAGGCTGTCTCCCAAGTGGCTGTGTCTCGAGGCAATGAATTCCAGCTGGTCGAGTCTGCTACACAGTAAATCTATTACAGTTTTTTTACAATGGACTTACCTCGATATTTTTGTTCAGTTTCCTGGATTCCATAGAGCGAGTAGCCTCAGCAGATTATAAACCCACGGAACAGGACATTCTTTTAAGCAGGATAAAAACCACTGGTATTGTCGAAGTCAAATTCAAGATGAAGAATGTTGACTTCAGGTATTATTTATAAAAAAAATTATTTGAAGTCAATTTTTGGTTTGCAAAATTAACATGGCCTCCTCGAATGATTTTATTATTTTTCACCTTACAGTCCACTCTATCCATAAACTACACCTTAGAAACGGGTCGCAATTCACATTATTGGGAGTGTACGCTAATAGAACAGTCATTTTGCTTCGATTTAAAGCCAAATCGACCAAAATTATATGTTCTGTGTTGGAAGTTGCAACTGTCGTTCATACGAGTCCACTATTAGGCTGTTCAAAAAGCTCCTTGTAGCCCACAATTTTAGACTATTTTCGGCTTCCACCCGACTTCTGCTATTAAATACGTAGTTGATGTTAAAAAAACTACAGTCAAACCTCTCTACTATGGCACCCCAAAAGTTCGTTCCCGCCTTGGGTCCGACACTTTTTTTAACCGAATTTTCAAAGTCTTTTATCCATTCTGTTTTGACAGTCTGGTCCCAATATCGTAAGGATTCCGATTTTGCCGATCGTTTTTCAGAATTATAAAAAAAATTCTTCTAAAAAAGCAAAAACTCAGTTTTAAAAACAGGAAAATTCAAAAATTTCTGTTTTTAAACTGAGTTTTTGCTTTTTTAGAAGATTTTTTTTATAATTCTGAAAAACGATCGGCAAAATCAGAATCCTTACGATATTTGGGACCAGACTGTCAAAACAGAAATGGCAAAAGCCTTCAAAAATCGAGGTAAAAAAAGTGTCGGACCCAAGGCGGGAACGAACTTTTGGGGTGCCATAGAATAGGCAATTTTAAAATTCAGTATGGCCTGTGTTCTTTTTTTAATACAAAGCAAAAGTTTTCGCAAAGTCAGTGAATTTTTAGTATCCTGTAAATACGCATTCTGTAGGCTTGTCAGACGCCAAACTTGACTTTTGTTGATATAACCTTTGAACTAAAAAAAAGATTATTTTACAGCCTATTTGCTGCAGTTTAAAAAATGATTATTTTTTACATGTTAATTTTTGGCTTGAGTATAGAATCCCCCCCGGGGAGTGATCAGATCGAGGAGATAACCTCATATTCGTGTTTCTCGACCCCGACTTCATGTGAAAGCCGGCTGTTTTTTTGATTCTGAGAAAAAAAAAATTTTCGATCGACAGGGGGTATCATGGTTTTTTAGTCAAAATTTGAAAAATTTGAATTGCCGCCTTTTGAATTTAAAAGGGAATAAGGGCTGTATAGGGAGGGAAGGGAATAAAAGGGGGCCACTAATGACTCAGGGCCCACTAACAAGAAGATGTTGAACATAGTTTTGAATACTGGGCCTACCGCATAAATAAACTCTGGTATGCATGCTTTTTCATGCATCCAGAGTCACTTTCGAGTGATTTCTGTCTAAGGTATGTGGGTGTGCGCATCTCAACTCCAAGCCTTCTGCACCCCCGAAGGGGGCGCAGGGGCTTGAGAGTTAGAGATGCGCGCACTCACTTACCTCAGACATGATTCCGAGAAGTACACTTGATCATAAAATGCATATAAAGTCTCTTTTTGCCACGGCCCAGTTGAAAAACATGGTGAGGCAGTCGAAGAATACAGATATTTAAATTTCTAACGTTCTGCCATAAAAGTGGCCTCTTTTATTCCCTTCCCCTCCCTATACAGCCCTTATTCCCTTTTAAATTCAAAAGGCGCCAATTCAAATTTTCCAAATTTTGACTAAAAAACCATGATAGCCCCTGTGGTTCGAAAAATTTTTTTTCTCAAAAATTTTTTTTTTCTCAGAATCAAAAAAACAGCTGGCTTTCACATGAAATCGGGTCGAGAAACACGAATATGATGTTATCTCCTCGATCTGATCACTCCCGTGGGGGGGGGGGATTCTATACTGCAACCAAATTTTTATCCAAAATAGCATATAAAAACAAACAAAGTTTTTTTTCAGAATTTTTAAAAACTTTATTTTTAAGCCAATTTATTGCCAGCGTATCTTAAGGTATTATTTATGGCTGATTGACCTTTAGTTTATCAGTTTGTGATCAATCAAATAGGTTATAAATTGAAAAAAATAGTTGGCAAAAAGAGCTGATATTGGACCCACAAATTTCACCTTTTTCTAAAAAAGTCATGAATTTGACAAACCCTTTTACTTTTGTAAATTCACTGAATTTGCAAAAAATTTTGCTAATTAATCAAAAAAGACAGGGTGGGCTGACTTTTCGAACTGCGTATTGTAGCTTATGAATTTTGCTACAAAAAGTTATGTTACACCAACTACGTCTTTAGTAGTAGAAGTCGGATGAAAGCCGAAAATATTAAAAAATTATGGGCTACAAGGAGCTTTTTGAACAACCTGATACATAGACAGAGTCAAGCATTGTTTTCATATTTTCTTGACTTTTATGAAATAATTCTTTGTTCATCCCAGCTTACGCTAGCCTAAAGCACTAGCCGAAAAATTGTAAGGCGTAAAAAACTACTGGATGGTACACTAGTGTAAAAATTGAGTAAACCTTTTTTTGCAGCTGATTTACGTCTTTCTGCAGTTTTTTTATGTTTTCTGCAGCTAATCCACAGGGGTTATCAAGCACTTTCGAAAACAATTTTTTTTAATTTTTTCTAAAAAGGTTTAGTATTTTTCTTCAGTGTTTTTACAGTGTTTAAGTTAAATTTCTTTTGTTAAAAATAATTGCCTTGGGGTACCAAGGTAGTCCAAAATTTTTTGGTACCTTAAAGTCGACTTTAGTTTTCCAAGGAAATTTTTTGAAAAAAATAGTTTTTTCGCGAAAATGCTTAAAACATGGTAGAAAATACCGTAGAAAGAAAGATTGGACCATTTTTGGAAAAACGTTTTTAAAAAATTCAAAAATTCTCGGTATATAAATATAAAAACATTGTCAGTCAATTTGAAATTCTTGGAAAATACTAAAACAACTGTTTAAGGGTATTTGATGTGGGTGGGCAACGATCAGAGAGGAAAAAGTGGATTCACTGTTTTGAGGTGAGTTGACTGCAGTAACAGGCAAGTTGTTTTAATGTGGAGGAGTATTTAGGATGTGAATGCCATCATCTTTATAGCAGCCATCAGTGAATACGACCAAGTGCTTTTTGAGGACGAACAACGGTAGGAACAATTAACTATAGAGTTGAAGGTATCAGATAAGAGTTATTGTAGAACAGGATGGTAGAGTCCATGCGTCTGTTTGAGTCCATCTGTAATAGTCGATGGTTCATCAACACCTCGATGATTCTCTTCCTCAACAAAAAAGATTTGTTTCTGGAGAAAATCAAAAGGATCTCCATCAAAATTGCATTCTCTGATTACAAGGGTGCGTTAAACAATTATGCATGCAGTTTATGAAAAAGTATAGCCTAGACAAAACCGACTGTTTTAATGGGGCATGCCCGTGTGTTTCAAAAAGTTGAGGCGGGGACTAGCAAATGTTTTCGAACTGTCATAACGTTCACTAGTTACCGTATTCTTATTCTTAAGACTCCCCCCCCTGGTTTCTTGGCTTCTTGGCATTGTGTTTCTGACCTGATTTGTGATTACTGCTCTCAAGCAAGTTACCACCTATTTTGTAGCCAGTGAGATGAGCTACAAAACGGGTGGTAAGTTGTCTGAGGCAGACTTCAAAAAGTGGGTCAAAAACATGATTTTGAACCACGGAGGGGGGGGGTCTTCTATTAGAGAGAATACGGTATGCGTTCAATCTGATGTTGATGACCTTGTACTAATTTAAAAAAATACACATGAATCTGTGGAAACATCAACGAGAACGCATAGAAAAAATTTGTGAGAAATAAAAACGGTATTTTTTCGGTTGGCCCACACCCCTAACTTTTAGAAAAGTGACCTAAATACACGTCCTAAACTACTTTTTTATGCTCAAGAAGATAAAGGAAATATTTATAAACAGTTTATGATTTAAAAATTTTAACTTTCTCAAAAAATTTGCTTTCAGCTTCCCAATCATATATGGTCCTTTAAAGGGGCATGCGCACGCTAATGAGGTGGTGCCCGGGAGTTCAAATTTTTTCCTGATCATTGAAATTTTAGACGGATTTTTTCAACTTGGTTTATAACAAAAAAGGCCTACAATTTAATTTTAGGTATGGTTTTGTTAGAAACCAAGTTGAAAAATCGATACAGAAGTTCAATGGTTAGGAAAGTTTATCGAATTGATGGGCGCCACCTCTTATTAGCGTGGCATGACCCTTTAAAGGGGCATGCCCACGCCAATAAGTTTGATTTCAAATGTTTGAATTCCCGGGCACCAGTTTTTCAGATGAAGACAAAATGAATTTGAAATCACTTTTCATTTCAAAAAAAAATTATGGTATCCTTTTAGTCGTCTCACTTTTGCGATACCTTTTTCCGTAACACTTATTATCTTGTTTAGCAATACCCAACTCTAGGGGCAAAACTAATATTGGTTGGTAATTTTCGGTTTCTCGTATGAAAATGTTAGGGTTTTTTGCACAGCTTTATCTCGGAGTTCAGGTGGTCGATAATTCGCTTCTTAGGTCAAGCAATTTTCTCGTATCAGTTATTCGTCCAAATGCCGATCCCCGACACCAATTGTAATTTTATAAAGCATCAATTTTTAACCAAACATAAACGGATCCCACTTGCCATAGTATGGACGTGGTATCCTTATCATTTAACATCATTACCGTATTTCCTTTAATAGAGCCCCTCTTTTGTCAATATACTTTAAGGGTGTGTATCTCAGGGCTGAGTGAATATTTTACAAAGATATGTATTGCATTTTCTTGACTCCTACGAGTATGTAAAGTTCATTTTGGAAACGATACGTTGTTTTATAATATCTCATCAAAAATCCATTTGCATGTGTAGAACCTTCAATTTGATGCGAAAGTCCAACAGAATTTCTCTGATTTGTCTAGTCCAGCTGATTGGAAGATGTGCTGTTGGCTTTAGCGAAAGCACTCATTTTCACAGACGACATTTTGGATGTTGGGATACTAATACAAGGTTATTCGGAAGGTCGTGATGAAATTGAGATAGAAACATCTTGAAATAGACTAGAGTAACGATAGTACGAAATTTCGGTCATTCGAAAAGCGCCAAAAAGTGATAATTGAACAATGTCGTCATCCTGCGACATAACACAATCCTTCTCTGTTTGTCATAGTTTTACACTTCGACTAACCACAAATTCATTCCTCGCGACATAATTCGAAATTTACAAAACCCAAACAACAAGTCACTTTACTGCGCCAGAGAACACATACATAAAAAAATCCGACAATAAGGAAACTTATTTTAACAACAGTCGAATCAAATGTATTCTCTCTTCAATACGTCTTCTTTCTGAACTTGCAGCCTTCCGCCAGGCGCGTTTTTCCTCCAGTAGGCTGACAGAGATCAGTTCCACATCCAACGCAGGAGACAACGGTAGAGGCATGGCTGAGGTAGTCGTAATCTTGGTGCAACCGGACACTTCACATCCTCAATAATTTTGACTAAAACTAAAAAGCTTATAAAAATAATAAAAACTTACCATAAAAAACGAATTCGGATGCTGGACGAGTCGCTTGAGCTTGTGTCGCTTGAGCTCATCTTCCTTGGTCGGTTGAAACAAATCCTTTCCGAGTGGCATCTTGCTTTACGCTTGACGAAAGAGCTTCTAAATGAGTTTAACGAATGGTTACTTGCAAAAAAAAAAATAACAAATGAGACAGCACAAGTTAATCTTTAGCTGGCTTACCATATTACACTCAGCTATATCATGAAAAAAGTGTTACGAAAAATGGGATCACAAACTGTGAGACGACTAGAAAGATACCATAAAATTTTTTGATATGAAAAACTATTTCAAATTCATTTTGTCTTCATCTGAAAAACTGGTGCCCGGGAATTCAAACATTTGAAATCAAAGTTATTGGCGTGGGCATGCCCCTTTAACGGAATTTGATGTTATTTTTTGGTGATTTATCAAATTTAGAATTAGGCTGAGGCAAGGGTAGGCCAGCGTATCTTAGGATGAACTCAAACATTTAAAGTACGAAAAACATGTTGGAGTTCACCCTAACATACGCTGGCCTACCCTTGCCTAAGGCTAAATGTGTTAAATCACCGAAAATGACCTCAAAATACTCTTAAAGGACCATAGCCGTCGCCGACAACGAGAATTTCAAATGTTTGAATTCGCGCGGGACAGTTCTCTTTCGTCTTTCATTGTACTCTTTTGAGTCATTCGAAGCAAGTCAAAAGACTACAGTGCGAGACGAAAGAGAACTGTCCCGCGCGAATTCAAACATTTCAAATTCTCGTTGTCGGCGACGGCTATGGTCCTTTAAAGGAGGCAACTATTTTGAATCAGAAACTATGTAAAAATGTTCCCTTCATTTATTTGAGCATAAAAAAGTAGGGCTAAAGTTTAGAATGTGACCTTTTTCTAAAAATGGTCAAAATCAGTTTTTTAGTTGTGTAACATTGTAAAAATGCTCAGCATTCATTTTTATTGTTGGGAAAGCCAATTTTTCAAAAAAAAAATTTTTGTCGAAAATTGTCAAAAAACGTTATACCATCACACCTGCCTGCCTTCGGCAGGCAGGTGTGTATAAAGGTCAGCCCTTATGTACCCCAAAGGGCTTCCTATTTTAGGTGCCTGCCGAAGGCAGGCAGGTGTGTATAAAGGGTCAGCCCTGGCCCGAACAATGTACCCCCAAAGGGCTTCCTATTGAATTAGGGTGCCTGCCGAAGCAGGCAGGTGTGTATAAAGGTAGCCTTTGTACCCCCAAAGGGGTCCTATTGAATTAGGGTGCCTGCCGAAGGCAGGCAGGTGTGTATAAAGGGTCAGCCCTTGCCCGAACAATGTACCCCAAAGGGGCTTCCTATTGAATTAGGGTGCCTGCCGAAGGCAGGCAGGTAAAAAATGTGAAAAAGTCAAAATGTCTGATGGAAAAAACCTTTCCCAACAATAAAAATGAATGCTGAGCATTTTTTACAATGTTACACAACTAAAAAAACTGATTTTGACCATTTTTAGAAAAAGGTCACATTCTAAACTCCAGCCAAAAGTAGTTTAGAACGTGTATTTGGGTCGCTTTTCCGAAAGTTAGGGCGGGCCCAACTGAAGAAGTACCGTAAAAACACCGCCGGTCCCCGCTTTTTCTCCGTGTAAGGCACGGGCTTACCTCCATGAAGATTAGTAATTGGTTACTGCGGTCACCTAGTGAGTTGACTGTTTTTGCAGTATGATGAGACTTTGTTCTTTTTCTAGATTTTATATAAAGTCGAAAATCTATATAATGGCTCCACAAAAGTTCATTCGTCGGACACTTTTGCCCTAGATTTTGTAAAAAAATTCCGTTTTTTATTTGTCAGTCGCGTGCCAAAAATATTGTGAAATTAAAAATTGTGAAAGTCAGCAAAAGTTGACTGTGAAGAGTTGAGCCATTAAGTTATAGTTGTTTCATTTGTAGGTCCAAATACCTATGACGACCAAGTCAAATATATAGAAGAGAAGTTTGAGGGACTTAATGCCAACCCAGATAAAACGATCTACATACATCAGGTGCGCAGAGACTACCAGCTACCGTTTAAAATTAATTGAAAATTAATTTAGACTTGTGCCACAGACACAAATCAAGTTCAAATGATCCTAGATTCTGGTTAGTAAACATTAAGACTCCTAAAAATTGTTTGAAAATCATTTATTTAGTAATTGACATGATTATCCAGGCCAACCTGCAAGGCTGTGGTCTCTATTAGAATGTGGTGGCTGTGATTGCAATGTAAACTATGTGTAATATTGACAAATAATTTTATTCATAATATATATTAGCTTTTTGTTGACTTTTACCAAACTACAAAAGTATGTATTTATTTGTTTATGTTTTCAGTGAAGATAAAAGTTTGGTTATAATAGTAACTAAAAAATCTGTCAATTACTAGGCTTAAAAGGTCATGTGCGCGCCTATTCCGTCTGATCTGGCAATGTCAGTATGTTAGCCGGGGCTTACAAATGTCTTACGTACTTTTTCCGAGGTCTCGGACATATATTGTGTGATTTTTACTAGTTTTTTAAAACGGAAAATTTATAAAAGGGGGTATTCTACACTATGGTCAACCTTTTGATGCCAGATTCAAAATCCGCGACCTGAAATTACGCCTAAAAAATTGACAAATAAGTCAAAATAACTAGCGTGCCACCAGTGGGGTCAATGTGTTCTAGGCTTAAAAATCGTAACGATTATCCACTGCGTCGTTCATAAAATAAAATTTTAGTCACGAAAGTTGCCCGCTCCTTTCAAGGAACTTTTGTGAATTACAGTTCGAAACTGCGAAACTGGATGATAAAGAAAATAAATTGCCGTCACTAAATTTTGATCTATATACAATTTTTCGCGGCTGCTGCATCAAAGAATAATAAAATTGACTTCACGGGGCACCAAAAAGCTGTCTTAGTTAGAAGAAAGAAAGGAAACATAAAGAAAGGAAAAAGTTTCTAAAGACAGCAGAAGCAAGTTGAAACTTTTTGTTCTTCTATCTTTTCCTTCCAAAAAAACAACAATGAATTCGTGACCTGTGGGTGATGGGAGAGTGATTATCGCTGGATGAATAGTGACTGTCTACTACTGCTCGCGGTCAGACCGCAACATAAAATACTCATACACTCTCTGATCAACCAAATGACCTAGTTAAAGAAAAAAGTGAAAAACATTGAAAGGAAGTTGATTCGGGAAAATCAAGGATATTTCCAGAACATGGTTTTTTAATTAATTCAAACCTATTTTTCAGAATATTTTTACTTGGGCTCACCTTTTTTATTACAGTCAAACACCCTGGGGACCGAGTCCAGGTGTATGTCAAATAGAGCTGCATGTTTAACGGGTGTATGTTAAATCAAGCCTCGACTGTTTTGTTTTAATTAGTCGCATAATTATAGTAACAATTAATTTGCATAAAAATTTAAAAATCAAAGATGTCCGGAGGTGGGGTTGAACGCATTTCTTCTTTTTTGTGCTACGTAGCACGATAGTAACTGTGCTAGATGCGTCACAGAGGCTCTGCCGCTGTTAGGTCCCAAGTTTTCAAATTATTTCTGGAATTTTAATTTTCAAATTTTAAACCGACATTTTGACTCTACTCTGCCCCAAATCAACTTTTTAAATGTGTTTCCAAACACTCTTCATCGATTCAAAATCGCCTCAGAAGCTCGAAAAAGACATTATTTTTGAGTTCTGGTCAATAAAAAATTGAGTTTTGGACATTTCTAAATTTTGACTTTTTGGCTGTTTTACCAGGGAACTTGTCAAAAAGAGCTTCTAATGCATTTTCTATCAAGAGGATTGCTCGGAATTATGTATAAAGTAAGTAAGTGTGCGCATGGGGCCATTTTAGGTGGATGTAGGTGGGGGGAGTATATTAGAGCGCCGGCATTTTTCTTTGAAATTATGTGTTAATTATAACGTTGTCGTGTAGCCCAGGATCTTAGCTTTTGAACGAGCTATCAAACTCAATTAACTTTTTTCTTTAACATGGAGATTTGAAATAAATTCTATTCTCCTCAACTTACTAGATTTCTATATTTTAATCTGAATCTGTGGTCACACGATAGGGTTTGAGACACGACCCTTAAATGGGTACAGGTCGTTTGACCATCACAATATTACAGTCACAATATTGACCGTAAGCATCTTTTGACCGTCACAATTCTGACAGTCAGCAATTTTAACCGTCATTTAAATTTGATATTTTAATTTAAATTTCATAAAATTAAATTAAATTTTAATTTCATATTTTTTTAAATTTACCCGGTACCGCCTTTTAAAGATTAAACATATGCATGCTTGAGACACCTCTTCAAAGAATGGCTTCAGAAGTAACTTTTCGAAAAAAATTCTATTATAAATTGACTATTTTATCCAATATATAAAAGGCTCTGTCAAGTAAGTGCCTTCTTTTAAGATTGCAGCGAGTATATATTTTATGCATGATGAGTTATTCACAGTTTGATGTATGTACTTTGACGCGAAAAGTATAATTTCATCAATCCACAAAATATTTTAGCTATGTTCAACCCAAAAGCATATTATTTTACACTGCTTATTTTTTGCACCCTTCTTCTATGCCACATTACTAATGGTATGTTGTTATGCCTTCTTGTTGTAATCAAACCAACCCTCGATTTAGGCCAAACAGTCAATAAGGTGTCTCCATGTCTAGAGAACTGTCTGGTGCCTATGGTCAAAATTGAAAAACTATCTCTTTTATCTTCCTAAACTACGAAAAAGTGAATTAATAGTTGTTTGCACATATCTATCAGACTCCATACCTAGGTTTGCGATATTCTGGACACAGCAGCCAAGTGTTCTCAAAAGTGTGGACCCCAAGACCAGTCGCACTTTTTCCAATATACAACATTTTACCGCATTCATTGCATTGAGATGGAGGAAGCATTGGAAGACCATCTGGACTGTTTGAAAGAAGCTTCTTACAAGGCGGATGTTCGTAAGTCATACAACTTCTGATAAACAAATGATCTTACTGTATTCACAGATTGCCGTGGAAAATGCACCCAAAAGACAGACGATAATAAGCTGGCTAAAGAAGAGCGCCAAAGAAATGTTTGCAAGTAAGTATCTTTGATGACTTTTTCGGTCGGAATGCATTCTACGGCTTTGCTCCAAATCGTTTTTCGGCGTTTTATAGTTTTCGGCGACTCCGAGTATCCCGTTCTCCAAAATTTTTTTAAAGGTTATTGCTACTAGACTAACTTGAACTTTAGTGCTGAGTCAGTACTGCTGACTACAGCATTAATTAACCAATAAATGAATTTACCGGGGGCAAATTAACCTAGTACCGCAATCGGTATCAAATGAGTTTGGATCAAATGAATGGAATCAAATGAGTACGAACTACTCGATGTGCCCCCTTTAGACTAAACCTCAAAACTTTTGAATGAAAATTTTACTTTTTGCATCTAAGAAACTTTGAAAAATAAAAATAAATAAAAATCCATTCTGGTAAAGGAGATATATTTGAGTCCAAAGATACGCTCGTCCGCCCTGCACCTGAGCTCGAACCGAAAATAAACAGGGTGAAGAATTAGGATAAAACCTGATTGACGCGAGTTGGGCTGGGTGCGAGTTGGGTTTTACCATCAGTTCAGATGGTAAGGTTGTGATAAATCGTCCGTTGTGATAAATCGTCGTGTACCGACCCAGGTGGTAGTCGGCAACAGCCTTAAAAAACTTTAGGCGTATGTGCCTCCCTCCCCCTTTAAACAAAGCTGTAAAGTGCACTTTGATTATTTTTGAACAAAAATTATGATTGTGTGTAATTCAGAAGCGTGGAGTGCTCAACTGTGTGTTACTACAAAGAGTTCACCCACAGTTGTCCATGTTCCAGTGATCTGCTTTTGGTAGGTCCATTAATGATGTGTGAAGTTTATGATTTTTTTCGTAAAGAAAATCAATGAAAGACTAGCAGATGAAATGAAACGATTGCTACTTCAGTCAGCTTATGACAGATTAGATCCTCAATGCCAGAGAATTCATAACTCCAAGTATATGAAGAACAGGCTGCTAGAAAGTACTAGTAAAAAGTAGAACTACATTGAATGAATGTATTTGTCTGTAAAAATTAATATGATGAAAAATAAAAGTCTTTCGATCTTACAACATGCTATGAATGTATTTTTGACATAAAATGTGAGCTTTGATCAAAGTTCTGAGTTGTGTTTTCAGCGGATAGACAAAATAAAGCAACAACTTTGTTACCAAACACTGAAATTTTTCGGGTCTACAAGTGACAAAGGGGCTATGGTAGCAGGGTTTCTAGCATGATTTCACAAAATCAGACTAGAAATCATGTACTGACCGTAAAAAAACTGGATAAATCTTTTTTCTGCCCGCTTCTGGCTTTTTTCTGCCCGTTTTTGCTTCTTTCTGCCCGCTTTTTTCAAAATGATCAAAAATAACCCCGATTTGTGATAATTTTTTTTATTTTTAGCAGCCCTAGTATACAAAATTTCCTAAGGAATCCGAATTTGTTAAAGCTCTCAGACAGCTGAGAGCTAAAAAGCTCTCAGCTGTCTAGTTTCGGCCACTTTGCAGATTTAGGCGAAAAAATTTCTTGCATGCAATAAATGGTCACATCTTAGCAGCCAAGAGCTTTTTGGAAATTGTGTAAAAAAGTTCGGATTCCCTAGGAAATTTTGTATACTGGTGCTGCTAAGAATAAAAAAAAATTATCACAAATTGGGGTTTTTTGATCATTTTCAAAAAAGCGGGCAGAAAGAAGCAAAAACGGGCAGAAAAAAGCCAGAAGCGGGCAGAAAAAAGTCTCGTCCAAAAAAGTTAAAAAATTAGACATTTTCTACTTTTCCGCTAAATCTACCTTAATCTTCATTGGAACAAGTCAGGCGAGCTGATCCAAAAAAGGAAAAGCATTTTTCCACGCAATCTAAGACCACTAGGTGGTGGCCAAAAGTGTAGAGTGGTAGTTGAAAAAGAAGATAACGAGTACTAGGCCCTCTGAAGCAGTCGAAAATGAGCCCTAAATGGTGGCTTTTAGAAGATTTTGCGGGAAAATAAAATACTCTTCAAATTTGTGTTCAAAGATGTGGTGAAATTGCCTTTTGGGAGTGGCTTTATTGGAAAGTTCGGTTTCATTTTTCAACTCTCCTCTAGGGGATGGGTTAATCAGAGAGTGTGGTTATGTTAGAATAAATACAGTATCTGGATGTTCGTAAATAAATTATGAACATTGATCAAAATTACTCATGAGCATAAACTTTTTTCTATCGCCTACTTTAGTTTACATAAAAAATATATTTTCTAAAAAGTCAGCACACAAAATAGAAATTTTACAGGCACTGTCGTTATTTTTTTCTATTCAAAATGCTGACTAACAAAGTAAGCAAAAAATATTCCGTGTAGTTTTTACATTGAAGTTGCTTTTGAGAAGCAAAAATTAAAGACCATCTCTGCATACTTAAGCGGAACAGTTAGATACTATAATCATAGCATTTTTTGCTCTGCTCAACTATTACTAGAAATTTATCATATTCAACGTTTAAAATGAATGTCATGTTCAAGTTGTCTGCTCTGCTTTTAGTCGTCCACTGTCTTTGTATGACCCAAGCGAAGGCCGGGGAGTCAGGCATCCAAAAAGAAGGTATAGGATTTATTAGCATGTAAAAATTTTAAGTAGGTCACACATAACCTTTTTAATACGTATGTAAAAGGTTAAAAGCCATGTGTTTAGAATTTAAGACACTTTTGTAGTTCTTCATTTTCTTTGATCCGAAAAAAACTATGCAAAAACCATTTGTTTAAATTTAAGAAATTAAGATAATTTTTGACTTAAATTTTTTTACAGATGTGACGAACGACGATTGTGACTGCTCAACAATTTTTGATTGTGATGACTGTGATTGTGAGGGATGTCAGAATTGCCCGGTTTGTCTCAATTGTGGTTATCCTCCAATAAAATGTCAGTTGGAATTTTGTCTTTTTTGTCAAAAGGCTGGCCAATATAAACGCATTTCAGCTCGCTTTTTCAAAAAGACTCTTTCAATCAACAAAGAGCCCTCCATTCCTGAAGAGCCTGAGACTACACCTGTTGAAGATGCAACCACTTCAGAGCAACCCCAGACCGCAGCTTCTCAAGATTCGACCACACCAGAGCATCCTACTACTACTGAAAGTCAGACAACCACAGTTTTTGAGAACGCTACAACAACAACTACCCAGGATCCTTCAACAACAACTTCAGTGGCGCCCCTGACCTCTGAAAACCCAATAACTTCTGAGGAGCCGCACACTGCAAGCTCTGAAGAGCCTGTGGCACAACTACGGTAGAACCTGAGACTACTACTGAATATTTCTCCTAAATTGTAATTTGAAACAATAAAATATGTTTTTAAAATCATTTATTAATTTAATAAACAGATTGTGTTGGACAATGTGAACACTAATTTTTGACAATATATAGCAAGTATACTCTAAACAGTTGGCACAATGATTAAGATTTAAAAAAAATTGTAATGAGGGGAATCGAAAGGTAATTGAACTTCTGTAATACCAAACCATCACCAAAATAATATTTTTGTCAAAAAAAAAAGCCTACATGATAGCCATCTCGAGATTTTGGAATAAAGTAAACTTCAATCCGCACCTGCGGATATTATTCTTGGCTCAAGATAATACCAAAAATTTTTTATCGGTGGATAAAACCCGTACATGTGGCGAATGGAAGCATAGGGACATAACTAAAAGTAAGACCCACCAAACATATTTAACATAGCATACTTTAGAATATCTCGACAAATTTAAATTTAATTTAATTTACTGGTGAAACTGTTTTCTTAGTAATTATCGTTGTAAATTACCTTTTCAGAGCCCAAATTAAACCAAGCAGATTTCCTTGGCGATCAGCAAAAGTACCAAACTCACCAATTATATACGTTAGTATAAAAAATGTCTACCGAAAAAATGGTGTTAGGTCGGTTGACTAATACAGTCCACTCTCGACATAAGCACACCCCCTCAAGTTCGTTCCCACCTAGGGTCCGACACTTTTTTAACCCGATTTTCGAAGTCTTTTGCCAAACCTGATTCGTCAGTCTGATCAGAAAAATCGTACAGATTCTGATCCCACCAATCAGTTCTCGAGATAGCCACAAGTTTGCCGAAAAGACCCGCGGATCTCGATATAAGCACACATAATTTAAAAAAAAGGTGTGCTTATATCGAGAGCCGCGGGTCTTTTCGGCAAACTTGTGGCTATCTTGAGAACTGATTGTGGAATCAGAATCTGTACGATTTTTCTGATCAGACTGACGAATCAGGTTTGGCAAAAGACTTCGAAAATCAAGTTAAAAAAAGTGTCGGACCATAGGTGGGAACGAACTTGAGGGTGGGCTTATATCGAGAGTGGACTGTATTAGATAGAATAACGTTGATTATGGCTTAAAAGCATTTTCTGTAAAAATGGACCACTTCATTTGTACTTTTGTCGCCTCGATTTCATCGAAAATTCTAATTTTAGTCTCATTCGAAAGAGGAGAGCATTCTGAGCAAGTTTACTTTTGACAGAACGTCAACTTCCAGTTTGGATCTCGAGATATGGTCAATTCAAAGTTCGACCAGTACCAGAAGTCTGAAATATGGCTATTTTCTTTCTTCTTGATACATCTTTTTATATTTATTGCAGGGACCTCGCACATTTGATACCATTCTACGGAGAATTGAGCGGGCTTTCTTATGGTGCTAGTGGATTTCGCTTGAGTATAGTTTTCATAGAAAAAATTGATATTTTACACAAAAATCAAAATTTTCAAAACAAAATTTATTTATTCTTATTGCGGATTCTTAAAACTAACTTATTTTGAAGAAAATGGAGAAAAAAATTTCGAAAAAAGTCATGCAACAAAAAGTTTCCTAATTAGAAAAAATGCACGCGCACCATTTTTTCACTGCCTTTTAAAACTCTTTTTCGCTCAGGACTTTTTTAAAAGAAATTTGTGGAAAGTTGAAGTTATATATATATACTTTGAGATGCAGAATTTAACGAGCTTCTAGCAGTGCTTTTGGATTTTAATATTGCTTTGTTTTTGAGGGGAAAAAAGGCAATTAAAACAAATCTCATTAACACAAAAATTAGATTTCGGAATAAAGTTTAGCTAGAGATGCGGACGATCGATATATCGCGTATCGCATCAAATTTGGTCGAAAAATATCGATCGCAAATATCGCATTTGGATTTTTGAAAATATCGCATATCGCATCGCAAATTTCGAAAATATCGCTTTTAGATTTTGTCATTCTGTCAAACAATTACAGTCCTGTTCGACTTATTTGTTTTGTGCACTTCTTTGCAGAATATTCTCCGGGCTTTCCTCTATTGATAATATTACTGGTCTTGGATGTGCTATATCTGGAAAATTGTTTTGTCTTAATTTTTAAAGAATAAATCTGAAATTCTGGCTAATTTTTTTCGAAAAGGTCTCAAGAAATTTTCACCATCATATAGCCCTGAATCTTGGCTTTCTTATGAGCTATCAAACTTTGCAAAATGTGGTCAGAAATGTAGAAATTTCAATGTTTTTAAAAATACAATTTTTCTAAAAAAATTGAAAACCTCCAAAGATCTACTCTCTAAGTTCATTTAGCAAAGTTTGATGGCTCATAATAAAAAAATTTAAGGCTACATGATGGTGAAAAATTTTTTGAAAAAAAATCACAAAAATGTAGAAAAAAGGCAGAAAGAAAATCTAAGACCAATTTTTAATAATCTACGGCCATTTTTCACAATTCTACGGCCAAAATTTAATACCACCCATTGTTTATTGCCTTATGAATAAAGAAGGCATGGCAAGGCAAGTCATTATTTAAAAAACCCACAATTACGGGGATTTACGCGGGTTAGGGCCCCGAAAACGGAAATCGACTGGGCAAAGAGCTACTCACACAATTTTTTTTGATGTGCGCGTAATTTCCGGACACCCTTTATGTTCAATAAAGCGGAAAACTGATTTTTTTGATGATTCAAAACATGATTTTGTTTGCTTTTAATATTTCCGTAATCGTTTGGAAAAAATATCGCATATCGCAGAGATATATCGCACGTCGATTTTTAGAAATATCGGATATCGCTGTCGCATCCAGGCGAGGCTAAAAATATCGCATCGCATATATCGCATAAAGCCAGATGCGCATCTCTACTTTTAACAATAATTTTCACTTGATCAATAACTTATTTTCTAGCCTTGTCCCTTGTCTGCAAGATCACACCAACTGCAAAGATTTTGAATGGAGAAAAAAGTTATGGCTATTTTTGAGTGAGAATGCTAAAAAAGACGCTACTTTTGCGCATGTAGCTTTATTCACTTTTAGTCAAAAAAACTATTTCTAGTGCTTAATGAGCTTTGAACACAAAAATGAAGATTTTGATGTCGAATCTCAAAAAGTCTTTAGATTCGGGTTGCCATAATAATAATAATGAAGTACAAATATTAAAATGAAGTACAGATAACTATCCTGCTTTTATTTCTTGATATCTAACAAACTCACACCTGAGAAAACCTTGGACTTCTTCTAATCCCAGCTGTATTTTGTTGTGTTACCATAGTCGGTGGTGAAGAAAAAGTTTGTTTAGCCTTAGAGCCAGCAGGCAATGGTGATATGTTGTTGTTGGCAAATAGTTTGGCGCGTCCTCTAATCCCAGGTCTGTTGCCCTTCTATTTTCCAAAACCGCATTTCTCGTTCTAATCGACCAAATAGATCTGGTGTAGAGATTGTTTTGAGATCACTAAGTCTAGCGCTAGTATCTTGGGTGTGCTGTTTGGCATCCCATTTGCCTGAAGACAGCCGTAGAGGCACCAAAAATGAATTTTCTTTATTGGTCTCTGAGTTAGAGGAGTGCTGGCCCAGAGATTCTTGGCGTGAAGCATTCATCTAAATTACAAATTTTAACTTCATCATGCAGCATGAAAATTCAATATAATTCAGGATCCTAGGACAAGATATCGATATGTCTTTTCACCTCTCTTTTGCCGGTGTCTCGTAGATGAGTCTTTTTTTTCAAACATGTTTTTGCATTTTTAGGCTAAAGTTCCTTTTAGCCCCCTGACTCAAAAACGCGTTTTATCAACGGACGGTCAAATTATGATGGTCACAATTATAGTACATTCAAAATAGCTTTTAAAAAGTATCCAGGTACCCTATATTTGTGACCATAAGTGTGGGTATCATGGTTTTGGTCAAAATTTGGTCGAAAAAATTTCACTCGGAAATAGTCTTCCCAATCGTTTTTTCGTGTTTTCTATCCATATAAAGCCATAAAATGTCGATAGGAATTGATAAAACGCTTTTTTCAAAGGAATTCCTGCCCGTTTTTATAAGACGACCAGGGAAGAAAGTAAAAATGGCGGAAAAAGAGTTTCAGAAAGGTCAAATAGACCAATAAAACCAGGCATATCTGTGCAAACTAGGCAAATTTGAAAAAAACGTGGCACTTTTTCACAAAAACGTGGCATTTTTACGTATCGTCCAAATTAATTCCTGCATTCATTTTTGTTTAAAAATATAATGGAACAAAAATATTGAATTTTTAAAAGCTCAAATAATTTTTGTCTCGAGAGGAATTTGAAATTGGGCAATGAGCTATAGATTAAAAGAGCTGTTTCAAGCGAACCGACCACGCTGAACACAAACCCGCTGTTTAATTTCACGAATTGTTAGTTTGCATTGCAGTGAAGGCAAACGACCGAACTTATAGAAACCATGACTCTGCAAGGAAATATATGTTGATAATTTTCTTTGCAGATTTCGAACCTCCACAAAATTATTTACGAAACGATACCATGTAAACACTGACTTAGTCTAATGTAAGAAAGTTATAGCTATTTGAAGATGAGTCCTTATCAAATGGTCGACATTACAATATTTGAATTTTACGGCGGTTCTTTTCATGACATACAGGCAAATCACTGATTAAAAGATAGCCCTGGATCTCTTTTACAAAATGCAGTTTTGCAGTGCTTTTACATTGCATAAGTGGAAGGCATGATGTATATGGCTAGGGAAAACTTGGCAAAAACGAAAATTGCCAAAAGTATGTTTTGCCGAAAAGAAATTTTCCAAAAGAAATATTGCAAAAACAAAAATTGCCTTATCACATTTCGCTAAAATGAAATTTGCCAAAAGCAGGTTTTGCCTAAAACATATGATGCAGCGATTTAGAGTTGTGCAAAGATTTTCAAGTAATCTACGTTTCAAAATTTATATTTTGGAAAGTTTCGATTTGATAAATTTTGTTTTGGTGAATTTCGATTAGTCAATTTGCGTTTAATCAATATTCGTTTTGGCAAATTTTGTTTCGGCAATTTTCGTATTTGGAAAATTTCGTTTTTGGCAAGTTTCCCCTAGCCGTGTAAATGATAACCTTGGTTTACTAAACCAAATAAAGTAATAGAAAACGGCCAAAATAGAAATGTTGATCAAATTTTTAGCGATTTTGTTTGTCTTCTGTTCAGTCTTTTTCAAAAATTACTCGCTGCTCGAGTAGGATCACGAGTAACTCTTGATCTTAAACTCTACTCAATACGTTTCAAGTGCGAGTAGGATCAAGAGTAAATTTTGATCTGCTGACTTTACTAACCGGCCTGAATACAACCCCTGGTGGTAATCCAACATATCCTGACCTCTTACTACTTACTTTTCGCTTTGGGTTGTCAAAAACTTCTTCTATTTTCATGCTATGTTTGGGCCTCTGCCTGCCCAATGCGGGAACAGCATTGATTTCCTCTAGGATATCCTCAGTTTCAATTTCATCCTCTTCCTCTTTTCATCAGCAGAAAACACTTCAGTTATTATTGGGCCTTTACAATTAGTATTGGTGGTGGTTGCTGATATATCTGGCATAGATTGAACTGACTCAAAGGAGAGGCGCTCTGCTCTTTTTTTGGCATGTTTGGATTTTAAAAAATTGTCCTTTTCTTGATTGCAAGAGTTTTGGCGAGTAGGTTGGGAGCGACGGACAATCTAAAAATTTATTAATGATGATTTATAATTTATTCGAAAAATATAGTATGGAGACTATAGTAGAACTATAGTATTTTGAGAATCTTTTTATGTCTTATCACAGCTTATTATTATTGTATAAATAACACGTAAATGCAGGAGTCGAAAATCTGAGAGTCCCACCCTGAGGCCAATAGTTATGAGTTAACTGTAGAGCCAACTGTCTGATTCAGTTATGAAATCTTATATAGTATCTCTTCTAATAGAACGGTCTCCTCGATTCGAAATCATATTAGTAGCATTGTGTTTTTGAACTATTTTTCTATAAACAGCTCTGAGCCAATTTCGCCATCAATTTGTAGCCAATGAGATAAGCTACTAATTGAGGGGGGACTTGCCTATGAGAAATGGTTCAAAACCAAGGATGATAATAAAAATTTCATCATAGTAGATGAAATGCGGTAGCTGTGAAAATATTATGTACTTTTTACGGTGTATTTGAAATCAAACTGGATCGGTCGGTTTTTTCGGCCCTGTTGTTTTCGGTTTACCGTATTCTCTCTAATAGAAGCGTACCCCACTAATTAAAACTCTTTTTGGAGTTGTTTTTACCCTTTTCAAAAACTTCTCTCATGAAAGTTACCATTCAATTTGTAACACATCTCACTGGTTACACATTGAGGAGTAACTTGTATAGGACAAGTTTTCAAAAAGTGGTTAAAAAACACACCGCCAAAAAGACGATTTTTAATTAGAGGGGGGTGCGCTTCTATCAGAGAATACGGTATTTTCAATCTACTCAGTTTTTCGGTCGGTTGATAGATTTGGACTCTGTTCCGTTGTATTTTGTCGTAAATCATCGCAATTGTTTCTACCCAACTTTAGGTTTCTTAGTTAATTTGGACTATTATCAAGAGACATTACCTTTGCATGTTCAATATGTGCCATATGCCTGTTCCATACATCCAGTCCACTGCCAATGTCCTCTTCACCGGAGTCATCTCCAGACCCTCCTCTGTCATTCCTGAACTGCTTCTGAATAGTTTTGTTATTGCTTTTGTCAGGCAAAAACACGGGTCCTTGAGCATTTCTCCATCGCTCTAACGCCATCAATGTTTTGGGACTTAGTGCACTTAAAATCACTTATAAATTGAATTTTTTTCTAAAAAAACTACATGCCTGGCTTCTGAGCAGAATACCTTCTAGGGTTGAGACCTCTCTTGGGTGCTTCTTGCACGGATGCCTGCACATACTCCGAGTTAGCTAGTTCTTCTAGTGATACGATCTTCTGTAAATAAACAATAACAATAGAAACATCACCAATTATGGTTTCTTTTTCTTACTCGAAGTCATTTAGAAAGGGGTGAGCACTATTATACAATGTACAATATGTCTTTTTGCTGATGTCACTTAACCTAGGCCTTTGACCAAAAAATTGTAGATTTCGAGTACCTAGGACAGGTGGAGTGCCTGTCTCACAAAAAAAGGTGGGATTTTCTTTAATAAATTGTTGTTTTTTTGGCTTGTGTGCAGGAAAGGACAGTGCATGTTAGGATGCCTGAAAAAAATTTCAGAAACATATTCGAGTCTATTCTACCATGAACTGGTCCAGCATATGCCTGAGAACAAGCCAAAAAACAACAGTGTGACCAGGAAAAAATCAGGAATCTGTCTTAACTAGTAGCTATTTCGGGGTGCGCGAAATTCACGTCGCGGGACTATTCACAGCCCGGACAATTCATGCTCGGAATTCACGCCACTAGATAATTCACGTTTACTTCTTTTTACCTATTTATTGATCAAACATTCGAAATCACCCATAATAACGCAATTATAAAATTATGACAGTAATTCGGTACACGTACAATTTGCTCCCGATTCAAAATATTGACCATAATAGCGACAACACCCATACCAGGCTAAGTACATACCCTGAGGGGTCATCTGTCTCAAAATCCCGAATGGGATTGCAAACCATGGTTTCCTACCAAAAAGTTTGTCCCGGGTGTGGATTTCCTGCATACCGCTATTTCGTTAGATAAATCTACAATCATTTCAATACTGCAGAGATAACTAGCAGAATTCATAAAAACAAATATCCAACCTGGCTGTCTTTTTTGTGCAGTTTATCAATGTGGTAGACTGTGTAGAATGACTTTAATAACTTTTTTTCTTGTGCATCTTCCTCGTTTTCATCCATCAATTTGGCATCTCTCACTTCTGAAAATTCCATTTGTAGCAACTACATTTTTTACACAACTATTGATAACCAACCAGACACAGCTGACTGGCTTTTGAATGGCTTTTCGCATGTTTGGACGATAGTGGATGTTTGGAGGAAGAAGAGGAGCATGCATGATCTTCCAGGGAGTTACAGTTATTTCCCTGATTGTTTGGCTGTTTTTTCTGCTGCTGACATATGTCCAACCACTCCATGAACTTTTTTTCATAGTCACTCCAGCTATTAACGCACAACTGTAATACAACTATGGCTTAAATTGAACTGCAAACTCAAAAGTCTGGATGCCATCAGAAAACTTTATATCTACATTTTTATTTGCATTTTTGTTGCTATTTTTGTAATTTATATCATTACCGTTTAGTTCTATATGTGAGCTTTCCAAATATCTATGAAACTTTGCTGAATGATTTCAGTATATACATGTATATATTTTCATTTAAATTCTAATTTCTCTGATTCTTAACGAAAATCCGAAAGAAACTCCAGTATAAAATTCACTAAAGAAATTTAGACTTTCGAATTGCAGCTATAAAACTCTATACAGTAAAAAACAGTCCGCTCTATGGTATACCTCAAGGTTTCTTTGTAAAAAAGGAAAAGTTGGCACGTTGTTTTTTTTGTGGCGATTCTCCCACTTTTCCGAGTACTGCAAATACATAGGTTGGTGGTTGCTGGTGAGGGGTAGTCGGAATAGTGTGGACGAAGCGTTCAAACACTTGAGTCTACGCACAACTGCTTTCAAGGAACACTTCTTGCCTGATGGTTTGCTGCAAGAAGACTTCGGAATGGAGCTAGCCAGATTTGAGAGCTTGGTTTTTAGCGCATTCCACGGCTTTGGCTTTTTCATAAATTGACGCTGGGTTGCAAACGGCCTTTTCTCCTTCACTTTCATGGCTGCAATCACAATAAATTAGGTAAGAAAAATTAAAAGGACAGTAGTCGGCACTGAAAAAATTAAAGGTTGATTGACACTTTAACACATTTAAATCCACGGCTGGGTCCCAATGGGTATCAGAAAAAAATACTTAATAGGTTTTAACAATCAAATTTAAACACTAAAATTGAAAACTGGAAACCTACCAAGTAATTTCACTCCAAATATGTAATAACTAGGTTAATAGGCGCGTTAAAGGGTGCCCAATTATCACCGTATTTCCTCTATTAACTCCCCACACCCGAAGCGATAAAAAATAACTCCCACGGGAATTTAATAAAGAAATACAGTAAATTTAGGAATGATGTCTACTTCTTTCGATACTTCAATTTTATATCTTTTTCTGTCTTTATTTTGTAAAAAGTTCAAATATTTGAAAATTTCCTTCATATAAACCAAGCTGCATCGGATATCCTGCGATACCTAATCAGACATTTTTCATACCCGATGAGCTATTAAAAAAAGCATATATCAACGAAACAGCGGCATTTAAATAGATTATGTTTTGTGATTTTGTGAAGTTATGTTTTGTGAAACCTATCACTTAATTAATTGATGTTTTTTAAATGGCAACGAAGTGGATTATTTATGAACCAGTTGCCAAGACTGTCGCTAAGACCTACGAATCTCGTTAGAACGACACTTTTCAAAATAGTGTAACGTTATAACGAGTTTCGATCGTCTGGATCAGGGCAGTCATGTCAAAGTTTTGAACAAGGAATCCGGTGATAGCAAAAAAGTAGGCGCCTGCCTTCTGCATGAGAAGATATGGGACTAATTGAAAAAATCATAGTATGTCTGAAAAATGACCGCTAAAATCGGTATATTTTCGACTAGACTTACCAAAGACAACTAGCGAAAACGTTCAAAAATCGAAGTAGAAAGAGTGTTGGACCTATCTGAGGGCCAAACTTTTAGGGGCATATTATATAGAGACTCGACTCTGTTATTGATTTCAATTTTATTTTCAAATATTGCTCGGGCTACTTCGATAAGTTTTTGCTTTTAGACTTACAAAAGTTGGCCAAATAATGAAATCTATGAATATACGGAATTTTTTCTAATATTTCAAAAAAATACCGATATTTTCTATTTTGCTTTATTTGAATAATTTTTGCAAATTAAGACGCAAAGCTTATGGCTTGTTCACGTTGTTCGAGTTAGAGATCGAGTTAGAGTTAAAGTTCGGGTAAGAGGTGTTCATGTACTCCAAAATCCGTACTCTAACTCGAAGGTGTTCACGTACTTCGACTTCGAGCTTGAAATTGCTTATGTATAGCTTAGATAGCTCAGAATCGTACCCCGGAGCGGTCAAAAGCCACAAAAAGTTAGTTTTTGGGGGTTTACTACAAGGTAATCCAAGTTATATACTTCAAAACCTTCAAATTCGACCTCGAGCTTGAACTCGAGGTACGTGAACACATTGGAGTTACAGTTCAAGCTCGGGTAAGAGGTGTCATGTACTCCGAAATTCGAACTCGAAATCTAACTCTAACAACGTGAACAGGCCAATAAGAAATAACATTTATCTAAAATTAGAAATATATAGGCGGGAAATATATATAATATATAATCAAATCAGATTTCCCACTTTTCTCCTAAAAATTGAAACGCATATATGTTTTGGGTTTTCCATCACAAATATACAACGTATAACCAGCTGACTGTAAAAAGATTGATTAAAGTTCATTATTGTTTTGGGTAGGCGTGGATTAGGTGAGAAAAAAGCCGAGATAGACGATAAATTTTAAACGTGAGGTTACCGCCAATTAATTAAAGAGAACGCCAAGAAAGCTAGTCAATTTGGATTGAATAGATTTCTTCGACCGGCCCTCGCACCTTTTAGCGTCAATCTCTAGATTTAATTTTTTTGAAGAAGCCCTTCTCGGATTTTCAGAACTAAATCTCAGAGCAAAGCAAACATTTCCGCCGAATTTCTTTTTATGAATTCTTTTCAAAAGTGTTTTTGACTACTTTTTCGAAATTTTTAGGCCGTAATTAGTCGAAAAATATCTTTTTAAAGTGTAGAAGATATTTAAATTTTTTTCTCTAGGATTTTGAGTTTTGTCTAAAGGTTCATATAGAGGTCGAATGTAACGTTTGACTATCTGTGAGTTTTCAGACCTGCTGAGCACGATTATTGCAATACGCGGCCTCCTCGCTAGAGTACAATACTTATACAAAGCACAATTATCACAGCGACTCTGTGACAAATGGATGGCTTTTTATTTAGGCTGGTGAGCAGTGAATTTATTTAGCTCAACATTTTCTTTTATGCTCATAAGAAAGCTCTTTGTCTGGGCTTTCTAATGGTGTGTCGTTTGCCTGCATTCAAAAAAAATTATCATGGGTGAAAAATAAAAGAACCGAAAAAGGCCGTTTTGAAAAATTTACAATTACTGAAAGCATGAGAAATTTTTATACTCGCGAGAAGAGGTAAAACCAGCTAGTTTCATGGTATTGAAATTTGAAGGGTACTATGCTTGGCAATGAAAAAAACTTAGCAATCTTTGCAATTTTACGTCAGGAAAAATGGTTTATTTCTAATTTTGACCAAATATCCCAGTCAGTTTAAAGTGTGAAAGCATAGGTTGTATTTTTTCATTTCCAGGTCATCGAGGTGGATGTCCACATTAAAAAAGTCACTGTCAAATTTCGAATTCCTTTCGAGACGAAAAAGATCTTAACTTGAAAAAAATTCGAAAAATTCTTTATTTAAATCTTTTTTGTTTACAACGGAATTCGAAATTTAACAGTGACTTTTTTAAGCAAAGAGCAGTTTTTCAAGTACATCGACCATGTTGAACACGAATCTGGCGTCAGAATGCTAATTTGGCAAGTGTTTTGCGTCAAACTGATTTTCAAGACATTTTTTAGACTCTTTTTTACTTTTGTGTAACAGTCTTTAAGCTTATTTTACATGACTTTAAACCACTACCGGATGCTATTTTTTATGCTAATTCTGAATCTTTAGTTCGTTTAATGGTGACATGACTCTGTGTAAAAATTTTCTGTACTTTCTATGAACATGTAAGCTTAAAAGTAGCCTAAATTGATTCTTTTACATTTTTACTCATGCTAATTCTTTTTAAAATGGGCAAAAGACATACCATTAGAAAGCCCAGACAAAGGGCTTTTTATGAGCATAAAATAACATGATGTACTCACTAAATTCACTGCTCACCAGGCTGAAGAAAAAACCATACCTCATCGTGATGTGTCGTCACGAAAATTGGGCTTTTTGAGGGCATTTCACTCTAGTGAGGAGGTTCGATTTTTTGATATTCGTGCTCAGCAGGTCCTAAAACCCCCGTGTCAACCGTTGTAACAGTCGGGAATCCTCGCGCTAAACTATCCAGCTTAATATCCATTTGAGCCCTGGGTACCTACCCTAGGTTTTTGGAGTTTGAGTGGTTGAAATCACAGTTTTGGTGTTGTCGATCCATATTCAGTGTAAAAATTTGGGTAGGATATAACAACAGAAAAACTCGAGATCGAATTCAAATTTTTCCGATTTTCGGGTGATTGAAAAATGAACCCACCGGTGGGCTAATTAGAGGAAATACGGTATCCTAGTGTGGGTGTTGTGCCCGAGCAGATAGAGCCGGAGAAGGTCGGTATCATTTGTGATAAAAACAGAGCTTAGCAAATTTTCTTTTACCAAATATATTATTGGCTAAACAATTGAAAATTCAAACAAGTGATTGTTCAAACGTTATTTGATGAACCCCTTATTTGATGACGTGTCTTTTGGTTAAAATAGTTCATTGTTGAGTTATCTAATTAATGAGCTATAGACACGCCCTAAAAAGAACTTCTGCAACATTTTACATAGCTGTTTATTGCATTTTCTTAACTGGTATGAGCTGTACCGAAAACAAGTTTAGCTTTTCAGTAAGGCACCCAAAAAATTTTAAAGTTGAACAAAAATTTTCCAGGGATTGAAAAATCATCCCCATAACCCCAATTATATAAATAGAGCATTTTTTGTTTACTTTTTTCAGTATTGAGACTGTAGAGCTATACAAAACTTGAAGATAAATCATGTATGTGGAAGCTTTATATGGCATCAAACAGTCTTAAAGGGGCATGATAATAAGAGGTAATACCTAATAAGAGGTGGTGCCCGTGAATTCAAAATTTTTCTAATCATTGAACTTTAATACGGATTTTTCAACTTGGTTTCTAACGCAACTACACCTAAAATTAAATTCTATGCCTTTTTGTTAGAAACCAAGTTGAAAATCCGTACAGAAGCTCAATGTTTAGGAAAATTTAGCGTGGGCATGCCCCTTTAAGCAATCTAACAGTTCGTTAGTTCTCTTTATTTAACATTAAACATCCTTACAAAAATTCTACAATATATGAAAGAGAGTGAACAAGTAATTATACAGTTGGTGTATTGTATTGTTATCCACCATATCCATAGCCACCTCCACCACCTCCTTTACCGAACACTGCTGATTTGTGGTACCCGCCACCTCCATAACCTCCATAGCCACCAAACCCTTTGCCTCCATGACCCATCAAGCTGCCTACAATGCAATGCATACAATGTACAATGTACTTTTGAAGACAGTTATAGCTTGTTCACGTTCTTCAAGTTAGAGTTAGATTTGGGGTTTTTAGCTACGTGAACACCTCTGATCCGAACTCAAAGTCGAGCATGAACTCTAACTCGAAGGTGTTCAAGTACCTCGAGTTCGAGGTCAAATTTGAAAGTTTTCATGCATATAACTTGGATTCCCTTGTAGTAAATTCCCCAAAAACTAAATTTTAGTGACTTTTGACCGCTCTGGGGTGAGATTTCGAGCTATCTAAGCTATACATAAGAAATTCAAAGTTCGACCTCGAACTCAAACTCGAAGTACGTGAACAACTTCGAGTTAGAGTTACAGTTCGGATTTTTAAGTACATGAACACCTCTTACTCAAACCCTGACTCGAAAAACGTGAACAAGCTATTAGCCAAACCAACCTCCTTCACTCAAATCATCAGATGGCCGGCTATGGACCACCAATCCAAGGCAAAACACAATAACAGTCATAAGCAGGAACTTCAGCATATTTACTGATACTCAAGTAGTTCACAACTAATCACAAACAACTGTAACTTCCAAACAAGTTTTGCCACAAACAGATGACAACTATGTATTTTGCTCCACTCAAACTGTATTTACAAAATAATAAACCAAGTGGCTGTTTTATTGGAGTATTTTTAAAGTGATTGATGCATTTCAAAAAACAAGAAGAGGAGATCAATATTTTTATTGACAAAAAGACATAATGGTACTTATTCGGTCGGTACCCCCTTTCCTTTCCAGCCTCGTTCGCATGACTACTGTTTTTCTGAAATCTGACTTTTTAAGATAGGTGTATAGTAGATTTTTCTATTTGGAAATAAAAATGGAAGATAAAATGATCATCTTAACTTAATCAGCTCTATGAGAAAATCGGCCTTATCCTAGAATAGGTACTGATTTTGCGGTTTGTTATTTAGGCTTGTGTTTATGCGGAGGCTAGACCTATGAAAAGGTAAAAAATTAATAAACAGTATTTATTCTAAAGAGACTAGCATATGAGGAGTAACAACCAAATGAGTACGAATTTACTATGACACTCGGCAGTTGTTTTGATAGAAATTCAGAAAAGTAGGTCAGCAGATTACTTGCCACCATATCCATATCCTCCTCCACCGCCACCATAGCTGCTTTTTCCGTAGTCTGAAAAAAAATTCTATACATACAATTAGATACATTCAAAGCAACCCAAAATCAATTGTCAAGTTTAGGTCGAACGTTTGACCCTTAGCTAGTATACCACCGAATCGATACAAAAACATCTAATAATCAATGTATCCAATCAGTTTTTGTATCCAATCATCAGGCGTTCCGCCAGCTGTGATTAAATGTTTTCATCTTGATTACTGAATTTTTTCAATTTGGTTTTCGACAGTCTGGTCCCGAAAATCGCAATGTATATGATTTTGCTGATGATTACTCTTCAGAAATCTCTAATTATTAAAGCTAGATATCGCGACTTTTTTAGATGAGTCATTATATCGAGTTTTCTCTTTTTTGTAAGATAAAAAATAGAAAGAAAAAACCATCCTTGCGATTTTAGTTTGAATTTTTCAAACAAAATGGGCAAAAGCCTTCTAAAACCCAAATAAAAAGTGTCATACCCAGCTCGGGGTCCAACCTCTTGAGCGGTCGATATTATCTTGGCTCGATCACAGTGAAATATGACTCTGGGGAGAAGTAATACAAGATTTCAAAAATTCGTGTAAAAATGTCGAGCCTGTAACCTAGCCTGTGGAACGTGGAGCAAAATGTGGAACGTGTAACCTCCCGCATTTAACCTTATTTCACAATTCACTATTGGGAGTCTCGACTGCATAAGATTTAATTTTTTTGTCGCTATTTCAGATAAAGTAGTAAAAAAATATTAGAGACTATAAAAAACAATGGATCTGTAGATAGTAGATGATGATTATAGGCTTATGCCTAGCCTGGAAATATTTTTATTTTTTCAGATAACTTACTGCCTTTATTTCCATAACTACTTTGTCCGTAACCTAAATTAAATGTTTTGATAGTAGTTACTATAGATTGCGGGTGTATATATACTTACTGCTGCCACCACCGCCAAAACCAGGAGATTGACCGCCAAATCCTCCTATACCTACTGGAGGACCACCCCAAAACCAACAGGAGGGCCACCACCTCCAATTCCTGAATTGAATACGGTCAGAAAGCTTGGTCTTCAATCAAAACAGTTAACACAAACCAAGTGGTGGTCCACCACCTCCACTCCCAAATTCACCGCCTCCTCCGCCGTATTTAGGGGCACCATACCCAGCTTGACAGCATTCAAAGACGCCAATGATTAGCAAGACTAATACACATTTCAACACCATTCTTAAATAAACAAAAATCATTATTCAATTTAAATGACATGGATATTCACTGGTTTAAGTGTGTGCATAAAATGTTAAGGGGGAGTGTGTCTGTTGTCCGCATCTGGTACCGCATGGAAATCGTTTAAATTCGAATCAAACCACTTTCTGAGCTTTCTGGTTCGAATCTCTCCGGGTGTGAAATTAATTTTGTTCGCAGTTTTTCAGTGCGCCAGGCTAGTGCAAAAAAATAGCAAGGATTCAGATTTTGACGATCGTTTTTGTGAAAAATAATTTCACTATTTAAATAATTTCACTATTTAAATAATTTCACTATTTAGACACGCAAGCCACCCAATAACGCACGCATGTTTTCTAAATAGGCCTGCGTTAATGGGAGAGTTGTGAGTCTAAATGGTGAAATTATGCTGTTTCACAAAAACAATCGTCAATATAGGAATTCTTACAAATTTTTGTACTAGACTGGCGAATTACATTCAGCAAATAGCTCTGAAATTTCGAGTAAAAAAGTGTCGCACTTTAGGCGGGAATGAACTTTTTGGGCGTGCATTATTGACAGAGTCGACTATACAGGTAAAAATGAAAATTTCTTACGCTTTCCGTCGCTTTATATCCAGGCAAGAATGCCAGGTGTTTGGCTACAAAAACATCTCGACTGGCCATACTCAGCAAATTAAGGGGCGGATCCATTTAAAAACATCAGTATGGTCAAACAGTCTAATTAATTAAAGGAAAACTTTGCCCTTTGAATCATTCATGTATTTTTTGTTGGAATCGTTACAACAGCCAGAAAAGAGTAGGTTGGTTTGCTTCGCTTGTTTGCTCAGATGTTTTAGTTTAAATTGTGACGACACTGTTACGGCTACAACAGAAGTAGACAACAATTGAAAGTTGAATCACTGTCACACGGCGAATCACAAATGTGAAAAGATTAGAATTTAGGGAGCACTCTAGCGATAATACAACTCAAAATTTACTAGGTGCAAAATTTTTTCGCAATTGGGTGAATCAAAATTTAGTGAATTGTAAAAAAACTCTCTATTACTTATCTCATTTTTATAAGATGAAAATATTTTATTAAAAAGCTCAAACTCAAAATTGCAAGTTTAAAGGTGATCAAACAATCGTGCGACATTTCCTTTTATTAGGGAATGTGTCAAGTAATAAGGGTAAATGTAGTTTGGAAATTGTCGTGCGACATTTGCCCCAATAAAGGAAAATGTCGCACGACAATTTCCGAAATACATTTACCCTTATTAGGGGAAATGTCGCGCGACAAATACTGCAAAAAGGAAATGTTTGGTTGTCGTGCATGGGAGACCTAGCAATTTTTTGAATTGTTTTATTTTTTAATAGTCTTGCATCAAATCTGATATTGATAACCTCAGATCACTTTTTTAAATTAGGCAGAAAACTTCAAAAAAATGAGAACGGGTTTAAAAAATTTGCGCGAAGAAAGACGGTGTTGGTTCTCACCTTTGTTTCGGTGTAGGGCACGGGCATGTCTCTCAAAACTGTAAGATGTAAACTACGGACTCTTCAAGATTATTGACAAAAATAAAGATGCAGTTCTAATTTTCATAAGACTCATCAATTAATCATTTGAATATCTAGCTTCTTCCACTTGTAGCAATGGGGAACTAGCGGAATTCTACAGTTCCTTTTAAAAAAGAATCTTATCAAAAGGGATATCATATATAAAAGTCCGAGTGCACTTTGTTCATTCTACAATTGTCATGAGCATAACAGTTGACCATCGGTTCTTCTTGATATGCTGGGTTATCGATACTCGACTATAATCGGAATCATAACTTTTACATCTGCTTGTCTTATTTGTATCATAAATTCGATATGATGAAAGACTTAGTGTGATTAAAATTTTTATTTGGAAATGGACAATACTTTTTTTCCGACTAAAAAACTTTTTTTCCGACTAATTTTTCATTTGCATTTTTATTTTAGTTTTGCTCTTAATTTTTAATTTTTTTAGCATTCTCGTGTAGCTCAGAATTTCAGCTTTCTAACGAGCCATTAAACTCCACTGAATAATATAAACAATTGTTCGAAAAATAGAGATTTATGAGTGGAAAAAAGTAACAGCTATCTTTTTCAAACCTTTAAATTATTTCGTTCATGAAATCTTTTCCTTCGATTTGATAGCTCGTTAAATAGCTGAGATTCTGAGCTAGACGATGATACTAAAACTTTAGAAAAATTGAGATAAAAACTTGAAGAAAAATACAATTATTAAAATTAGTCGGAAAAAAGAGTGTTTTAGTCGGAAAAAAAAGTATTGTCCTTTGGAAATCATTTTTGTAATATGTACCCAAAATTATGATACAGGCAGTCCTGTTCATTTGATTCACTTCAAATTTTGCATGTTTTTTATTTTAAACAATTAAATAGTTAGTGATTTTTTCAGCACCCGGAAAAAATTTTCCACCTATCTTGTAGCTCAGATTCTAGGCTTCAAAGTGGTGAGTCACTTTTGCTCCGTTGCGATGATTTTTTCGGGCTTTGATACCGATTGATGTTGAAAAAATGTCCTTTTTTTGACCCTTTTCATTCGATTCACTTTTCGGCTATATGCTAACCTTTTTTGTATGGCTGGTATTTTTGAACATTATATATCATTCGGTATCATCATTCGATTCACTTGAACTTTCAATGACCTCAAACGAATATTTTTTAACACATCAAATAAAAATTTACAAAATTTCATTTGATTCACTTGGTGTATTTTCATTCTTTTATTGATTACTATTTTTTTTAATTTTTGAGAAAACCAAAAATGACCACTTATTTTGTAGCTTAATAGGCTAGGGGAAACTCGCCAAAAACGAAATTTGCCAAACGTATGTTTTGCCGAAACTTTCGGTGAAATTCGGTTTAATTCGCCCGAATATAGCCGAAAAGTGAATCGAATGAAAAGGGTCAAAAGAAAGGACATTTTTTCAACATCAATCGGTATCAAAACCCGAAAAAATCATCGCAACGGAGCAGAAGTGACCCACCACTTTGAAGCCAGAACCTGAGCTACAAGATCGGTGGAAAAATTTTTCCGGGTGCTGAAAAAATCACTAACTATTTAATTGTTTAAAATAAAAAACATGCAAAATTTGAAGTGAATCAAATGAACAGGACTGGATACAGGGTGGTCCAAAATTTTTGCACTATTATAATCGACTATAACTTCGATAAAATAGCAATTTGTCTGACACCAAACTTTGGTAGCAACACTTTATTTCATAACCTCAAAAAAATCCCAGAGGAAGAAGTCACATGGAGTCAGATGTGTCGAGTGGGGTAACCACGGAACGTTTGGCAATGTTCTTCCCACCCAGTGTCCTGAAAACAAGCCTGTCTGCCGGATTCGTGGTTTTCCATGGCTGTCAATGTTTTGAGCTTGTTTTCATGACGCTGGGTGGGCAGAACTTTGCCAAACATCTTGTGGCTACCCCACTTGCCAGATCTGACTCCCTGTGACTCTTCCTGTGTGACTTTTTTTGAGGTTTCGTAATTAAGTTTTTTATGAAAGTTTGGTGTCAAACAAATTCCTACCGTATCCTTTATGAAAAAAACCTCGACGAATGATTGAAAAATAAAAGAGTTACGGTCGATTAAAATAGTGCAAAAAATTTGGACCACCCTTTAGATTCAGCGAAAAGATTTAGTTTATTTGTTGCTTTCGAGTCCAGCCCTTTAATATCTCAAAATATGACTAGAATCCACACAAAGATGCATTCAAAATGGCTATCGTACACAATTTTTGTAATATTCTTTCGAAGACCAGTTAACTATTTCGAAAGCTTTTTTATGCACAAATTCTCTGCTCTTTTCCTAGCGCCACTGAATTAATTGCTTATCTTTTTTATTCTTTCCTGGCTTTTTGGCTTATTATAGTTTAGCTATCTGAAAATTCAACGCTGCTAATTATTCTCGCATTATGCTAGCATCATTTAATTAATCAATATCGTAATTGCTGCGCCTAGCTTAGAGTAGTACACAATATTATAACAAAAAAATTCCCCTTTAATTCTGTCCATTATTTTCAGGAAATAGTTGACCCGAAACATGCTTGAACCCGAAAGCCCAGCGAAACTTGTTGCTGCTGCTTCTGGTGAACAAAAGGTAGCTGAATTAGCTGTGGACATTACTGAAGAGAAGCCAGGCTCTACCAAGAAGCACAAAAAAAGCAAGAAAGTCAAGAAAGAGAAAAAGGAAAAGAAGAAGAAGGCCGACAAAAGTCCCTCTTCTAAGAAGAAACATAAAAAAGAGAAAAAGAGTTCCAAACAAGAAGACAAAAATGAAAAGTTGGTAATTTTACCTATAAAGTCTATTGAGTTGTTAAATTTTGAGATCTCCTGCTCCCACAACCTCATCTCCGAAATCACCCAAAAAGTCCAAAGACAAGCCACCTAAAGAAGTTATTTCACCCGCTGTTTTCGCCCCTACAGTCAATTCTGAGGTTTCAGCTGTTCCATTAGCTGCTAAAGTACGCGAAAATGATAAGAAAGAAACCAACACCAAAAGGTTAGTAAGTTGTTGTTTTGGCAGAGGTACAATATGGCGCCTAGCTCAAAGACGCCTTAAATCGTGTTTTTCCGACATTTTAGCTTCTGAAACGTACGGAAAAGGTGTGGAACCGGCCAAGCATTTTTAAAAATAGATTCACCAAAAATTTGACTTCTTGCTTTGGCGACCAAAGTACAGGGTGTCCCAGAAAAAAACCACTGCACTTTGAGAGCACTGCAGGACCAATTTTTATTCTTAGTTTTTTCTGCACGATATGTCATCTTGTAGCCTTGGTAATTCCCTCGCAAATGGTATATTAACATTATAAAAGTGACTAAGATATGAAAGGTGTATTGACAGAACAAAGAAAAAAACCACGATCTTCGATCCGGGATTTTCGGTTTATGTTAAAGTAAAAAGTGCTTGACGTATTTTTAGGTTGATTTAAAATACCAATTTGTTTTCAAAAAGATATTCTAAACACATGAACATATGGCAAGCATGTTTTACAACAAATAAAACTTTATTTGAATTTTTTGACCACAAGTCAATTTGACAGAACCGAAAATTCGGGGATTAAAAATCCTGTATTTTTTCTTTGTTTGTCAATATATCTTTTTATATAAGTCACTTTATAATGTTACTATACCATTCGCGAGGAAATTAACAGGGCTACAAGATGACATATCGTGCACAAAAAATTAAGAATAAAAATTGGTCCCTTGGTGCTCTTAAAGTGTAGCGGTTTTTTTTCTGGGACACCTTGTAATTTTACCTAAAAATTTTAGGTAAATTTTAATATGACGATTTCTTTCCCGAACAAAATATTTTTACGACTCTAATTTTACTATAACTAGAGAATAAAAAATCATTTTCAAAAAGTTAGCCTAACAAAATAAGAAAATTGACTAAAAGTATCGGAATTAGTAGTGATTTATTTCAGTAACCATCGTAATGGCAATTCCACCAGAGCTCATTCTAGGTCCCCAGCACGTAGGAGCAACACAGACAGTCGGCTTACTCGTATACATTCTCCACCTCGTCGTGGCCATGTGGAAAGCAGGAGACCAGCATCTCCCAGACTATCAGACAGCAGGCGAAGAGATTTGTCTCCAGCTAGGCATTCAGACAACAGAAAACCGTACGAGTCACCAGTACGCGGGCGTGGGAGCAGTAACATCCATCGCAGACAACGTTCTTCCTCTAAAAATAGAGATAGGTATGATTCATAGCTGGAGTTATTTCTAATAATTTCCAAGTTTTTAAGGCGACCACGAGATCAAACACACTCTACTTCCAGTCAAACTAGGAAAGAGGAAACTAGAGATGGCGCCAGCTCAATTAGAAAACTGAATACCTCAAGTTCAAGAACTGACTCAGGCAGAAACCGTAAATCTAACGATATGGATACTACCGATTATATTGAAGAGGAGGAGGACGAGGAGAAAAAAATTGAAGAGTTAAGGCGAAAAAGACGGGAACTGCTGGAGAAATTTGCTGTGATAGTGAAGCCTAGTGATGTGAAATCACCTGACGAGCCGATGGAGTAAGTATTTTTAACCGGAGTATTGTATAATATTTCAACCCTTTGGTTCAGAATCGCAGATGAGCCAGCACCTCTTAGCTCAGTCCGGTTGCAGAGAATGGAGCTAATAAAGATGAGTTTAAAAGAGCTGATGGAGCGAATTTTTCAGTCTCCGAGAATGATTCTGAGTCAGATGAAGATTCGGAAGCCAACAAACTACTAAAAGAGGCCGCTGAGATTCTGCAAAGGGACAGAAACATTTATGGCGACTCCAGCCCATCTAGTGTTAAGTCCAAGATGTCAGCACCAGGCTCATCTCTTTCTTCCACCGCTTGTTCCAGAGCAGATTCTCCAGTAAGGTGGAGAGTGAAGGAGACTTCTTTGATGAACTGAAGGAGAAAATGACCCACATCAGGAACAGAGAAAATGTGGCTAAAATTTTGAAACAAGCAGAAGAGGATGAAAAAGAAGAGAAAGCTAGAAAGTTGGTGAGTGGCACACATAACTAGGGTTGTCGACGTGGAATTTGTCACTTTTGGACATTTTTTGAATTTTAGCTCTAAACCCATTAACTTTTTTGCTCGCTGATACCTTTTTTAAACTTTTAATTCGGCGAAATTTCCAACAAAATGGTATAACAAGCGTCAAAACTAGTTAAGGAAATTTTGATGCACGTGGCCTTTTTTTCGGACAAAGCTTTTTTCTGGGGCAAAAAGACCTTTTTTGGCCAATAAGACTGTTGTTTGGGCCAAAAAAAACTTTTTTCGGTGCGAATTTTTTTAGTTGTAATTCTGCATTCCCTTTTATTTTTCTAACACATAAAGTATGTTTTTTGGGGCAAAACTGTTTTGGGGGGGGGGGGGGGCGGTTTACTAAGAAGTGGCAAAATTTTTGCGAGAAAAATCGATTGAGCGTATCATAATTCCAGTCAGATGGACTTTATCGCTCAGAAACTTAGCTTAGGGCGGTTCGAAGGGGATAACGTGCAATTCTGAGCGAATAAGTCCATCTGACTGGAATTCTGATCCGCTCAATCGATTTTTCTCGCAAAAATTTAGCCACTTCTTAGTAAACCCCCAAAAAACAGTTTGCCCAAAAAACATACTTTATGTGTTAGAAAAATAAAAAGGAATGCAGAATTACAACTAAAAAAATTCGCACCAAAAAACGTTTTTTTGCCCCAAACAAAAGTCTTTTTGGGCTCTAGGTAAATTCGCCCACAAATTCGCCCACAGTAAATTCGCCCACAGTAAATTCGCCCACAGTAAATTCGCCCACAGGTAAATTCGCCCACAGGTAAATTCGCCCACAGGTAAATTCGCCCACAACTCTTAATTTTTTCACTCTGATATTCATAACATTCTGGTTATTATACTATTATACCCAAAAACGTGTTCCGAAAAACGTTTTTCATCAGAATTATCTGAATCATGTCCTTTATGTTTTAATTATTTTTTTAATTATTATATTTCAAAGCAAAACCACTCCACCCACATTTTTAACCAACAAGTTTTATTCACTTCAGATCCATTTTTCCAAACTAAAAAATTTGTGAGGAATTGGGCTTGTTAAGACCAAAAGTGCGATTTCACCTACCCAACTCCAAACCTGGGGCGGCTACCACCTGGACAGGTTGATAAACAGGTAACTCCAGAGTAGGGCTACATTCACCCAAATGACCTGATTTTTTCACTTTCATATTATAATGTCATGGTTTTCATACTATTATACCCATAAATGTTTTCAGGAAAATGTTTTTAAAACCAAAGCATCGATTTTTCGACTAAAAGCCTCCTCTAGGGTCTTGCGAATCCAGACGACTATCCAATCGGTATGAAAATCAAAATATATAAAATACTCAGAATTATGTCTACTCAGATTCATTTCCTTAGATAATTAAAGTTATACCAAAACTTTTTTGAGCGAAACTACGGAAAAGGACGTTTCGTGAATAAAATTTCGTGAATGTCACGTGAATAAAATTGGTGAAACGTTTTTTACCGTAGTTTTGCTCCAAAAAACTACTCCACCTACATTTTTTAACTACCAAATTTTTTCTCTAAACTACTCCACTTACATTTGTGCGCAAACTCTTTACTAGTCACAACTTCCGTACGCTGGCCTACCCCCAAGCCTAAGGCCAAGCCTAAACTTGTTGTTTGCAAGGATAGTTACGGCAATTTTAAAAGGTCGGATTCTTGGAGGGGGGGCGTTGGTATTCGCTACTAGCGCCGAAAAATCAATAATGAGCAAGGCGCAAAATTTGTGTAGCATAAAGTGAAAAGTAATTTGTGAAAAAGTAAGGACTATAAATAAACACTTCTTGGAACAAATGAAAAAATCAAGAGCTGTGGGCGAATTTACCTGTGGGCGAATTTACCTGTGGGCGAATTTACCTGTGGGCGAATTTACCGTGGGCGAATTTACTGTGGGCGAATTTACTGTGGGCGAATTTACCGTTTCCCGTCTTTTTGCCCCAAAAAAAAGTCTTTTTAGGCCCGAAAAAAGTCTTTTTGAACCAAAAATATTTGACCCAAAAAAAGTCTTTATGCGCCAAAAAAAAGTCTTTATGTGTTAAAAAAAAGTCTTTTTGCTCCAAATAAAAGTCTTTTTGCTCCAGCTAAATTTTGACCCAAAAAAATCTTTTAGCCAGGGCTCCGAGTCGTCTTTTTTAAAAAGATTTGTCCTTTTTTGGCAGCCCAAATCTTTTTTATTTTTGAAAAATTAGTCAATCTTCTTTTCGCTTCAAAATGGCAATGACCCTTTTACTTCAAAAATAGTCAAAATGTCCTTTTTTTACCCAACGTCCTTTTTTTGAAATTTTTCATTTAGAGCCCTGCTTTTAGCTCTAAAAAAAGTCTTTCTGCTCCAGAAAAAAGCTTTGTCCTTTCTGTCGATTTCAAAAAGTCGATTTCGACGTCGCCCCACCTCGAAAAGAAAGGTCAGTTACACGAAAATTTTCTAAACGAATTTAGACGTTTGATACCGTATTTCCTCGAATAATTCAGCCGGGTGAGTTATTTTTTGAATGGTGCACAGAGAGGTGAGTTAACACGCGAAAGGCTGCACGTCCTGAAGGTACGGTTGTGTGCAGAATTTTACGCTGAACATGATGGTGCGAAAAAAATTCACAAAAATTCACTATATGGTTCTGGTCTTCGAGCCAAGCCTTCGCGGGCCAGCCCGGGGCATTCAAATTCCCCCTCCTTTTTAATCCTAACTTTTCTCACAACTTCTTTTCGTAGCATCCTTTACACCCTTTTTTCGCTGCGCAGTATTGCTTTTGAAAGATCGTAAGGATTATTGCAAGTTCGATTGTAGAAAGCCTGAGGTTGGTAGTCCCGTGGATCAAAAGTCTAAAAAAGATTCGAGGTGTGACTGTAGACCAGTGATGTTTTGTGTACACACAAAAACGCTCAAATGTTTTGTGTTGCGGTTATATTTTCGTAAAAATATGAATTCGAAAGATATCGCGTTTTTGTTTTTGTAAATTTACGAAGATTTAAATTTTCTCATTTTCATTTTTGTGCACAAATAAAAATCGGGATACCGTATTTACTGTATTAAGTCCCCATGGAGAGTTATTTTTCAACATCTAAAAAATCGAAAAATTTGAGGTCGATTTTGCGATTTTGGGTGCTCAACCAAAATCTGAAAAGTGTAATCAGGTAAACTCGCGGCAACTAAGAAAACGCAAAAAACAGATTTGCGAAATGTTTGCTCTAGGCTGAGATATAAGGTCCGTAGGGAGGGGACTTATTGGAGGGTGGGGAGTTATTAGAGGGTGTGGAGTTAATACAGTAAATACGGTATCTTTATGTACGCAAATCAAATACAGTCAACCCCCGCTATAGTGACACCCCTCGGGACCGGCTTCGGGGTGTCACTATAGCGAGGGTGTCACTATAACGGGGTGTCACTGTAGCGAGGGTTTTCAAAAAATTTATTGAAAGGTGTCACTATGTCGAGGGTTTAGCATATGGTAATACAGTCGCCTGTCGATTTTATGTATAAACCAAAAGTTCATTCCGTCAAGGGTCTAACAACTTTTAACCCAATTTTTAAAGTCTTTTGACAGCTCTTATGCGTCAGTATAATCTGAACCATATAGATTTTGCTGGTCGAAGGTTGGTCAAAAAACCACTATAAATTCGCCATTCAGACTTGCATTTCTGGAATTAACGTACACATTTTTCAGCATCTAAATTGAGGGTTGCGGGTTCAAATAGCAAAACTATAGTGTTTCATGAGAGAAAACTGAAATTTAAAAAAAATCGATTGGAACAGTCATGTGAATAATGCCGAAAAACGGCAGTACAATTGCAAAAATTAATCACAACTGTATGGCAGTTTTGAACTGTTCTACAGTTGTTCGGCATTATATACATCATTGGGTTGCATGTCGACAACGAAAACAAATAAAAACCCCCGTAATTAATATGGAAGCAATTGACCGAGAGCTTAAAATTCGTTTTTTAAAGGACCATGAAACTTGATAAGCACAGCAATTTGGAAATTTGAATTCGCGCGGGACCACCCTAGTTTTGTCAATAATGTTTTCGAATTGTTTTTTGTTTGCATGTAAAATTTTTTCAAAATGTAGAACCATCTACTAGTCGAGCCCAACGTTGCCCGCCAGTGCCAGATCGGACGACTTATCCTACTTACACTGCACCATAACAACTTATATGAGTCTGTGTTAAAAATTTACTCATAAATGGTGTTCAAATTTTCAATGCACACAAAAAAATTAATTCAAAACATTATGGACAAATTAGGGTGGTCCCGCGCGAATTCGAATTCCGCAAATTGCTGTGCTTATCAAGCTTGATGGTCCTTTAAAGAAATTTCACTTAAAGTTGCAACTTTAATAAACAAAACTTGACATGTGTCACTATATTGAGGGTATTTTTATTTGTTGGGAACGGCCTAGGGTGTCACTATAGCGAGGGTGTCACTATAGCGGGTGTCACTATAGCGGGGGTCTAGTCTAAGGTATTTTAACCAAAACCAACCAAATCTTCTTCAAGGTGTCACTATAGCGAGGGTGTTCCTATAACGAGGTGTCACTATAGCGGGGTTGACTGTAACGAAAAAGTTTGTGTACGTTTGTGTACATAAATCAAATTTCAGAATTTCATTGTGTACGTTTGTGTACACAAATGAAAAGTCGAAAAACTTTGTGTAGGTTATGTACACAAATGAAAAACCTGAAAATTTTGTTTATGTTTGTGTACTCATGGAAAAAATATTGTACGCAACACAATAAAAGCAAAATAGTGTTAAAAAAATTCATAAAAGTGCATGAATGTAAAACCTCTGTGTTCTTATCTGGTTTTTAAGATCCCAAGTATATCGCATTATCCGCGTTATATGAAAACGCGATATATGGGTTTTAAGATCCCAACTAAATTGCAAATCCAGTATTTACATTGAAAAAAATCCAGACTTGACTTACTTTATTCTTAGTTGCGAGCAACTTGCGACCTAAAATATGAAATGAAGAATTTTGAAAACATGTTAGCAACAATAATGCCTATCGTTTCTTCAGATGGGCACAAAGAAAAAGTCTACAAGTTTTGAAGCGCTGCCAAAAGAAGAACATGCCAAGATCCAACTACCGGTGAGCCAGAAACAAAGAAGAAGAAAGTAGAAGCTCCTAGCGCATTTGCTTTCGACATGTTTGCTGATGATGCTGAGTTGCCAACTGAGGTTAGATTTGATTCAAAATTTTCCGGGCCAAATTTATTTACAAGACAATTACAGTTGTTATCACAAGCTGCTACCATCGCCTCACAAGAGTTCAGCAATGCTTCTCTGAAAGATAACTGGGATGATACTGAGGGATATTATCGTAAATTATCTTCTTGCAGTCTAGCGACCCTATAAATAATTTTCATGTTTTAGGCGTCAGAATCGGAGAGCGCTTAGATGGTCGTTATAGGGTGTTCGGCTACACAGGTGCTGGTGTCTTCGGCAATGTTGTCCGTGCTACTGATACCAAAAGAAATGATTCCAATGTGGCCATCAAGATTATACGAAACAATGACATGATGTAAGTCCAAATGTTTGTGAATGTAGACGAGCAATCAACCTGCACATTTTTAGGCGGAAAACTGGTGTCCGCGAGCTGGAAGTTCTCAAAAAGCTGAATGAAGCAGATCGACTTGACAAGTTTCATTGCCTGCAGCTCTACCGACAGTTCTACCATCACAACCATCTGTGCTTGGTCTTCGAAAATTTAAGGTATGCTTCTTTTGAACCATACAAAAATTTCCCCGTGAATACATCACTTTATGCTTGATTGTTTTAGGTAATAACTTTTCGACATTTGTTGCGCTTCTTGTGATAGTAAGATTGTTATGGGTGTTTGATATTTTTTTGCAACCCCTATTATTCCAGCATGAATCTTCGCGAGCTGCTGAAGAAGTACGGCAACAATGTTGGGTTGCACATGAAGGCAGTCCGAAGCTATGCGCAGCAGTTGCTCCTGGCTCTAAAGTTGTTGAAGAAGTGCAATATAGTCCATGCTGATATCAAGCCCGACAACATTTTGGTAGGGTTTTGGGGATTTGCAAAAAATCTTATGATTTCAAACAATGCTCTAAAGATCCGTTCGTTACGATTGTCATACAACCCGGCCTCGAACAGCCTGTCACGGATGTCAAAATCAATTGCCAACGTTTTTATGGGTACATAAAAGAGGTAACATACACGTAAACTTCGGTGTTAAAGAACCACGGTTTTTGAAGGCAGCGGCATCTCCGAATTTCAAATTGGCGGGGACACTTTTTTTACTCTGAAAATATTCAACAATTTTTTTTTCAAATTATTTTTTGTTTGCATCTAAAATATTTATCAAATTTTAAAAAGATATCGCGTCTGGATTGATTTGCAATGTAAATAAAAAATAATTCACATTCAAATTTAATTGGTCTCAACTAGGGTTGTACAATGGAATATTCCGGGAATATTTCCGGGAATATTGGGAATATTCCCGGTTTCCCGGTATTTTCCCCTATATTGGAATATTCCCGGGAATATTCCCGGGTTTTCTATATTTCTACAACTCTAGTCTCAACGATAAAAAGTGTCCCCGCCAATTCAAATTTCGTAAATGTCGCTGCGTTCAAAAACCATGGTCCTTTAAGAGTGACATTAACATTTTGGTGGTCACAATTTGACTTTGACAGTACTATTGGCTGCTATACTATATGACCGCAGTGTTACAGCACTTGATTTTTTTGAAAGAGTGGCAAATTTCAAAAGCCTCCAAGTTTCATTTATAATCACTAGTTTTTTATTTTAACTGAACTTTGAATCTTCCAGGTTACTGAGAATAAGATGACTCTCAAATTGTGCGACTTCGGTTCTTCTTGTCACGTGGCTGATGCAGAACTGGCTCCTTACCTGGTCTCTAGGTTCTATCGTGCTCCAGAAATTAGTAAGTTTTCACTTTTGTAAATAGTTCATTTTATCTACCCTTAATTATAGTGCTTGGTCTTAACTACGACTTCGGTATCGATCTTTGGTCTGTGGCAGTGACACTCTACGAAGTCTACACCGGCAAGATCATGTTCCCAGGAAAATCAAACAACCAGATGCTAAAGTACATGATGGATTTACGAGGTAAACTGCCGAACAAGGTCATCCGCAAGGCCCAATTCAAGGATCAGCACTTCGATCAAAACTGCAGTTTCTTGTACCATGAAGTGGACAAGGTTACTCAAAGGGTAAGATCGCTGCAAATTTACGTTAAAAAGCTCTATTGGAATCATCATTTTTTAGGACAAAATCACTGTTATACCGACAATCCATCCTAGCCGGGACCTAACAACAGACCTTTTGGGCGAGCAAGATTTGGATCGGGAGGGATATAAGAAGCTGGAGCAGTTCCGCACCTTTCTAGATCAAATGACTGTGATGGAGTCAGCTAAACGCATCACCTGCAACGAAGCACTCAAACATCCGTTTATCATTGAGAAGTAGCAAGAAAGTGAATAAAAGGTCTATGTTCGCTAGTAATTATTTCGATTTGTTTCACATGTTTGTTTGTTTTGGGAATGAGAACTTATGCATATTTTTCCAGTGTTGTACTGTTGATCAATCGAGTAAAATCATGAAATATGTGAGCCTTTCTACTAATTCAAATGCTCCCTCACAGGAATGGTGCAACTGGGTGGGTGACTGAAATCATTTTGCTTTGTGACCACTTGCGGGCTTGGGTCCTACTCACAATCTTACTCAAAATACCGTATCTACTCTAATATACCCTCTCTAATAAACCGACCCCTCAGAGGGAGGTGGAAAGATATTCCGACCCCTAGAAATCCAATAAATCCAAAAAAAATCGCAGTTTGAAATGGTACGTATTTTCCTCGGTTCTAGGTAAATTGTCTCTCTTCAAATTGCCCCTCTTCAAATTGCCCCTCGGTAAATTGCCCCTCGGTTAGATTGCCCCTCGGTAAATTCCCCCTCAAAATTTGTCTTGAGAAGATTTTTAACGCTGGTGTCATGTGCGCACCTCATACTTAGTAGGCTTGGAAGTTTTGGGCTTTATATCTTTAATTTATAGCTTTAAATCAAGCCAGGTTTGTGGGCTAATGTTATTCTAAGCAGCTTACAAGTTTTTGGTTACCAAGCCGCTTATTTTTTTTTAAATTTTTGGTGGACTAGTTAGATATTCACTTACATTTTTGAAACTATCTTAAATTCGATTTGTAAACACTCAATCTTCATAATGACAAATTTCACGGTACGTTACACAATTTCGTTGGATCGTTATTTTATCGCCGATAAGGTTCCGTCCATTTCACGCCTTTAGATTTAAACAAATGCAGACTAATCTCGTTTTAATTATTTGAATTTTAAATATTTGGAATCAACTTTATTCAAACCAGCTCTTAACAGTCAAACGTGAGAACAATCAATACCAAAAATTTTCGGCATTACTACAACATTCCACAAAGGATTTCTCGCAACATTTCATTACGGATTCCATCCATCTTGGCTTCGGTGAAGTTAAGCGGGGACCCACGAGATACGCACTTTGCATATTGTCAAGTAAAAGCTCCGCAATCAAAAGTGTTCGTCTGGCGAGTAATGTCCTGTGAACTTCAAATTGTTGATAAATCAAGAAATAAGAAGCATACTTTTGGGCAGAACGCGATGCAGTTACCAGGCTCCAGAGCTTCGTAGCCATACTCTATAGCATATTCTTGCAAAAAATGCCTAAATTATTGTTGTTTCGTAGTATACTCTTTCAAAAAATTTTACTTGATCAGATTGCTGTAAACCGTGCCATCTCCAAGAAGTGAATCGTAATAGACCAATCTTTCTTTGTTATTATTCACAACCTGAATGATTACATCACGCACGTTCTTAGCTGAAAATGTATACCACTCGTGACCAGTGACTCGAACAAAAATAGGAATGAGAAGCAACTCGAAAGCAAATATCTCCTCATTTTTGACCCAGTTCAGTACAGCCTTTGGACTCTTTTCTTTAAGTTGCGTGTAAAAGAGTTAATCAAAAAAGAAGACCTGATCGAGAAACAAGTTAAAAGCATTCTGATGAGTTAAAATACCGTCGGGAGATTCAGATCGGCTTTTTTTGGACAATCATCCGGTAGTAAAAGTTTACAGTTCCACCATTTAACCACGCTGTTGGTTTCAAGCACTGCAGCTGCTCTGTGTTTAACGGAGTTCCAGACTTGTTATCAAGCACTTCGACATGATTCAGCTCTGAAAACGACAAATAATTCAGCCAAAAGTTTAATGAAAGCTCACCGAGAGCGTCGTTAATTTGTGATAACTTCCAATTTGTTTTTTGTTTTTTCTGGTGTCTTTTTTTATCTACAGTCGAGTCTCGATTTAACGTACCCCCTGGAGACCGGCCCTAGGGGTACGTTAAATCGAGGGGTACGTTATATCGGGGGTAAATTTGACGGAGTTTATTATTGGAGGGACCGGCCCTAGGGGTACGTTAAATCGAAGGGTACGTTAAATTGGGGGTACGTTAAATCGAGACTCGACTGTACCTGATTCTCCTTCTTTGAAACGACTGAATTTTAAAAATAAGACAAAGATCTTTAGATAAATAATCACCTGATGCCTTGAAAACTGGTATTCGGCCCAAGTTTAGAGCTATCGATTGCAAAAATTTGACCTTTGGCATCTGGTCATATCGCTCGACAGTATTTTTGATCCTGTCGTCCACATCCACGTATGCTTGCCCTCTGCGTGGTTCCTTCGCTTCAGCCCAATGCGCGGTATCTCTTTGCTCTGCAATCCTGAATTCACGTCGCAGGCCTTTCCCGGTACGTGTCAATTGTTCCCGGCGCCGATTGTTCCCGGCGACCGATTGTTCCCGGCCTATATAAAAGGGACAATTGTTCCCGGCATATATAAAATGACCGATTCTTCCCGGCTAGTATAAAATGGACAGTTGTTTCCGGCATATGTGAAATGACCGATTGTTCCCGGCCTATATAAAAGGGACAATTGTTCCCGGCATATGTAAAATGACCGATTGTTCCTGGCGACCGATTGTTCCCGGGTCATATAAAAGGGACAATTCTTCCCTGCTGTTATTATTTACCTTTTTGACCCATATTTACCTCTATTAATCTACAAATACTTTAGTGTTGATATGGATTTCAATCTCATCGCTAATGTTCTTGCCCGCATTGATCAAGCTGAGCAAGTGGTTGCTGAAAACGATGTAAGCTGTTAGTTCTTATGCTCCAAAATCAAAGATTATCTATGTGCTTCCAGGATGTCATTTCGATGGTCAAGTCAGAGAAGGGCAACGACATGGCTACACACCGTGGTTTTCGTTTCATGAAGCATCAGAAAAGTGGAGATGGCACAAAGCAGTATTGGAAATGCGACAAAACATATGGTGGTAATGGCGCGAAATGCAAGGCTCGACTTCACACGCTGGTGGCCCAAAATCTTTTTTTGTAGTTTATTCCGCATGACTCAATCCGATCTGCTCCAATCTGCTCCAATCGCTGGGGCCCCAAGTCTTTCAAAGAGCGCAGTCCGCAAACATCAAACATCAGATACCAGTTGTGGATGCTCGTCGAGTGGAAGATGTAGAAATTCTCGCTGCAAGTCAAATCCACATAACTAGTACCGGTGGCCAAGAACAGATTTTATTGGGAGATTCTGGAGCAGATGGTGAAGACTCTGAACGGTAATTGTTTTCCACATTCATTAATTGTCATAATTAATTGTTAATTTATTCAGATGCTAGAATCTTACGAAGAGTTGAGCGCTATCGTCGGACTAACCTCATTGATTACCTCGGTGGATTGGCTCACAATTTCGTGATGGATCAGTAGAATGTTGTTTGTTTCGTTATTGTTATCGTCGTTTTGATGTCACGTAGGAAAGGACAATAAACTCAGTTATAAGCATTGATAAAGCGTATTTTTCTAAGCGGGAGTACGCTCTTATAGTAATGACAGGTTTAGAACGGGTTTTTCATGTAAACTGGGAACAATTGGGTTTTTCATACCAGCCGGGAACAATCGGTCGCCGGAAGGATCGGTCGCCAGGAACAATCGGTCATTTTACATATGCCGGGAACAATTGTCATTTTTATACTAGCCGGGAAGAATCGGTCGCCGGGAACAATCGGCGCCAGGAACAATTGGCCGTATCCGGGCCTTTCCTGTTTGCTGTTTTCGCCAGTATAGGTAATCATCAAAATGGCCCATCGGCTTGTTTTTCTCGCTTAAAAGCATCTCCATCTTGAGCTAAAACGAAAATTTATAACAGCGAAATCAAATGGCAAAATGTGGAAAGAAGGCAACCAGAAACAGCTTTATGACTGACTGACTGTCAAGTAAAAGTAATGTGTGCTACCACCAGAATTCGAACCTGTAACCTCAAAGTTTTGGAGGTGGAATTCACCAGGGGAGAATTTATCCGGATGGGGAGTTCACTGCGGTGGGATATACCGCCTCCCCTGAAGCGCTAGGATCTGGTAACTGGACTTGAAAAAATCTTTTTTGAACATAAAAATCGTCTCAAGACAAATTTTGAGGGGAATTTACCGAGAACAATTTACCTGAGGGGCAATTTACCGCCGCCCATTTTCCGCACTTGTGAATTTCAAAATTTTTTCTTTTCCCACTTCCTGTTACTGAGCTGAAATAAATTTAGTCCATTGAGTGAGAATTTATAGCAGGTTTTGAGATTTTGTCCGGGCGACGGTGAATTCGTCCACGGTGAATTCGTCCACAGGTGAATTCGTCCACAAAAATAAAATTTGGCGTTATTTCTTCAATTTGATTTTTCAATTTTTTTCTAGCGTATATATGCTTTTCATAAATACTTTTCGTTGTGTGAAGTTGTAATTGAAAGTTTTAGGTCGTGCAATTAGTCCCGGAACCGAAGTAACGATGACGCAGAAGCACAATCATTTCGGGGATAAGAGCCGCGTAGATCTGAAGAGGATGCAAGGGAACGTTCAGGAGCAAGCAATCAGCAGCAAGGAAGCGCCTCGTGCAATACTAGGAAGAGCGATAGAAAGTGTTGATGAGGACTCGAGGCCGTTAATTCGCAGATCATATGTGGCAAGGAATATTCGGTATATTAGACAAACAGCCAAGTTGGAACCAGCAAACCCGAAGACTCTGCAAGATTTGAAGGTACCATTTATGTGTCTTTGTTATTTATCTCACTTTTGTTTTAGATCGAAGAACCTTGCAAGATGCGCGGCGAAGAAGTACGACTTTCACTCTAAGACTTTCACTCCGATCGAAGAAGTATCTATGGCCTTTATCAAGCTAAGGTATAATTGTTGTTGTTATATTTTCGGTAATTAACTATTGTTTCAGGGAATATCTGGAAGATTCAAGATTCGCAGAGCAGATGGAGCCGATTCTGGATTACTTTGAGGACTCGTACGTTGGCCGACCAAATGGGGGAAAACGAAGGAAACCAAGGTATTGCTATTGACTGATGGTTGTAATGATTTTTACGTTTAGATTTGCGATTGTCCAGTGTAACGTTGTCAAGCTTGTGTTGTCAGACCGACAGGTATCATTCTAAAACATTATACTTTTACGTGTCAACTTTTTAGACGAGCCAGAGCAGAATGTGGAAGAAAACGAAGGTACGATCAGGACGCCGGCAAAGAATGCTTCCGAAACGCAGCAAATATTGCAGCAATGTGGACTTTGCGGCCGCTTCAAAGACCTTTGGCTTCAATGTGCTTCTCTTCTCCTCATTATCAATTTGTTGTTCAATTTTGTTTGTTTTTCGTGACTAATAAACTTTGAATTGTATTGTTTAAACACAGTAAATTACACCAAACCCAATTATAACACACTAATAGGTGTAGAAAAATATAATTTTATTTTTGTGGACGAATTCACCTGTGGACGATTTCACCTGTGGACGATTTCACCTGTGGACGAATTCACCGTGGACGAATTCACCGTGGACGAATTCACCGTGGACGAATTCACCGTGGACGAATTCACCGTGGACGAATTCACCTAGAGCCATTTTGTCCAACCTGCGCTGGGGGTGGGCGATTTTTTTACAGAATTTATAAGTCATCGAGTATGTCACCAATCACTAACCCAAGCCTATTTCCGACAATAGGTGGAGGATATTCTATCAAACCTATGTTTATCGTATGCTGATGTAGTATTGATAGCATTGTTACAATTTTTTGCGTCGCCTTTGGTGCGTCGATGTTGAACAAGAACCTAGAACCTCTTTCCACACAATGTTTTTGACTTTTTTCCCATTTGCTGGATTAACAGCAACTTTAATGAATTCCCACGCGCGGGTTCTGGAAAACGCCACGTAGGTCATACCATGGGTGAAAACAGGGTCAGTCAAATCTATTCCCACAAATTCTAAAGTTTGACCCTGGCTTTTATTTATTGTGATTGGATAACATGGTTTGACTGGAAATTGTCGACGGTACAAAACAAAAGGTAATTTTGAGCTAGTCAGTGAAATTTTAGATATGAAAACAAATTGACCTACTTTTTCACCTGTTAAAAGCCTACATTCAAGGAGATCTTTGTGCATGGCAACCACAGTCATTCTTGTACCGTTACACAAACCTGCGGCCGGATTCAAATTTCTGGATAACATGACAGGGCAACCAATGGTTAATTTTAGTTCATGCGGGGGTGATCCTGATTCATTTATGGAGTGCAGAAATTCATCAGGGTATTCAATATATCCTTTAGGTTCTTCACTATCGACTTTGTCAACACTTAAATATCTTCTCATTTCATGACCTTTTTCTTCTAATCGATTTTGAATTTCGTTATTGATTTGCAACACTCTCTCATTTGTTGGCGACAAAATTACTCTTTTCGACATGGATTCAAAATCTCCTCTTTCTATAAAATCACCAAACACAGTACTTATCAGATCACCTTCAACTATGCGACCTTTAGGTATCTGAACGTTTTCGCTTTTATCGTAATCTAATTCTTCGTTGCCCATTCTCAAAAAAAATTCAGCAAATGTCTCTTTTACAAAAGCATCTTTTTCTTTTTCACTTCTATTCAAAACTCTTTTGTTCTCCTTCAGACGGAAAAAATTTTCTTGAAAATTTTCCCCAAAAGTGATTTTGTGACCGAAAGACCTACTAATTCAGACCTGCCACCATCCACCTGGACAGGCAAAATTTGTCTGAAATCACCGCCAATAATCATTATTTTTTCACCAAATGGCAAATCATTTCCCATAAGTTCTTTTAATTTACGATCTATAATTTCTATAGCATATTTCGGCACCATCGAAATCTCATCTATGATAAAAACTTGGATCTCGATCAAATATTTACCTGCTTTATTATTATGCTTTGCTTGAGAATTGGCATCTTTATCTACATTAAAAGCTAATCCAAAAGTTTTGTGCATAGTTCTCCCGTCTGGCAATAAATTGGCCGCGATTCCCATCCAACTCGAAGTTTTGAATTTTATATCATTTGCACGGAATAAATGGCACATGGTCCTGTAGGTATAGGTTTTTCCAGAACCACCTATAAAAACATAACCATTGGTCAGCTTTTCTGTCTTTGACTCCTCTATTTCGTTAAATACGTGCTTAAAAATACTTTCCTGTTCAATATTCATTTTTTGAATATTTTTACATTACTATTTTTCGGAATATTTTTACATTACTGACTTCCCTCTTCCAAAATATTCATTAAATTGCAAGTAAGTATAGACTAAAGACCTGCGCGGAGCGCGTTCCGTGCCAGTAATCCGCTCCGCTTGGTTTTGGCTTAGGAAACAGAGGGTTTGCGCACACTCAAAAAGTGACTCTGGATGTATAAAAAACCCCATGTATATCAGAGATTATGAAGTCGTTATGAAGTCAGGTTATGAACTCCTAGTTATCAAATTTTTGTTCGAATTTTTTTACCCTCCACTATTCATTACCTTGGTCCTCCGCTACAATAAGTGAGTTTTAAATTAAAGTTTTTTTGTTTTTAAATTAAAAAGGTATGCTAAAACATAGAAAAAACCTGTTTCTCTGTGTTTTTTTAAGAGTACAACGAACAATTTTTGTCGAATTCATCGACAAAGAATTCATCCACACCAAATTCATCGATTACCATATTCATCCACCGCCGACAAAAGTTTTCAAAAGTTTTGTCTTCACACGAAGTCATGTCTACATTATTTTTGAGGTTACAGGAATAGGGGCAGGGGGCACAGATGTCCTGCTTTAGCAGGAATTTCCTGCTTTTTGCTTTCAAATCCTGCTTTTTGCCTTCGAATAAGCAGGAATTTTTGCACATTCCGAAAAAAATTTACAAACAAATTTAAAATGGAACAAATCTAAAATGATAATTTTATGTTAAGTCCTGCTTTTTGGAGATTTTTGGTTAAAAATACTGCTTTTTGAATACAAAATCCTGCTTTTGTGATTTTTGATCTGTGCACCCTGATAGGGGGCGACCGTCCGACACCGTTCGGCCGGGCCCCTTCCGTGCCCGTTTTGTCCGGACGGTCTAGAAATCGGCCTAACAAATATGGACGCTTGTCTTTCTAGAACATGAACTAGCATGTTCTAGTGTCAAAAACACGCCCGTCCGCCACCGTCCTAAAAATTGGGTCCTAGTGAACAATCCGGTGCCAAAATATGTCTTGGTCCCCATTTGATTTTGCACAAAATATTTTTCAAATTATTTTTTTTTAATTTTGGATTTAGCTGAAAGCAATTAATTATCATTATTCCCTACTCAGAACCAGTGTTTTCAAAAAGCAGAAGCGGAATGCCACAAGCAGAAGCAGAAACATAAATTCTGTTTCTGGTTCTGTTTCTGCTTTTGAAACCTTCTGTTTCTGCTTTCTGTTTCTGCTTTCTGTTTCTGCTTTTGAAACTTTCTGTTTCTGCTTTCTGATTCTGCTTTTGAAACTTTATGTTTCTACTTTCTTTTTCTTCTTTTTCAAGCTTTCTGCTTCTGCTTGTGATATCTGTTTCTGCTTTTGATTTCTGAGTTTGAAAATGATGTATTTTATTTCTAATTATGCAGTATATTTTCATTTGTCTCATATTATTCCCTAAAACTTTCCTATTCAACGTTCAATTTGGTTATAAGCCCCTATAATCTGATAACCTTAATAACCCGCAACTTTTTCACCCTAATTAATCAGAATTTATTTAAACATAACGTTTATCTTGTAAAAAGACGTTCGCCTCCATAAGACACTCCTCGGCTCCAAAGCCGTATTTCTCAGCCTAGAGAATATGTTAAAGATCTATTTTTCATTGCTTTTTTACGGATTTTAGAAACCCTAATTTTTAGATTTTGGCTGTTCACTAAAAATTTTAAGATCAACCTATAAAGTGTGGTAGTTAATAACTTTCATAACTCTTTTTATTAACGGGAACAAATCTACATCATGAAATTTCAACACATTCAACTCGATTACAACTTTTTTATACCTAATGCACTAGCTGATTGCAAAATACTACAAGTTGTGAACTGAGCAAACTTATTTCTGTGCGATTTCTTTGATTCCTCGTTGCTAGACCAGCCAAAGAAAAATTCGCTCAATTGGTGCGCTTGTAGCCGGCACAGTTAAAACATCCAGCGCCAAAACCGCCCACGATTTGTATTTCTAGATGGAAATAGACGATCTGTAATAGCTAATATGAAAAAAACCAACCGATCCCAGCAAGTTTGTCCAGTACTTTAACGCATCAATTGGTGTTTTAGATGCAGCCTGCACTGTGATACCTTGCTTCAAAATATCCCTTATCCATGTTTCAGCTCCTGAATAAATTCCTTCTTCTTCCTGACGCTTTTGTTTTCCTCTTGATCAATTTCCCCCTGCAGACGGTCCAATACGCTATCTTCTTTTATTGCGCTGCTTTCTGTTTCTCTGGTGGCTGCAATTCCACCTAAATTTTTAACTGTCTGGCAATTTTTTACTTTGTAAAAACATACGACATACAAAAGGTTGCAATTCTCTCACAGCATGCTCAAACACTTCTTTGCTCAGTCGTCGCACTGTGTTCGGGTCCAACGCAGCAGCCATTAAGTAGATTGGGTCATATTCTTTGCAAATGCATCAACCATCCACGAAAATCGCTTGTCTAGAAGACGGCTCAATGTCTCCGCCATGTCTTTAGTTTCTTGGAATCCCTTCAAAATACGTTTATCAGGAATCTCTTCATAATCCAAACATGACAAACCTTCATTTTACTAATCCCTCGCTTCATTGCCTTGAAATAACCGAAACAGCTGCTGATGGTCACATTTTTTTTCGGATTGAATCCGGCGAAGTACTTCAACCACGACGCTTGATAATTTGTGGACACGTCGACGAAACTGAATACAAAAATAGTAAGCAAATGCTAGTATCTATAAACAAACTTGAATTTCATCAATAGTTGGCGTATTCCAATTTTTAGTCACCGCTATGTTAGCCACCACGTCGTGCACTTCCGAAAATCGACCAATGACCAAGATATATGATGCCACCTCGTTGTGCATGGTGCCGGAAGCGTTGAACCAGTCGAGTCACTCAATTCCTAATTTTCAAACAGTCACGAATTTATGACGCTATATAAGACTTACTTTTGTTGCGCTAGGACAGTGGTGAAATTTATTGATGAGTGAGCGCATTTTCACGAATGAATCCTGGCTATTCACGTGAGCCGCAAAGAAATTGAGCATCACAAGCTGTAGGCAGCGAGCGAAACATCGTATACGTATAGGAAAAGCCACTCTGAAAGAACACGTGTCTAAGACGCAAAAAAAATTGTCATGCTGCTTACTTGATTAAGGTCTCCACTACTTGAACTTCGGCTGCTTCATTATCATCAAGTTCTTCATCATCCATCATTTCACTGTCATCAGACCAATCAGAATTAGAATCCACTAAAATGAAGGCTAAAAAGTTTAACACAGCTTAAAGTATTTAAAAACTAACATAGAAGGACATCCTTGAAGGCAGATAAAATATTACTACCCAAGTCGTGACAATCTTGTAGACATTCTCAATTTTCAGTCCGTGCTTAGCTAGCAGCTCTTCAGTTTTTCTACGAAGCAGAAATCCAGTGTGAGACCCTTCTAGTTCTTTTAGACCCAGAAAAAAGCTGCGAAGCGTTATATTCTTATCAATGCAATAAACTGTCACGCTTGTAAATATCAAGGATACGGATCATTCACATCATGAAATAACAAATCTCACCAAGATACGAGTGCTTCATGCTTTTACCTGTCCAGCAGTCACAGGTAATTGATGGCTTGCTACGGATTCCTTCCAACGTTTTCTTGATCGCTTTTTGAACTGTACTACACTTGCTTAGGAGCATAACTTTCAGAAATAGAATAAGACTGATAAGAAAACAGGCACTAAGACTAACATCGACTTTTGGATTCATGACAGAGCAGAATTTGCGCACAAGTGGATGTAGAAGCGTGTTTATTGAGTAAGCCGGAATAGCGAGAACATCAGTAAGCGCATCCTGCATTCTTGATTTTCTGAAAATTATATTACCATCTAAAAAGAGGCTTCTAAATAAGCTAAACGCACTTTGTTTTTGGGTAATCATCACCTTCGCAGTTTCCTAATTTGTTGGCTGGCTGTTGCTTGTCCCAATGCAGATTCTTCCAGTGGTACATGAGAGTACTCGCTGACGATGGATGCTTGAATTCTACAAACAAACATTTGAAACCAAAGCATCACTAAAGACAAAAAAATACCTTTAGAACATTCTCGACAACGCATGACGAGCTGTCTATTTGCATTGGTGGTGACCTCATCGTAATGATCCCAGATAGGTCCTCGCTTGCTGCCCCCATTCTCTTTCTTTGATTGTCGCTGTCTTGAGATGATGACGAGCTATTAGCAATAATTGACATCATTTTCTAAAAGAAAATGTAAAAAACAGTATACGACTACAGGTTTGAAGATAAAATTAATAAGACAGAACCGAAGTCAAGCAGAAACCAAAAGCAGAAGCAGAAAATTTCAAAAGCAAAAACAGAAAAGTTCAAAAGCAGAAACAGAAAGCAGAAACAGAATGTTTCAAAAGCAAAATCAGAAAGCAGAAACAGAGCATTTTGAAAAGCAGAAACAGAGGCAGATACAGAAAATTCAAAAGCAGAAGCATTATGCTTCTGCTTCTGTTCTTTTTTTGCTTTCTGCGGTCAAATTTCTTCTTCTGCTTTCTGCTTTTTGAAAACACTACTCAGAACCGTGTCTTTACACGATTTGTTAAGACCAAAATGCCGTTTTGACTAACTATAATTTTAATACCTTGGATCGTGAAAACCCCCAAATAACCCCCACCAAATAACCCCCTCAAATAACCCCCCTTAAATTCAAAATAATTTTGTCCTGGAAGGAAAAATGAAATTTTTGAGCTGTAACACCGAGAGCTGATTCAACCGAGAGCTAAACAAAAGGAACAAAAGAGAGAAGATATGAAATTTTTGTGCTGTAGCATACATATTTTCTCCAATTTCTTGCAATGTGGAGTGTGCTGGTCTTGGCCGTGGAGCGGCTAACTCCTTGGCCGGGTACAACAACCTGTTTCCATTAAAAAAATTCATTTTTCCTTCCAGGACAAAAATTATTTTGAATTTAGGGGGTTATTTGAGGGGGGTTATTTGGTGGGGGGGGGGGGTTATTTGGGGGTCACGTCACCTTGGATAGGTACCCAAATCCAAAGTGGTCGACCTTAAATTTTCTCGAATGATTCTGGATCAACCATTCTCGAGGTGGACTTCCAGCTGGACAACTTGAGTACAGCCTAAAACTATTTTTATGTCTAATCAGAATTATTCCCCAAATTTTTGGGTTGACCACTTTGCATGTGGGTGCCTATGCACGGTATTGAAATTCTAGTCAGTCAAAACAGAATTTTGGTCTTAACCGTTTCCAGCACACAATTATGGGTAGCATAGCATGGTTTATTTGTTTCTTAGAAATAATAATCGACCTGTGGATTAATTGATCTATGGACGAATTGACGGTGGATGAATTGACAGCACACCAACACTTATTTAAGCGATATTACGAAATCTCAAAAAAACATTCTACAGAACGGAATTTTACTGCTGTCTAACTATCTTTAAGATGCTCGGATTAGTTAAAATAACAGGTTTTCAAACCTGAAAACAGAAAAAAAATTTGCACCAAATTGACGACCCCCGTTTGGTTTGTGCATGGATCATCCATCAGAACTGGGGTTGGATTAAGAAAAAACATTTCAAATGACAAGAGCAGTGTTGTTCCAGCGCCGGCGCCGACCCTTTCTGAAAAGGCCCCAGCGCCGGCGCCGACCTCTGTAGACATGCTGCTCTTGGGCTTTTACGAGTCAGTTGAAATGACCGTCAGTTGAGGAGTACCGTTAGTATGGTTGTCAGCTGATAATCACCGTATTTTCTGTATTAAGTCCCGGCTCTCTAATAACTCCCCCTCTGTAATAACTCCCCCCTATATGGACCTCCTATCTCAGTCTAGAGAAAAAAAACGGCTCATTTATAAACGTTGTCGTTGGAAAAAATGTTTTATAAAGGCAATTTTACGCCAACGACAACGACGACGACAACGACGACCTATTTATAAAAAATCCAACGACAATGCCAACGACAACGAAATTTTTTCTTCCAAATAAGACAAATTTTGCATTTTAAGTCAGAATTTTAAGGATTAACCATGTTCTCCACATGTTTTCCCTTGAAATCTCATCTGAGAATGCGAAATTTGTCCAATTTTGAATGAAAAATTTCGTTGTCGTTGTCGTCGTCGTTGGCGAAAGAAAGGATTTTATAAAAAAAAATATTTCAACGACAACGACGACGACAACGTTTATAAATGAGCCATAATTACCACGAGTTTTCCTGATTCCACTTTTCAGACTAGGGTTGGGATATTGTCCGAGAATTGCAAAAGCGGACAATTGTCCGAAAAAACGGACAATTGCAAAAATGTTTCAGAAATAACCGCATTTTATTCGAACGAAATAACAATTAATCCTCGACATCAAAATCATCAAAACATTCATTTGTAACGTTATCTTGTTCGATTTCTTCTACGAAATATACATTCGTTTCTTCCACCGGCTTGTCGACTCTAGTTGATTGGAAGAGATGGCCATGCTCCAGCATTATATTGTGCTTGATGAAAGTCACCTGCGAAGCAGTGTCTACTCTCATCCTGAAAAAATTAAAAAGTTTTTTCACTCTATTCAAAAATGGCTGAAATTGATTTCACGCACCAAAATACTGATTTCCCCCAGTAAATTTATTTTTTCCCCCAGTAAATTTGAATTTCAAACAAAATACTGATTTCCCCCAGTAAATTACTGATTTCCCTCAGTAAATTACTGATTTCCCCAGTAAATTACTGATTTCCCTCAGTAAATTACTGATTTCCCCCAGTAAATTACTGATTTCCCCCAGTAAATTTTGCGGGAATTTGAATTTTCAGGTCAGAAAATACCTTCAACTGGTCAGAATCCCACCCCAGAGTGGCCAGAAGTCCCTGAAAGTTGGTTTTTTGGGGTTACTAAAGGGTGGGGGGTAAACTTTTTGCGAAAAATCGATTGAGCGAATCAAATTTCGGGTCCGATGGGCTCAATTGCTCAGGATTCCACCCTTAACCATTCTCAATCATCTTAAACCACCCTAAACCATCCCAAACTGCTCCAGACCAGTATCTAACTACCCTAAATCAGTGCTTAGGTTGGTTTAAGATAGTTGAGAATGGTTGAGGGTGGAATCCTGAGCGATTGAGCCCATCGGACCCGTAATTTGATCCGCTCAATCGATTTTTCGCAAAAAGTTTACCCCTCCCCCTTTAGTAAACCCCAAAAAACCAACTTTCAGGACTTCTGGCCACTCTGGGGTGGGATTCTGACCAGTTGAAGGTATTTTCTGACCTGAAAATTCAAATTCCCGCAAAATTTACTGGGGGAAATCAGTAATTTACTGGGGAAATCAGTAATTTACTGAGGAAATCAGTAATTTACTGGGGGAAATCAGTATTTTGTTTTAAATTCAAATTTACTGGGGGAAAAAATAAATTTACTGGGGGAATTTTTGGTGTGTGTTTTTAGTTACAGCCTTCAAAAATTAACCTGTTACAAAGAGACCAGTTCCTCTCAGTTAGCGCAGCCGTAATCGGAACGCTGTGCAGCGTTTCAATTCAGCATTTCGGGTCCTTTATGCTCTTCTTTGCGAGTGAAGTATTTCCAGCACCACGAAAGCGATTTAGTTCTTTTTGACATGACTCGAGCCTGAAAATTAACCCTCAATTACAACAAAAATTGGCAGCAAAATAAAACAGAAGACATTTTTTGAAGTAAAATAACTATTTTTCTCTTAGAAGAAGCTTTTAAATATTCTTCCAACAAAAAATTTTCAAATTATCTATTTTTGCAATTGTCCGATTTCTATTTGACGGACAATTGGGTCGGACAATGGTCCGACAGTTGTCGGACAATTGTCATGGACAATTAAGAAAGAAAAATTGTCCGAGGTCAACCCTAGTCAAGACTTTATCTTGTCAAAATCATTATGTCTCGCATGGAAGACATGTAATAAAATTTGTTTTGTGTTCGCTTTCTTCCAACATCTTAGATATTGCTTTGCTTTTTTAGCATACTTCAGTCATAACTTTAGAGCAAATTTCAAATGGTGCGCGGTGGTGGATGGGCAAATTCCTTCAGCCATTTGCAGTCAAGCTAAAGAAAAACATATGGGCGCTTCATCCAAGATGGCAGAACAAAACGATCATGGTCAAGGACAACGATGTGGACGGTGCGTTTCAGTTGCTTAACAAGTAAGACTCTTTATCTTATTAATCCGATTAGAGAATCCCCTCTTATCTTATCACAAACCTTTCGATTGCAGATTGATGGAGCGGGAAGGGCTGCTGAAGATTGTTCGCGACACTCAGTTCTTCATAAAGCCGACACAGCAAAGGCAAAATCTATCCAGGCATATTTTTCCTTACAAATTTTTATATGAATACTTTGCCGGCTAGGTGATACTTGCCAAAAACGACATTTACCAAAACGACATTTGCCGTAACGAAATTTGCCATAACAAAATTTGCCGAACTTTGATTTCGTCTGAAAAAGACTTATGAACTCTAATTTGATACGACTATTTTTAGGCAAAAAGTACACTTGGGGAATTTCAGTTTGGCAAATGTTGTGTCTAGGATTGTCGAGTTTCGAGTCTTTTCGAGGCCTCGAGAGGACTCGAAATTTGTACGGGTACGCGACGTTTCCCTGTAAAACCGTTTCCCTGTAAGCCGTTTCCCTGTAAGCCGTTTCCCTGTAAACCGTTTCCCTGTAAGCCGTTTCCCTGTAAGGGACGTTTCCCTGTAAGGGACGTTTCCCTGTAAGGAATAGTTTCACGTAAAAGAGAACAATATTTGAATCTATTGTAATTCCATGCTTCTTACTTTACGTTTTTATGTAGTCATTGAACGTGTATCGCTCACATCCATCGCCCCCTCAGTTGGGATACATAATTAGGCCTTAATTTCAAATATTTTTCAGGCTCAAAGCCGTGTTTTTATATTTTGTTTGTAAAATAGTTTATAAGGCATCAGGGTAGGCTGACTGACATTCGACTCGCTACAAATGCGACTCGCTACAATTGCGACTCGCTACAGATTGAATTTTCTATTGTTATGTGGGTACAGATTGTTGTACCAGACCAATTGTTGGCCGCTTCGCGGCCAAGACCAGCACACTCCACATTGCAAGGGATAGGGGAACATGTAGTACATGTTTTTGAGTGAAATGGACAAAAAAGTTAAAGTGTAGCGAGTCGCAAAAAGTGTAGCGAGTCACACTTGTAGCGGGTCGAAGTTTTACCGGGCAGGCTATCCAAAATTTGAGCGTCATGTTACCCCAAGACCGGTAAGCAGGATTGTTTTAAGATATGCACAGCCTTTTGTACACGCTCAAGAGTTGGCGCCGCGCGGCCAAGACTAGCACACTCCACATTGAAAGAGATTGGGATGATGTAGTTTGCGCCCCCAAAACATATGGATCGAATCTAAACCACCGCTCTATCAAATGGCTATTTCACTTTTTGTATTTTTGTCTAAAAAATTTAACCTGCGACCTTGAATATAGAAATCGGTATTTGTATTACCGGAATGGCGAATTTCGGTATTCAACGTCTCATGCAAAATTTTTTAGATGAAAAATACAAAAAGTGAAATATCCATTGCATGAAGGAGGGAATAGCAGCATACAGATGTAAAAAATCAGTTAGAATTTTTTGGAAAGTGGGTTAAAATGCGTTTTAAGAAAATACCGATGCACAGCTCTAGTCCAGAGCAACGGATAGTACCCTTACCAGCTGTCAAATACTCGAACGGCCTAGATGTTACCAAACCACATAAATAGTACCCAAAGCAGTGGTTCGTATCCGAGCAAGCTGGAAAATACTCGAATCACGTGGATGATACCCAAACTGCCTAGATGTTATCTAAAATTCGAAGATGGTACCCGAAAGCATGGATTTCACGAAAACCACCTGGTTTAGAGTGGTTCAAGCTTATTTTCTGTCCAACGTGGCTTTAGTACGTTTAGAGTGACGTGAGTAAGTTTGAGGTGGCTTGGGATGATATGGGGTGGTTTAGGGTGATATCGGGCGGTTTAATGTGATATCGGGTGGTTTAGGGCGATATCCGCTAATTGAGTCTTTCTCTGGTGTACAAGAAACCATTCCTTACAGGGAAACGTCCCTTACAGGGAAACGGCTTACAGGGAAGCGGTTTACAGGGAAACGGCTTACAGGGAAACGGCTTACAGGGAAACGGCTTTACAGAGAAACGGTTTTACAGGGAAACGTCCGTGTCCCATTTTGTACGGCTGTTTTTCGTCGGGAAAATGCAAATCTGATATTTATGACCTATACCTAGAATTAAAAAGTAGATATTGTTCATCAATATCAGATTTGCATTTTTCCGACAAAAAACAGCCTTAAAAAATTTCGACGCTACTGGCTTATAACCCCCCCCCCCCAAAAAGCTACTTTCTTATACCCCCCCCCCAAAAACCGACTTTTTTGGGATTGTCTAAAAACCATTTTTATGCAATGATTTTGCCATAAAGGGACCAGAAAAGCAGTTAAAAAGGGATTATGGGCTGTATTGGGATGGGAAGGGAATAATGCAGGGGCCACTTTTTAGCTGCTTTACCATGTTTTTCAACTCGAGCCGTGGCAAAAATAGACTCTGCATGCATTTTATGATCAAGTGTAAATCTCGGAATCATGTCTAAGGTAAGTGCGTGCGCGCATCTCTAACTCTCAAGCCCCTGCGCCCCCTTCGGGGCGCAGGGGGCTTGGGGCTTGGAGTTGAGATGCGCACACCCACATACCTTGGACACGAATCACTTGAAAGTGACTCTGGATGCATGAAAAAGCATGCATACCAGAGTTTATTTATGCGGTAGGCCGCAGTATTCAAAACTATGTTCAACATCTTTGATTTTGCGACCGAAAAGGGTTTACCCCTTCTTCAGGCCTGGGGCTACGAGCCAGAGGCTCAGCCATCCAAAAGTTAAAGGACAACCATCGGGATCCACCCGGCTGATCGGTCTGATCAGCTCGAGTACTTATACTTTTACGTGCACCACAAGTGGCTGGGTTTGAAAGCGCTTTTACTGCTTAGAGAATTAATACTCTTTGGTACTTATAGGCCCTATAGAAGTGGCCCCTGTTTTGTCCCTTCCCCTCCCAATACAGCCCTTGAACCCTATTTTAATTGCTTTTCTGGTCCTTTTATGGCGAAATTATTGCTTAAAAATGCGTTTTGACCAATCCTAAAAATCTTGATTTTGGGGGGGGGGAGGTTATTAGCCAGTAGGTCCGAGGATTGGGGGGGGATATAAGAAAGTAGCTGTTTTTGGGGGGGGGGTATAAGCCAGTAGGGCCAAAATTTCGAGTCCTCTCGAGGCCTCGAAAAGACTCGAAACTCGACAACCCTAGTCGTGTCGGCAAAACTCGTTTCGAAAAATGTTGTTTTGCCAAATGTCGTTTTGGCAAATGTCGTTTTGGCAAATGTCGTATTTGGCAAGTATCACCTAGCCACTTTAACTATTATATTTTAGAGAAGCGTCCAGGGCCATTGTTGACGAAGACATGAATTTCAAGATGAGGTTTCTGGCTCGCAAGAATCGTGTAGACGCCTACCCTGGTCAGATGACACATTAGTGGCAGCGAATCAGATTATTCTTGCAAATCCTCATAGTCATTGTTATTGCTGCTGTATAAAATTCTTATTGGTTGTATATGCTCAAATAAATTCAATATCTACTCACAGTTTTTGTCTTGCATGACGTGGTAGGATTCCCACTCGTATATTTACACCTCTCTTATTTTTTCCCATTTATTCATACTTTGTACCATTTTTGCATAATAACCAGGTACAACCGTCAGTATGTCCAGCGGCAATGTTATCGAAGTGGAGTCTCAATCAGCAGCCACCCAGCCGCTCAAAATATCTGAAGAAGAGGTAACTTTTAAGACTACTTCCAGAGTCAAGAATTAATGGGTCAATTTACAGTCGAATCCTGACAAACGGGCATCCCTAAAAATTCGTTGCCCCACTGGGTCCGACACTTTTTTTAGCTCGATCTTCGAAGCTTTTTTTAAATTCTGTTTTGACAGTCTGGTCCCAAATATCGCGAGGATTCCTATTTTACCAATCGTTTTTCAGAATCCAAAAACTTTTTTCTCTGGAGAAGCAAAACCTCGATAAACGGGCACCCTTTATTTGAAATGGGTGCCCGTTTATCGAGGTTTTGCTTTTTCCAGAGAAAAAAGTTTTTGGATTCTGAAAAACGATTGGTAAAATAGGAATCCTCGCGATATTTGGGACCAGACTGTCAAAACAGAATTTAAAAAAAGCTTCGAAGATCGAGCTAAAAAAAGTGTCGGACCCAGTGGGGCAACGAATTTTTAGAGATGCCCGTTTGTCAGGGTTCGACTGTAAAACGTTTTCCGTTTTTAGAACTCATATTATTTTTCAGCCCATCTATGTGGTTGTGCAAGATCCCCATGAAGGTGGAGAGCCTGTTGAACTGCCAACTAATCCAACTGACAATTCTTTGGCGCTGAACACACTGGAGCACACATTCCCTGGAGCCCATGGCTTGAAGTTCAAGAACCCAGTAACCGGAGCTAGTCGAGCATTGATGTAAATAATCTCGTTTTTGTCTCAAGCTATCTTATTAGACGTACTTTTAGGCTTGACCCATCAGGGACCAGTTTCTTGCCCCCACCTGGAGGATGGGAAGGCAAAGTTTTCACAGTCATCTTGCGAGCCAAGCAAGCTTCCGTTTTTAAAGAGCAAATTGTCGAGGAACCTACAGCTTCAATTGAAAAATTAGTAGTGCCGAAAGGCGGTATGTTTTATTTTTGGCAAAATAGTATGTGCAAGGGAGTTAATGTGGGGTCTTTTTGTGAGAGAGTAGTAGCTGGACATTTGCAGTAGAAAAATTCTTGAACTATTTTTCTGATGTGTTTTAGTCATTTTAACTTGGGCAGTTGTGTGTAAATAGTTATTTCGACATTCACCAACCAAACCTCAAGCATTTCTTCCCCTCCTAGATTCTGCATGGATGAGAGTATCTGTTTCTGTTTTACCAAAGTGTTTGTTTTCATAGATCTTGTGGAGATGGATGAGGAAGAGGATGGAAACCAGAATTCAGACGACACAACCAAAGAGAAAAGCGGTGGTGGGTTCTCAGTGGAGAATCAGGGAGATCATAGTGCTGATTCAAAATTATTGTTAGGGAGTGGTGAGGCTAAACCTAAGCCCGCTAAGGGCGGTGGTGGCAAGGCCAAGAAGAAGGGCAAGCAGTTAGTGAATGAGAGCAAAGCTATTTGCTCAGATTTGATTGTGCTTGGCCTGCCCTACAAACTCACCGAAGAAGATATGAAGACCCATTTCGAGCAGTTCGGAGGTGTTACTCTTTGTCAGGTTAGTAACTCTAGCTTTTGTTTCGAGCACTTTTTGAAAGAAAAAGTAAATTAAATCGTCAAGAAGCATGTCAGTGAAATGCGAAATTGAATATTTAAAGTACAAGTAAGATTACTCAAAAAGCAGTTGAACACCTGAGGGGACAGCCTTTTTTAACGTGGAATCTATCATAGGTTGGATCATAGATCATGGATAATAGATTCAGCCCTAATTTTATTATTTTTTGTGACTGACTACGTCTAACAGTTAGATGTCAGTATGGAGCTCATCAAATTTAAAATTTTTATATCTAAGCTAATCCAACCTACTTTGTGGTAGTAGCAAACATATTTTCTTATAAAGACAACTGCACGACCAGCAGTAATATTTGTTAAATTGATTTGAATTGATTTTTACAGTGCAGACAAGTCTCAGCAACCCCAGCCCCCTTAAGCTCGACATTTTTATCCTAATTTGACGCAAGGGTTTTTATTTTAAATGCAGTTTCAGAAGAAGTATAGTTTTTGCCACACCGATTTTCCAAAAACCAACACCTCTTTTTCATGTGTCGGGTTATCGAGACCCGGGTCTTAGTGGTAAAGTTCTTATTCTTTTGGACGATACGTAAACATGCCACTTTCTCGAGAAGAAGTGCCACGTTTTTGTGAAGCATTTCGTGAAGCAATCCAATGAGTGCCCCGTTTTCTGAAGATAAGGCTTCTTATATTAATCAATGATTTACATCTCCAGTTTTTTGAGATCGCTATTATTTTGCTATTTTATTTTATATGACGTAGGTGCGTTTGGCCCCTTTTGTGACATTTTTGACGTTCTGCCCTATGTTCTGTTTAGCCACTTAGGACTTTTTTTAACTTATGCTTTAGGCTTAGGGTAGGCCAGCGCATGTTAGTCGGGGCTAATAAATTTCTTACAAACCACAAAATGGCTTCAAAATAAAGCCTAAAAAGGCCAAAATAGAATATAGGGCAGAACGCCAAAAATGTCACAAAAGGGACCAAACGCCTACGCTCTTTTTCTACGCGCCTTTTATATGCCCTTGTAAGCAAAGCGGCCATTAATACCAGGCAAAAAATGTGCAAAACCAGGCACATTTACGCAAAACGTTGCACTTTTTCTCCATAACGTCGCATATTTCCGTTTTATCCATTTTTTCAGACACGAATTTTTAATTAAAAAAAAACTTTAAAAAACTCAAACTTTAATCTTTGGAGTCGTTCGCCATAACTCAAAAGAGTGCAGTGCGAGACGAAAGAGAAGTGTCCCCCGCCAATTCAAATTTTGCGCATGCCGCTGCGCGCAAAGAGCATGGTCCTTTAAAGGGCCTGACCTCTTCCTACTCGGTGGTCCCCCGCCAATTCAAAAATTTTCGCTTGATCATTGGACTTCTGTACGGATTTTTCCGCTAGGTTTCTAACAAAACTAAGCCTAAAATTTGATTTCAGGCCTAGTTTTGTTAGAAACGTGGCGGAAAAATCCGTACAGAAGTCCAATGATCGAGGGAAAATTTTTGAATTGGCGGGGACCACCGAGTAGGAAGAGGTCAGGCCCTTTAAAGACAGTCTACTACTACGCTAATTTAATTCTTGAAATAAATGCCAGAGTAGTGCTTTTGTAAAGCTTGTGTTTAATAAAGGTTAAAGGTTTAATAAACGCTTGATCATCAAGAGTGTCATAAAAGTCAATTAGCTTTTAATGTACCAAATAATTTTTTACGACGTGAAAAGATTACCGGAAAACAGGTGTCGATAGAAAACTTTTTGTAAGCATTTTTCTACAAGTTAATAACTTCATAGTATGTTATGAATTGTTTTTGATACTTGAATGAAAAGCTTATCAAGTTATGAAGTTAGTTGTGAAGTATTTGCTGCCATTCAAAGTTTTCGGTAATAAAAGGTCTAAATAAAAATTTTAAATTGTGGGATAAATTTCTCGTCATTTTATTTTACTGTCTTTATGACCACCGTAGAGTGCTCTCCGAGACTTTCTCCCAACCTAACTCATTCACCCCATTTAGATAAAAAGCACCAGTTCTGGCAAATCTCGAGGTTTTGGCTTTGTCAAAATGGCCGACTATGATAGTCAAATAAAAGTGCTATCGCAGGTGCCACACGTCATTAGTGATCGAAACTGTCAAGTTAGACTTCCACTGACTCGAGTAAACTCACTTCTTATCTTTCAAGTTTTACCAAAAGAAAACATTTTTCTAGGACTCCAGAGAGCCGAACGCCTACCACAACCCTAAGCTTTTCATCAATAAAATCTTGGAAAAGACCACAAAGGATGAACTGAAGAAATTTTTCGAAGCGCATGCTCATCGAATGTATGTTTCAATCTTGAAATTACTAATATCTTCATGAAAAAAATTTCAGTGATTCTAAAGCGACAGTGCTGGACGTGTTCATTCCCAAACCATTTCGTGGATTTGCTTTTGTTACCCTCAGTAATCCCATGGTAGCCAAAGAGCTGATCCGTCAAGCCGACTTTCTTATGAACGAGCAGCCTGTGGTAGTGACTGCAGCTGTTCCAAAAGGGTTGATCCCAAGAGTTTCGGATCACCCTCCTCGTCAATCCGGCATACGCCTGGTGTACCAATCACCAAATTTAGCTCTGGATCTGGAAACGCCTTCAATCAAGCTAGTGCAGGCTATGAAAATAACAACTATGACCTTCAGCCACAACAACAAATGGTAAACCGCTCTGTCTTCAATACAATGGTCGTGGAACAGGTTAGAGGAGCGGCGGTTGGTTTTTCGGGGTTTTCTTAATTTTGTAGCTATTCTAATTAATCTTCAGAGATATTCTCCATACCCTGCTCCCTACGGTAATTCTCGAGGAGGTAATTCTCCAGCTAGGCCACATGCCTCCTCTCGCTATGTTGACGGGTACGCCCAACAACAGCAGCATGGCCAGATGATTGGCGGCGGTCGGATGAATGGACCGACAGGCTTGCGTAAGGCCATTTTTATTTGCTTCAAGAAATCATGTTCATTGCCATGATTTTTAGCTGAAGAGCTAGCTCCAGCATTGAACCGCATGAATCCGGATGTGGCCAACGCTGCTATGAAAGCTTTCTGGTAAGAAAAGAAAAATTTTGAGAAGAAAAATTTTAAATTTATAATAACATTGACCGAATCACAGCAATAAGCATTTCTAACTTAGGATGGTTGCTCAGAACAGTTCAGCCAGTGTCGCACCTCAACAAGCCATTCAGACAAGCAGCATGGACAGCAATGCAGTGAGAAGTGTTCTGGGCAATCCCTATGGACCTAATGACTCCACCAGAATGCAATATGCACAAAACAACTTCAACGGATATGCCAGAGCTGGCAATAGCAACAATATGGTTGGACAAACCAAACCTTGGCTGTGAAAACTGCCGGGATGCATCAAACGAAACCAACAACTATTATTTATCACATATATTTGAGAAATCCTTTTTTTCCTGTTAACACTACTCAATAAAAACGACTGTTCCATTTACTTTGAGAAGCAACTGAATTTTCTACTGGACGTTGGGATTTAGAACAGCGTTTACAAATGTATCGTATTTCGTCTAATCAAACAGCACCCTCTAATAAACCGGCCCCCTCTACTTCGAGGACCTATATCTCAGACCAGATACATTATATTGGAAAGCTGTTTTCAGCGTTTTCTTAACTCTCACGAGCTCTACCGATACCGCTTTTTCAATTTGGGTTGAGCAACCGAAAATCTCGAGATCGACCTAAATTTTTCAAACTTTTGGAACAATGAAAAATGAACCACTGACCGCTTAATCAGAGGAAACACGGTAAGTAAATTTAAGTAATCCCATGCCGCTGGAATAATGGAAAATTGACGAAAAAAAAACCACCCTGAGCATCAGTCCACCCATGACCAGTGAACAAAACTTTGCAGAAGCTAAACGGCAATTATCTTTTTATCGACACCGACACAACACTGGACCAATAACAAAATTTCCTGAATATTATTTTTTAAATGTTTCTGACGAGAGGCTTGACCAATTTTCTTTGCGTGTTTGCAGTCTTAGAACCCCGAGAGAACTTGTGATTGAGCAGCTTCCTGTGTGGCAACCCAACCACCGGTTTGATATCCTTGACATAGCGATATGCTTCTTCCTCCACATCCATCGGTTCAAAGCGCAGCTGCTCTTCTGTCAGAAGATGCAAATCGGTGCTGCAAAAGTAAGGGTCAAAGAAATTACATAAAACTCAAGGAACCGACAACCTGTCTTCACAAATGTCCTTGATGCTATGATTTTGCTTGTTAGCACGATGCTGAAAGACGCTGGAGATGGAGTCAATATCTTTGAATGGAAAAACTCGATTGCGATTTGAGACTTTCCAAAGCTTCAGAAGTGCGTCTTGAGCAGCCAAGTCCATGGCGATACAAACCTTTTCCCCAGGAGCTAGAAATTTGAAAGTAATAATGGCTAAACAGAACCTTTGGGGCCACACTCGCCAGAACCCTAGGGGCCCCAGTCATTTTAAGTCTAATCTATGCGAAAAATAAATGAGGCGCAAATTCAAATTGAATATTTTTTTACATAGATTAGACTTAAAATGACTGGGGCCCCTAGGGTTCTGGCGAGTGGGGCCCCTAAGGTTCTGTTGCTCCGTAATAATTTAACTACTAAAAGCACATAAAATACACCATTTCGACTCACCACAACATTTGTTATTTCTCATAGTTTTTAAAAATACAACTCACATTCTCCAATAAGCTTTTGATCTACATATATTCCGACCACATAACAAGGCATAGCAGTGCTGGCACCATTAGAATAAAGAAGTCGTGGCTCCACCAACAGTTGCCCTTGAGACTTGAACCCATCCTTCTGTCCAGTTCCCAAAAATTTGACCTTCCTGCTATTCAGATAATTGACGAGAATTGGGAGTGGATTGCGGAATGGCATTACATCTTCTAGATCTAGCTCAACCAAGTAAGGCATTACGAAACGGACCACGAAGTGCTGGGCTTCCCTTGCATCTAATATGTCCACTAGAGCATATATGGCATCAGAGAGCGTTTCTTTTGTAGGTGGAAATTCACCAGTGCGTACCAGATGGTTCAGACTAAGAGAGTTGGCTAATCGCTGCAAAGACTCATCAGAGAGAAGGAGAGATGCAACCATGCAGATGAACTCTTCCGGAGCTAACGGCCAATGACATCTGAGGAAGGCAAGGGTCAGGGACTCCAACTTCTGCATTCCTAAATACTGAAGATGTGAGAATTATGTGAAATTGATCAAGCAAAAGACCAACCATTGCTGACCATAGAGGCGTTACTTTCGTATTCGGATGCATCAAATCCTTCACTTTCATTGCTTGGTTGAGCCAATTTAGCACCTTCTGAAATATCACTTCTTTCGAAGAACGAAGCATTTGTCAGCGATTGCACCAAGAGATCGGAGTCCAAATGTGGCAGATCCAACCTATTTTTAAGCGCCGATATTTCTGAAGGGTAATGCCTAAAAAACAATATCTTGCGATAATTTACGCGTAAAAATAAGCTTAAACTCACCAATTCGGAAGAGCAGACCTACTAATGACCGGATCAGCACCCAAGAGCATTCGACGATGATAAAGATCCCTAAAAACACTTTTATTACGTAGAACACAAACGGAAATGGCACAACTTTGCCAGTCCTCGTTCATAGACAGCTCGTAATCCTCTACCTAAAAAGGTTTGCTTGGTATTAGTTTAGACAGATCAAATAGAACTTACTCTGCCCTCTCATGGAAAAGAGAAATGCATCCAGACCACGAAAAGATAGCAGTCCAAGACTTTTGTTCATCGATTTCTCAAAAATCAACAAGTGAATTTCACAAATTGATTACATTCAACCTTCGTTATAACGTACCCCTGAGGACCGGTCCTAGGGATACATTATACAGTCAAACCTCGATTTAACGACCCCCACTTCAAGTTCGTTCCCACCTAGGGTCCGACACTTTTTTAACCCCATTTTCAAAATATTTTATCGATTCGTTTTTGACAGTCTGGTAGCAAATATCGTAAGGATTCCGATTTCACCGATCGTTTTTCAGAAATCTAGAGTTTTCGCTATTAAAAAATCAAAACCTCGATTTAACGGCTCTACCCCGTTAGCGCCCAAATTGTTTGCGCCAAAAATCGTTATAGCAAAAACCGTTACATTTTTAATTAACGAGCTTGCTACCAGTGATTGCAAAATGACAATGAGAATTATCATTTTGTCATTTTGTCAGATGACAAAATGACAATTTCTCATAATGACAATTGTCATATGATAATTAAGCAAGTTGAGCAAGTTGCTACATATGCCTTTTCTAAGTAATTTCGTGAATATTCTCATTTACAAGTTAATACTCAAATGGCTGTAAGTGAATTGCAGCTGTAAAACTGTGAATTTCAACGGTAAATTAATTTTTTTCAACGGTATTTTCAAATTTGCCATAAAACAATGTAATTCAACGGTAAATTTGTGAAATTCAGCGGTAAATTTATGGTAAAGTCAACCTCACAGTCCGTTGCCTTATTTGTGTATCAATGTTTCTGAATCGTTCAGGCAGAAACAACTTCAGCACTATTTTAGCCACGAATACTGATCGCTGATGGGGCGCCTCCAATCACAAGTGGTGAGTTCTATCCATACTTACTGTATCCAGCAGATGGTTTCATTACTTTCCATCAAGACAAATCGTTTGTGACGAGTAATTTTTTTACATTTAGCTTGCAGAGATTCTTGATGGAGCAATACGTTCACGACCGAAGCATCGATCCGGAGAGAAAGGTAGCTTCAACCTTGACATAGCAAGCCGAATTATTATGGGTGAGTTAAGGAAGTGGCGCAAGTCCCGTCAATCCTGAAAAGTCTGAACTGCAATGTGCGAAAGGCGATGTAGGCTCTGAAGAAAGAGAAGAGACCGGTCATTTACTTCGTTGAAGAGGAAGAGCACATGTGGCTGATTGGCTCGAAAGACTACAAAGGAACTGCCGAGGGATCGCGACCGATGTGGGAAGAGCTGGAGCAAGCCACACGATTGTCTGACAGAAGGTTGGTCAATCATGTATGAAGGAATTCAGCAATCCTATTATCTGTTATATTTTAGGTTTTCCTACACTAGTTGAACACGCTATAAGGAACTGCGAAACTCGTTCTACTCGCTGAAGAAGTCAAGCTGTTATGCCGGCTACATTTACTGCACGTGCCCTGAGGGAATCATAGACGTCGTCTGCAAATACTCGCTCATGCTGATGGAGGCCGAGAAGCTGATCGATCCATTGCCGCAGCCACTGGAAGGAAGGCAGAAGAGAGGGAGGAAAAGAAAGATTGGTCACGCCATAAAAAGAGTCTGAAAATATGTTGTCTGGCTTAAATTTTTTTCTTTGTTATTGTTGTTTCTGAATAAAGGCAGTGTTGTGGGACAGGAATGTGTATTTTGCTTGCTGGTAATTAATATAAGGATTTCATCTGAAACAAAATTTATGCTTTGCGCCAAACTATTTACCCTTGGGGTCATTTCTATGACGCAACGGACTATGAAGTTGACTTTACGATAAATTCACCGTTGAATTTCACAAATTTACCGTTGAATTTCATTGTTTTATGGCAAATTTAAAAAAACTGTTGAAAAAAAATTAATTTACCGTTGAAATTCACAGTTTTACCGCTGCAATTCAATTTGAGCCATACTCAAATTGATGCCAGAGAGACGGGCTACATTTTGAGCGTAAGGTTGTAAATGGCCACATCTGCAAAATTTACTAAAATCCAAAATTTCCGAGATTCTGTACTTTTTTGAGAACTTTTGCAGTTTTTAGTCAATTTTGCAGATATGGTCATTTACAACCTTATGCTCAAAATGTAGCCCGTCTCTCTGGCATCAATTTGAGTATTTACTTGTGAATGAGAATATTCACGAAATTACTTAGAAAAAGCATATGTAGCAAGCTAATTAATTAAAAATTTAACGGTTTTTGCTATAACGATTTTTGGCGCAAACAATTTGGGCGCTAACGGGGCAGAGTCGATTCAACGACCCTCTAATTTTCAAAAGGGGGGTCGTTAAATTGAGGTTTTGATTTTTTAAAAGCGAAAACTTTAGGTTTTTGAAAAACGATCGGCAAAATCGGAATCCTTACGATATTTGCTACCAGACTGTCAAAAACGAATCGATAAAATATTTTGAAAATGGGGTTAAAAAAGTGTCGGACCCTAGGTGGGAACGAACTTGAGGTGGGGGTCGTTAAATCGAGGTTTGACTGTAAGAAAGGTAGGTTATATCTGGGGTAGAAGGTCACTTTGCCTGAACTTTTATAGCTGCACGTTATAACGGCTACACGGGCTTTCAAGACAAAGAAAAATCGGCAATTGCGTTTTTTTACTGTTTTTGCGTTTTTACTCACTTCAAAGTGGCGTAACAACGTTACGTCAGTTTTTATTTTCCTACGTCTATCTGAAAGAGGAGATTCAGGGCTACATTTTGGTATAGTGGGTTCTGTCGAAAACAGGTGTCTCAGACAATTTTTCTGGTGTCCGAATGTTTTTTTGCAAAAAATTAATGTGTTTTCTTGGTTTCAGATGAATTCTACCAACCGATCCGAGCGATCTCTGAAGATGAAGCAAGTACAAAGTGCTCACGTGACGCATTAGAAGCTATTTGCTAAGAAGCAAGCCAGAATGAGCAAGACAGAAGCAGCTACAGCAGCTCGAATCGGTAAGACTTGAATGCATTGGATTTGTTGTCAATCATTTCCCAAAACTTAAAAAATACTCGAGAAAACGGCATTTCACCACTGTCAAACCATCTTCAGCATGTCCGAATAAGTCCGGAAAACAAGTGTTTGGAACCCGAAAAAGTGAAAAAAAATTTTTGATCCAAGGGGACGACCACTTGGTTTGGTTGGTTCAGACTAAAAAACTTGAATTCCTTCCAAATTTTTCAAAATTCTGACTAGGAAATGACCGGGCACAAACTCTTGTGGTTGCAGTATCGAACCCCCCACGCGCAGTGATATCATTGGCAAAAGCAAATATTGGTATACTATCCAGATGGTTTGGGTACTAGTACCCAAACCATCTGGATAGTATACTATCCAGACGGCTTGGACACGATCCAGATGGTTTAACTACTACCCAGATGGTTTAGATACTATCCACGTGGTTTGGACATTATCCATGTAGTTCGGACACTTTCCAGCTAGTTAGGATAGTATACAGGTGGATAATACCCTTGAAACAGTCATTTACCTTGATATCTGAAGTCAAATATACAAATTTAAATACACAAATTCGACCCAAAAACAATGGGAAATGCGGTCCGAACAAAATTTTTTAGGATTCCTCACATTTTTCTGGATCTAAATATGCCGTTTCCAATTAAAAAAACAATGCAGAAAAAAGGTGCCACCGGTAGGGGTCGAACCCGGGACCTTTGTTTTAAAAAGCAAACGTTTTACCACTACACCACCAAATTCAGTACAATTGACTCAACTGCCTGTTTTGAAAGCCCGTGGGCTAGGTGAAAACCTAGTAACGAAAACCTGCTAAATGGCGCCAAAGCAAATATTTTTGCTGTATCAGCTACATTTTTTCGTCCGAGCCTTGTTTTTTTTACTTTTATTAGCTCCAGTCATACTCCCGCGGGTCACGGGTCAATTTTTCAAACGCTTTTGTTTCTATCTCGGCTCCCAGCCATCACTTCTCACCGATTTTAACAGATCTATAAGAAAATCGACCCTGCTCTACAACATAGGAATAACAGATTTGCTATAATAACGTTCAAACCCAGTTTCTGCGTGACCCACAAGTCAGTGACCCGCGGGTCAAATTGGCGAATTTGGGACGCGGGTAGGGACCTGCGGGTCAGCCGAAAAATTATTTTTCACTATCTATAAAGTTCTTACCGTATATCTTCTAATAAGGACCCATGGGGCCTTATTTTTCAACCCCTTTTTGAAGGTGGGGCCTTATTAGAATATGCCTTTTAGACCTCATTAGGCCTTTTTTGAGGTGGGGCCTTATTTTTCAACACCTGTTGGGTGGTGGGGCCTTATTAGAAGGTGGGGTCGTAATAGAAGGTGGGACCTTATTAGAAGATACACGGTATTTCACCTCTATGGTGTAGAGCAGGGTCGATTTACCCTTAGATGTGTTGCCAGAATTAAAAAAAATGTGTGTGACCCGTGGCTTTCGGGGTGCTTGACCCTTGAACCGCGGGAGTATGACATGAGCTATTCAACTTTATATTCAAGTTATGCTTGTTAATTTTTCAAATCATAATTCGACCCTAGTAGCGAATAAATTTTCGATTTATATGTTCATTTGCAACCATATACTGAAAATTACGCCAAAAAGCAGAGCTACATTTTGAGTGTAAGGTTGCAAATGAGTATATAAATTAAAATTGCGAAAAACGTCAGTTCCAGGATACTACCGGAAACTTCTGGGATAGTCCTGGGTAGGATGTCATGGAATTCGACATCGTAGAAGGTTTTTAAATTCTATCCCTAAGTTTATATAACCTTTTTCTGTACTGATGATTTTGTTGGATAGACAAGAGCCTGAGGATAATTTCGACACCAAATTTGCAAATAAAAGAAAATGAAAACAGGGTGTGCACCAACTGGCAGTCGAAATTGTGACCTAAGGCGATGCGTATATAAATTTTCCCCTTTAAAGGACCATGGTTTTTGCGCGCAGCGGTTTTCCCCCGCCAATTCAAAATTTTTCCTAATCATTGATCTTCTGTACGGATTTTTCATCTTGGTTTCTAACAAAACTATACCTAAAATTAAATTCTAGGCCTTGTTTTGTTAGAAACCAAGTTGAAAAATCCGTACAGAAGTTCAATGATTGGGAAAAAAATTTGAATTGGCGGGGGACAACCGCTGCGCGCAAACACCATTGTCCTTTAAAGGACCCTGTCTCTTCCTTATCATGGCAATTTGAAAGGTTTGAATGCGCGCGGGACCACACACATTTTGTCAATATAATGCCGAATTATTTTTTTGTTTGCGCTGATTGTTTAGAAAATAAATGTGACATTATATAAAAGGACAATACTTTTTTCTCCGACTAAAACACTTTTTTTTCCGACTAATTTCTTTTTTTCCGACTAATTTTAACTTTGTTTTATTTTGGCATTTTTTCTTAATTTTTGTGCTAATTTTTTAAAAGTTTTAGTATTGTCGTGTAGCCCAGGATCTCAGCTTTCCAACAAGCTATAAAACTTCATTGAAGGATTTTAGAAAGGTAGACTTTTAGAGGTTTCAAAAAATAAAATAAAAATAAATTTTATTTTTTGAAACCTCTAAAAGTCTACCTTTCTAAAATCCTTCAATGAAGTTTTATAGCTTGTTGGAAAGCTGAGATCCTGGGCTACACGACAATACTAAAACTTTTAAAAAATTAGCACAAAAATTAAGAAAAAATGCCAAAATAAAAACAAAGTTAAAATTAGTCGGAAAAAAAAGTGTTTTAGTCGGAGAAAAAAGTATTGTCCTATATAGGCTCTAGGTAAATTCGCCCACAGTAAATTCGCCCACGGTAAATTCGCCCACAGGTAAATTCGCCCACAGGTAAATTCGCCCATAGGTAAATTCGCCCACAAAATTTGTCCCGACACGAAATTTTTTGGCTCTATTGACCTATCCGGGGCCATTTTTCCCTTTGGTCCACCCTGTGGTTTTTTGTTGAAAAATGCCTTGGTCCCCCCTGTTGTTTTGAAGGTGAACATGGTCAAGGTGATCATTTTAACCATAATCACAGTATTAATATAACTATAATGGACAGGGGGACCAAGGCATTTTTCAACAAAAAACCACAGGGTGGACCAAAGGAAAAATGGCCCCGGATAGGTCAATAGAGCCAATTTTTTGTTACTGCTTAGTCCACACTTTTGAAATTCATGCATTTTGAAAAATTTTGCGGGAATTTAAATTTTTTAGTCTGAATAAACCAAACCAAGTGGTCGTCCACTTGGCGCAATTTTTTACGTTTTTCATGTTTCAAAATCTGTTTTTTGGACCAACTCGGACATGCTGAAGATGGTTTGACAGTGGCAAAATGCCGTTTTCTCGGGTATTTTAAACATGTTTGGAACATAAAAAATGTAATTTTTTTTTGATCGAAGTGGACGACCACGACCTTAGTTTAGTTGGTACATGAGTTACCCAGTAAACCTTAAGTTGTATTATAGAAAAGATTTAAAAACCTACAGGAAGCCTAGTTTTGGAGTAGTTTCGTATCCCGTAGGGTATCCAGGTGCATGGAGGTGGTAGAAACAGGAAAGTGGTTCTCAGGTGGTAGTACCAAGAAAGTGGTATCCAGGTGGTTATACAGTCGACGCTCGATATAACGACCCCCGATATAACGTCCCGCTCGATATAACGTCCCAAAAAAATCACGAATTTGGTCAGCTTTGACTAAAATTTAGTCAAATGAACGCTCGATATAACGTCCGCTCGATATAACGTCCCATTTTGGCCGGTCCCTTGAGGGACGTTATATCGAGCGTCGACTGTACCAAGTTATTGACGAGCTATCGGTACTTAGGTGGAAGTGCTTAGAAAGTGGTACTTGGGTAGTAGAGGAATACAGTTTCTAGGCAGTGGTATCTTAGTCATAGTACTCAGTTGGCAGTACCGAAGTTGTAATTTACACCATTGAAACCAAATGGTCGTCCACTTGGTGCGAATTTTTCTTTTACGTTTTTCACATTCTAAAACCTGTTTTCTGGACTAACTCAGACATGCTGAATAGGGTTGGCCTCCTCTAAAACGCATGAATTTCAAAAGTGTGGACCGAGCAGTAACAAAACATTTCGTATCGGGACAACTTTTGTGGACGAATTTACCTGTGGGCGAATTTACCTGTGGGCGAATTTACCTGTGGGCGAATTTACCGTGGGCGAATTTACTGTGGGCGAATTTACTGTGGGCGAATTTACCGTTTCCCTCCTATATAAAATAGAACATAACTTTTTAAATTTAAATTTTTAAAATGCAATTAAAAAAATAATTCGAAAACATTATTGACAAAATCCATGTGGTCCCGCGCGCATTCAAACTTTTGAAATTGCCATGATAAGGAAGAGACAGGGTCCTTTAAGTTTGTAAAAATACTTGCAAAAAAATTATGATTTGAAAAATTAACAAGCATAACTTGAATATAAAGTTAAACAAAAAGTAAAAAAAAACGGTATAGCAACGACTCGGTACAACAAATGACTCGGTACAACGAGTCGGTACAAGTACGACTCGGTACAACGTACGACTGGGTACAACGAGTCGGTACAACTTACGGCTCGGTACAACGAGTCGGTACAATTTTTTCAAATTTTTATAACAAATTGTGTTTTTTGTACCAAATTTGCTCCTTATTGTACCAAATCGACTAAACTCACCATCAAAAACTTGCACCATTTGTTCGTGGATATGGATTGAATGGAACGAAACCGTTAACTATCTTATTTTACCTACCTGCCTGGAGGACGAAACAGGGGACACTGGTCTCCAGAGGGGAATGATCTAGAAAACGGACTTTAGGTACGAGGAACTCTCGATATAGCAAACCTTATAGCCGGTATCCAGGCAGGGATGGGAAAAGCATCCTATTTAGATATTTTAAATGTCCTGAAATATCCAAGTAACCTAAATAGGATATACATATATATCTTAATTTGGATATTTTAGGGATACCGGAATATCCTTAAATTGTCATACTTTTGTAATTAATAAGATACTTTTCTCATCCCTGTCTCCAGGCTCTCCGTTGTATCGAGAGGACTATAGTTGGTTTCTCTTATAAAGCCGAAAATCACACTAGTTCGCATAAAAAATTAGCAAGATTCCCTGGTAAGTAATGCATTTTTTAACTAAATTAATTATGGTTTGAATGATTGCAGACATGCTCGATACTGTCATCTGCCAAAAATAATAGTGAATGAGTGAACAAAGACGGAATATGAAATTTATAACAAGATCATGGTCCACAAGATTAGGTACAAGAAGGAGTAAATTTGGTAAAAAAAATAAAATTTGGTATGAAATTGTACCGACTCGTTGTACCGAGTCGTAAGTTGTACCGACTAATTGTACCCAGTCGTACGTCGTACCGAGTTGATGTACCGAGTCATACTTGTACCGAGTCGGTGTACCGACTCGTTGTACCGAGTCGTAGGTTGTACCGACTCATTGTACCCAGTCGTACGTCGTACCGAGTTGGTGTACCGAGTCATACTTGTACCGAGTCGGTGTACCGAGTCGTACTTGTACCGACTCGTTGTACCGAGTCATTTGTTGTACCGAGTCGTACGTCTGTCAAAAAAACAAGGCTCAGACGAAAAAATGTAGCTGATATAGCGAAAATTGCCTCTTAGTCTTACTTTCACTCTCACTCGCACTCTCACTTTCAGTGTCCCCATGAGTTTTTTTAATCTCATTTTCTGTGAAAATTTTGCTGGAATTTAAATTTTTTAGTCTGGACCAACCAAACCAAGTGGTCGTCCACTTGGAGCAGAATTTTTTTCTTTTTTTCGGATGTTTTCTGTACTGATTCGGACACGCTGAAGATGGTTTGATAGTGCTCAAATGCCGTGTTGCAGGGTATTGCTTGACCTTTGGTAAAAACCAGTTTTGGTGAAATCAATTATTGTCCAATACTCAAAAAATACTCGACGAAACAGCATTTCACCACTATCAAACCATTCTTCAGCATACCTGAAATAGTCCAGAAAATAGGTTTCGGAACATGTATAACGTAAGGCAGTTTGAGGCAGTTGATGACAGCAAAGCAGTGCTGGAAATGGTTACAATCGATTGCTCGATGAATTTTGGACCTAAAAGTCAAAAAAACTTACTAAAAAAGTTAATTAAAACACACCCAGAAGGACTTAAATTTTTGACAATAGACGATGCGTATATAAAGTCCCCCCCCCCTTTTAATGAAAGCATGAGTAGATAACCATAAACGCAGTTTAATCAACAAATGGTAGAAGTAACTCTATCCAAAAGATAAAAGAACATGTTGCGGTAGAATAATGTTCGGTAGAATTTTGTCCGACATAATTTCGTCGCGGTCGAATTTTGTCGTAAGTAGAATTTTGTCGCCGTTGAATTTTGTCGTGCTCCCGGCTATAAAGTATCGAAAACACTTTTACTACCTAGAGACATTGGTGACCTAATGGGAACGCGCGGCGTAGTGTGAAAGGCGGTCGTCATTTAATTCTCGTTTGAATGTTTAAATCGAGATAAAAACGAAAAAGTTAACACCATGGAGGAATTATTTAAAGAACCCTGTCTCTTCCTTATCATGGCAATTTCGTAGATTTGAATGCGCGCGGGACCACAAAGATTTTGTCAATAATGTTTTCGAATTATTTTTTTGTTTGCATTTTGAATTTCAAACGTTATATTCTATTTTATATAAATCACACCATGACAGTGACAGTTATGGAGCAGTGAAAGGCGAATAAGTTGTCCGATCTGGCATTGTCAAGCAACGTTGGGCTCGAACAGTGATTAGTTATAAATTTTGAACAAATTTACTGAATTTATTTCATGGTGGGGAAAACCAACAAAATGAGCAAATACCAATAAAAATTCAAACGAGAATTAATTTTTAACTATAATTTTGTTGGTGTTTTATTGGGTTTATTGGTGTTTTGTTGGTCTTTTATTGGTTTTATCGATTTTATTGGTGTTTTATTGTTTTCGATTTTGTCGATTCAGACCCTTTTTTACTCAATTTTTTGGCTGAAGGAGTCGGGCAAGGTACAATAACCACCGAAAGAATCTATTTTACCACTCGCAGAGCATTAGATTCCTTACATCACATCCTTGAATCATTGTTACATCATACCGACCTAAATCTAACAATTGCCTTAACATCATATACCCCTGTGCCATAGATTTTTTGGGGAACACCACGTATAAAACAAGTATTCGACGTATAAAATTGAACTTAGACAATCTAGAAACGCACTGTAATCTGAAAAATTCTCAGAATTCGAATTTCTATTCAAAAAACAAGTATGCCCTATTATTATTTCTTGAAGTTACACTTTTCACGTAAGATAACCTATACGTTCTTCAAGCTACCAACTTTATTGCAAACTATGCGACGTCACATAACAAAAACATTCACACAATTCTTTCATAAATTGGTTTCTCAAGTGGACTAAGGCAGCGATTCTTTCCGGACTCATTCGATTTCTTGTGAAGTCCACCAACAAACATCTAAGCTCTTTGAAGGCACGCTCACTAGGAGAACTGGATGCTTGGACGGCGAGCAGAAGACGAGCAAACGGAGCCAGAAACGGGAAATTCTTAATAAATAAAGTAGAATTTTTGGCATCAAGATAAATTTGCTGACCTTGTAATGGTTTTTCCAAAAAACAAGCGGATCATCTTCAGTGAGAGGCAATGAGGAGTAGGCGTTCACCTCGTTCTCCACTGTTCTTGGCTGAACACACGCAAATGCAGATTTCCTCTTTGTCGGCGTCACCTCTAGCGTCTCTTCTGGTGTTAAGTGTGCAGCTTCAGAGACGACCAAATTCCTTATCTGTAAATTAAGAGTTCAAAAAGCAGAATAATGAAGTTCTAACCTCGTCGTAATTAAAACAAGGTATTTGGGAGCAGATGCTTCGCAAACGGCCGTGCATAAACGGGTCCAGAAATGCCGAGCACACGACAAGCTTCTTATTGAGCTTCCCATCAGCAGAATGCAGCCAGCTTGTACTTGACCAGTTTCCAACTTTCTTGTTGAAGCATTCCATAGCTGCTGCAGCCAAAGAAATTCCATAAAGCGAATTCCCATCATGTATCTGGATTTTTTTCTGGAAATGAAGCCAGATAGAGGCCAAGTGCTCCAGCATTCTGTTAGACGTACATTCGGATTCACTCTGAAAATCTCAAAATAAGGAGGACAAAAAATCCATATTATACCTGCACATCGATAACCATACTCGCTACAGGCTCCAGAACAGATAAGTACTCAGAAAAACATCGCTGATTTGCAATCCCTCTCAGTTGAGCAGCATAAGAAGGAGAAAATTGGTCGACAGCTTCCTGCAGTATATCCAAGTTTTTGACTAATGCATCCACCATATTGAAGTAGGAGAGCCACCGGGTTTCTACAGGAGGTTTTAAAGCTTTTCCTGCAGTCAAGACAATCTTTTGCACTTTTCTAAAATCATCGAGATAACAGTGTTATCATAACACGATATAACTTCACCGTGAAACTAACCTTAGTTTCCCTACAAGCTTTTCCATCTCTCGAAGCTGATATTCAACTCTTTCGCACACGTTCTTGATATCGTCTTGGAGCATAGAGTCTTGATAAAGACGGTTGTTCGCTTAGCAAGAGTGGCACCCACGTGAGCTAGCAGGGCTGGTGATTTTGTCCACCAAGAGAATTGACGTTACTACCTTCATCAGTTGTGACGAAAATTTTTTCCCAATCTGCCCGTGTATTCCAAGAAGATTCATCTGATCATTTACGAGAGCGTGGACATTTGCGCTTGTTTTCTTCATGTCATACGGTAGCGGGGAAAACAGCAAGACAAAATCATTTTTGTTCCTGAAGAATCTCTATAAATAGAAGTTAATCGAGAGTTTAGAAGACCAACCAGTCAGAGTCAAGAAAGTGTGCAGTGACTGCAATGTAATCCACTTGCTTCTTTGCGAAGTCAATAGTGAGGCATCCACCATATTGTTTCAAGCAGCTTATTTTGCTCTTGACTTGGAGCTCGATGCTGTCTACTAAAAGATCCACCCACTTTGCAAGCGTCTTTTTTGAAGGCAGGAGGTCTCTAGCTTGCTTCTCGATTCCCTTCGTAAAGTTGTCAATGCTAAATAGAATCAAAATGTGACTGAAATTCAGCACAGCACTACATTATTTTTCGGAATTCTTCCAAAAACGCGAGAAAGCTTTTGTCTTCGGCTATTTTCAATGACTGAGTTGAGCAAACCGCAAATTTTAGCAACGATTGTTCCATTTTAGCATCTGAAGCTGGCGATCCATTGATATGAGAACTCAAGTGGTAACTGAAAACATTTCAAAAGTCCACTCTAAGCATGCCAAAAAATCACCTTAAAGATGCAGTACCAGCTCTGTTGAATATCTTTTTACATCCTTCTATGTTGCAGACCACCATTTCTGTTTCAAGTCCATCGTCCAGTAGAATGTCGAAACGATACCCGAATTCTTTGCTTCGAGTCCAAGGCCAGGTCGAGTGACGGCTTGGATCAAACCGAATCTAAATGTAATTTTTATAAAAAAACTGCGACACTTCAATATGTATTACTAACTTTCTTACGACGTCCAATTTCAGCCATTGAGAATTAATATGGTTGATGAAGCTTTTCTTCTGAATTTCCACCTAAACAATAAGAAACGGTCAACAATTAGGTGAAATTTGGCTAGTTTGCAGTGAAAATCAAGGACCAATAAAACACCAACAAAAGACCAATAAAACACCAATAAAATTTAATTTGAAATTTTATTGGTATTTTGTTGGTCTTCCAAAAAACGAAATGCCACAAAATTTTATTGGTATTTGCTCATTTTGTTGGTTTTCCCCACCATGATTTATTTTCTAAACAATAAGCAGAAATAAAAAACAATTCGAAATTATTATTGACAAAATGTGTGTGATCCCGCGCGCATTTAAATCTTTCAAATTGCCATGATAAGGAAGAGACAGGGTCCTTCAAGTACGTGAATACCCAATAACCCCCCACCCAGCAACCGCCCTGAAATAAATTTCGCTCAACGCAACCACAAAACCTGAGTGGATATCTTACATTTCGATGGATTTATTTACTAAAATGTTTTTTAAACAATTCAATTCAGCTACCGAAAATTCAGAACGCCAGACATTACTTTAAATAGAGATGGCAAATGGCCAATTTCGGAACGGGACAAAATTTACTATAAAAAATTTCAGGACGGGACGCCGGGACGGGAGAAGGTCGAAAAAATTTTCGGGACGGGGTACGGGACGGAAAAAATCCGGCGGGACGGGACGTCCCGCCCGGATTTTAGCTTAAATTTTTTAGCGGGACGGGACAAAAAATGAATATTTTTTCGGAACGTCGGGACGGGACAGAATAGAAATTTTGGCGCTAGATGCGAATAACCCCCCCCCCCCAAGCATCCGACCTTTAAAAATTGCTGTAACTACACTTGCAAACTACAAGTTTAGGCTTAGCCCTTAGGCTTGGGGTAGGCCAGCGTACGGAAGTTGTGACCGATGAAGAGTTTGCGCACATTTTCCGGGGTCTGGGACATGAATTTGGGTACTTTTTACTAAAGTAAAAAAAGTGAAAATCCTTGGGGGGGGCCCGGGGGTAATTCGCTACTAGGGTCGAAATTTTGAGTTAGCTCAACATCTTGCTTTATGCCTTGATTTTTTTTTCTATTACCTGCGCAAGACTCGTTTCTCAAAATTCCCTACTAATAGGGCTTTCAAATAAGCCATCACTTGCCCATAAAACAAGCAAAATTTTAGAATCACATTTGATTTTCGTGAAAAAATTTTTCGAGTTTTTATCTGGTATACTTTTTCGAGATCCTAGAAACTTTTTTGTCAAGTTATTCTGAAACAAAACCGGAGACTCGATAAAAACTTAAATATGCTACATTTTGGTACCAAGGACGTATACGAAAAATACAAATGCATAGTGCTTTATACAAAAGTTAGATGGAAAACGCAAAAACTCCTATTTGTACTTGGAAAAATGCCAGTTCTTGTCTTTAAAAATTCAATCCTTCTTAAATTTCAATTTTCGAAAATTTGCTCTGGTGATTTGGAAAGAGGAGATTTCTGGCTTTCTTTTCTTGGACAAGTAATGGGGAGGGTAAAAACGATTTAACAGGCGACCAGATTGTGTTATCCACTTCATGGAGTGGGGAATCAAAACCAGAACACGACCTAGACCTAGGGGGATTGCTCGCAGCACTAAGAGGACACGTAGACAAAGCATTTATTACTGGACTAGACATGTCTACAAATGACAAACTACTTGAAGACTGGAGTGTTTCTTCCAAGCTGACTGGAAAGACGAGCTGGAGTTCTTGCAGATAGCTGGCACTTGGCTGGACTGGCTGCACTGGATCGAAGAATTTAATTAGATCAGGAACTTCCTCTGGAGGCTGGAGCTTTTCCCACTGGCAGGCATGTTTGGCTTGACTTGTACCCATTTCATTTCCCCGCTTCACCGGCTCAGGAGTATAGACGTGACTTGAGGCCGGAGACGAAACCATGTGTGAGGTAGAGTAGCTAGCAGGAGAGTCCAGAAGAGTAGACGGATGCACAGAGATCGAAGCCTGAACATGAGAACAAACCCTGGCATAATCAGACTGGAAACGGTTGTGACTCTCATAAACCGGTATGGACGCTAGCATTCTGGACAGCAAGACATCTGCGTCTGCTGGAGCTACGCCATAGTAATTCATAATACTGGAGTTCCCATAAGAATGAGATCTGGACCACACGACACTGGAAGGTTTACCGTAAGAAATATACCTTATGGCTATGTTCTCGCTGCAGAACAAAAGGCAGTTTAAATCAAACTATTACTGGCGTTTTATACTGTAATTGTGTTTCCATAGGAAACTCTGGTATTGTTGTAGAGCGCGGGAAATAAGGAATTCAACAATCCTTACAGATAGGAAATCTTAAAATCGACGACTTTTTAGATTTTTTGACGCACTGAAAGAAGAATAGTTGTTTTCGCTCCAAAATACCCTGATGTCAGTGAATTCTGGTATTTTCTCTTCTCTCTTTTGTTCCTTTTTTTAGCCCTCGGTTTAACCCTCGTTTTATGAATAGGGTTGTCGAGTACTCGAAATTTTCGAGTACTCGACTCGAAATCTTATCAAAACTCGAAATTTTCGAGTACTCGACTCGATACTCGAAATTTTCGAGTACTCGACTCGATACTCGAAAATTTCGAATAATACTCGAAATTACTCGATTTCGAGTATTCGACTCGACAACCCTATATATGAGAGTGATGAACGCTTATGTGGAATGAAGTATTTTTACCGTTTGGAAAGATTTCATTGGCATTTTTACCATTTGGAAAATTTCCATTGGGCATTTTTACCGTTGGGAATTTTTACCGTTGGGCATTTTTACCATTGGGCATTTTTAGCATTTTGCCGAAGCATTTTGCCCTTCGGTTTAATCGATATAAAAAGGAAAGAAAGCGTAAAAATAAAGAAGAAAACTCTTTTTGGACACTTTTCTGTTTATATAATCTTGGGGCATACATTCCGAAGAAGTTTCGCATGTTCCGTATAATATACCCCTGTAAGCTACACCTGTGTGAAAGCTACAGCCCGAATCGGTCCCGAGGGTGTAGCTTATAGAGAAGGTTGACTATAGTAATATGAGTTCCAGACTTAAAATGACTTCTTTCCAAAACTCTATGTTTCAAGAATTCTGTCTGGCTAGTTCGTAGAGGAGATCCAGGGCTACATTTGGTCTGTCTACATTTGGCAGAAAATGCAAAATTTAGCGTTTTCAAAGCAAAAGAGTTTCATGTAACTGTTTTCATTGTAATTGACGTAAAGTCTGGACATTCGACTGGCCTGTATTCAAATTTTTGAAGGAAAAGTTGAAACTCTGATATGTATGACCTTCGTCTAATTTTTGATTTTGCGTCTAATATGAGAATAATTAATAATTTGCATAAAAATTAAAAATTTAATGTGTCCGGGACGTGTTTTTGAACGTGTTTAAAGGCAAAATTTTCAAAAATTTCAATTTTTTCCCCTGGATCTCAAATTTTCGAATTTGGCATTTTGCCGAAGGGTAATTTGCATTAGGCATTCTCCTCATTTGGCATTATGCCAAATGGTAAGAAGATCGCGCTAGGGTTGCTTAAATGTCCGGACATTTATATTTTGGACATATGTCCATAATTTCGGACACTTATAAAACTAAACTTTATTCAAAAAGTTTCAATTAACAATTCAATAATCTTTCATAGATACATCAAATTCATTTTCAATTGAATCATTTTCCTCAGTTTTCAGTTCTATTTCTTCCACCGCTTGTTCCACTCGTGTTTGCTTAGGCTGGTGTTTTGCTTTGGGTACCGTCTAAGTGGTCTAAATTTACGATACTATACAAGTTTCAGTAAATTCAATTTTTCTTTCGTCATTTTCAATCTAAAAATAAAAATCTGAAAGAGTAGCAAATAAACTGCGAAAAAAATTGTGTAACAATCTAATTTATATATGTCCGATTTTGATAAAGGCAGTAAAAAACCAAGTGTGAGGCTTACCCTTGGTTTTTTACCTCACACTTGGTGTGATTTTGTCGAAAATTTTTTCAAACTGAAGTGTTTGACCATTCAATCGATAGAGAAATATCTCAGCTACAAAATGGTGTGAAAATTTCTGATATACGAAAACAAAAAATATGAAAAAAATGTATGTGAAGTTAGTGTGAGGCAAAAGTGTGAGTGTGAGTTTCGAAAACACTGGCCGTGACATGTACGTACATAGAATACACAGAATGCGTGAAATGATTATTTCTGGGGTTGACCAATGAGATAGGGTAAGTGACATTTTCCTACTGAACATTTTTCTACCATACCTACAATGGAACCATCCAAGCTGTCTTTTCGATAATGTGGCTTTAGAGCCTTGTTTTTATCATTCCATTCACAACTTTGACGAGTTTTTCCTATTTATATACCGTATTTCTTTGTTTTTCGATTGCTTAGTCGTGAAATTAATTGTCGTTTAGTAACTGGCTCAAGAAGTGATGTCTTTCTTCAACACTCCTAATCTGGAAAAACGAGCATCTAAGCCACTTTTTTCGCCTCTCTTAGTTTATGTCTTGACTTTGCTATAGGATCTTTAACCTAACAAGTGTAAAGGAGGGTGGGGTTGCAAGAATCAAGCCATCCGACATGAAATTGCCGCTTTCGAAATGTGGCCTGGCTGCTTCTCTCGTAGAAGTTCCGCCTCATCAGCCGATACGGTCGGTTTCTCAGTTACTCGAAAAAAATTTTCGAGTAACTTCGTTTTTCGAAGATCCGGTTGAGAAGCAAAAAAATTTGAGGACAAGAATATGGATCTGCTAAAGCATGTGGCTTCACTAAATAACATCATCGCAAGCAATAATGAAGAGATTTTGAAGCAACATTGGAATGGAGATGAAAAAATCAAGGGGCCGAAAAAGGAAGGCTTAGAGAAAAATACTCTTTGGAAGGATGCAATAAAGGTTTTATGAGAGAACAGAGACTGCGGCAGTTAGAGAATTGGATGCAACATCAAGTAAGCAGGCTTGAAGGCAAATAATTTCAATGAAAAGGTAGTATTTGTTTGCCCTAAATTTGCTTTTTAAAACATTGTGTTCTTAACCCTAGGACGGGCACTTAAAAATTTCACCCCTGGGCACGTAGGGTCCAACTGGCCCTTTTATAAATAAATTTTCTTTAAAATGTAATGGGTTACGAAATTTATTGATTTGATGTGATTCATGCTAATAATGTGTTCTGGCTTCTTCTTCTTCTTCTTCTTTTATAGTTTTATTCATTTCATCATTCTTTTTTGCTCATAAAGCACTTTTATTTGTTTACAAATTGCCTACATATGGATGATTTGGATGATTTGAGCGATTTGGAAGTGGACTCCAATGATGATGCCTCTGGCGATGAATTGGGATTCCATAGCTCTGATAGTGATTTGGATGGAGATGATTTGGGCGATGAGCAGCAGAATATGGCCGATGTTCTGCTGGGGAAAGACGGCACTCATTGGTACACTGAGCCACCGCAGCTGCGACAAATTCCCCGCCATCAAGCTCTGCGTCAGCAAGCTGGTCTCCCACCTATTGCCCGCAACAATCAAACAGCTCAGGAGGTATTCTTCAAACTATTTGACAGGGAGATGCTGGAATATCTGCAGACAGCTACCAACCAGAGAGGAGACCTCATTTGTGTCCTTATAACCATAGAAAAACTCTGACTGTATGCGGTGGATGCTTGAAAAATGTTTGTACGCAGCACTTTTATGTAATTTGTGACAGCTGCTTGCCGAAATAAGATTTTCTATTATAGTTCCAGCAACTTATCCAACTTTTGCAACAAAGCTGAAACCCATATATTTAAAATTTATCCAATTGTATAAGTAGGACCCAATGGACGAAGTGCAATGGAATACCTAATGGGATAAGTGCCCAGGAGCTGTCACCAACATTCAATTGGTTATATCTCAGTCATTTTACAGCATGTTAACTTAGCCAATAGAACGATTTGAAGCTGAGATTGAGTGTTTTTTAGATCCGAAAGGGAATTTTTTTAAACCATTTTAATAGATCTAACAAAAGCACTCAAAATTATTAGGGCCCATTGGACTCTAAGTGCCTGTCCTAGGGTTAAGTTTATCGGTGCAAAAGCAAGATTGTTCAGACCATCATTAAAGAATGTTACTCAAGAGAAAAAAAATTTATTTGCGATTGTTATTATAAGCGAGTGGGTTTGGTTGAATAAATTATTTGTGTTGATCGACTTCGTGATCGGAACACAGTCAACCCTCGATTTAACTACACCGCTAGGGACTGACTTATGGTGTCGTTAAATAAAGAGTGTCGTTAAATCAACGGTACCTTAGAAAACATTTTCTAGAGTGTCTTTAAATCGAAAACTCGAAAATTATAATTGCAATTTTTATACAATTTGATTAATAATCGACGGTTTATTTATCGACGGTTGAAAAAAAATTGATTCCGGCTGCATTTCTTTCTTACTGCACTTTTTCGTAGATGTAGTCATCTATTGCGTCGCTGTGGCGAAGAATGACAGGATCCACACAATTCTGTCAAACCTCTCCAAACAAGAAACCACCACCCTCTCACCCGAAAAGCTGGCTTATCCAATGCTTGACTTTGCCCAAGATGGGGCTTCGAAAAAGTCCCTTATCGGGTGATTTTCCAGGCTTTGCCGATTTGTTACCCTCGTTCGGTCCTAAAAGGTGCCGATTCAGGAAGCTTTAAATTTACTTTGCCCAAAAAATGATTCTAATCAAGGAAAGTAGCGGACACCAGTCCAAATACTATATAGAGATAATAGCAATAATGAATCAAGCATTATGCGGCAATTTTTTTCGTAGAAAATGCAAAATCTGTCGGGTGTCGTTAAATCGAGATTATTTTCTATTACTGGGACCATCTCTGGGTGTCGTTAAATCGAGGTCTCATCTAGTGTATTTTAGATTTAACCAACCAAATCAGCCTAGGGGTGTCGTTAAATCGGGGTGTCATTAAATCGAGGGTTGACTGTACTCTTTTACAGACGGCGGGAGCTTAAGTGGTTTATAGTGTGCACTTAAAACTTCCTGTCTGCAGCATATTAGTTATACCTAATTAATTATGCACATCGAACATTTGGACGGCCAGCAAAAGTTTTTTGGTCGTATGAAACGAATAGTGAATGGCTATTGGATGCTTCAAATTTTGAGGCTCTATGTCGACAAAGAACGTCGACATAAGTAGTAGCCCCTTTAAAGGGGCATTCTCGTGCGTTACACGTCGAAAAGGCTGGTGCCTAGCAATTTTTTCCTTCTTGCAAATACTTTCTATAGGTTCTCGACGATGTTTTCAACTTTTCTGCCTAGTTTTTAAAATTAGTATAAGGCCATCCAATATTATATTTGCACGAAACGAGTAAAAAAATGGAAAGATTACTAAAATAAAAATTCTGGTCTCCGCCTTTATTTTTTGAAACGCACGGGAATTTATTTTAAAGGAGGGGAAATCTTCCTATACGCATCATTTAGGGTCGAAGATTCAAGTCCCCAGATGCATATCCTATTTATTTTTGATTTACCTCACTGACTTCTAGGGCCAAAAACTATCGAGCAATCGATTAGAATTATATCTAGCATTGCTTTACTGTCACTAACTGCCTTAATTTTGGGATATCATGCAAATGACAGCCCCGGTTAGAAAGGCACGGAGTTGGATATCGTTGGATGTTTTTAAATTCTAGCTCTAACTAAGTTTTTTTTTATACTTGATAGCTCAAATGAAAGCCCAGGATCTTGGCTATATTTAGTACATGAAACGTGTGACTTGTAAAAAAAGCCAAAAAATATGAATCAAACCAGTAAAAGAAGAACCCCCAAAACGACCAATTTTTTGGGTTAGCCTGTGAATCAGATCCAGACGTTGCAGATAAACATTTTGACATTTAATTTGTAAATTAAAGGGGCATGCCCATGCTAATAAGAGGTGGTGCCCGGAAATTAAAAAAAATACCGTATTTCCTCTAATAGGAGCACCGGTGCGCTTATTTTCCAATCTCTTGAAAATTGGGAAAATTTGAGGTCGATCTCAGAATTTTTGGGTGAAAATTAAAAATCTGAAAACTGGAATCGGTAGAACTTGTGAGAGTTAAGAAAACGCAATGAACAGCTTTGCGAAATATCGACTCTGAGCCGAGATCCAGACCCTCAAAGTTGAGGGGGTGCGCTTATTAGAGCGGGTGCTTCTATTAGAGGAAATACGGTAGTCCTAATCATTGAACTTCTATACGGATGTTTCGACTTGGTTTCTAACAAAACCATACCTAAACTTAAATTCTAGGCCTTGTTTTTAGAAACCAAGTTGAAAAATCCGTACAGAAGTTCAATGACTAGAAAAAAATCGAATTCTCGGGCACCACCTATTATTAGCGTGGGCATGCCCCTTTCGGTGTTGCAATCGCAGACAAACTTGCGCAGAATTAAAAGTTGTATCAGCATAATCAATACCAGAATATCTAAATTTCAAAAAAAAAATGCCATAGAAATATAATAGAATACTAATCAACCTTTTTCCATTTTAACTGTGAAGAGTTGTGAAAGTACTGCTCACCCTGGCCACGATTTACGGCCTTATAGGTGTTGTTGGATCTGCGAAGGGTGTTCTCCAGCTTGCTGAACTAAGGCAAAAAATAGTTCTTTAGATCAAAGTTGTGAGTGCAGTTAGCCAGGCAAGAGTTCACTAGCAGCGCTGTCCTCAAAATTATTTCTTTTTGGAATGAATACTTTAATTAAGTTCCACGAAAAAACTGTATTAGTAGCCTAAGAATATTTTTTTATCTTTGATTAGGCCATCATACTTGAATTTGGCTGATTCGGTGGCGTTGGCGGCTGAATGAGAAGTGGATTTACCGAGAGTTCCCACACTCCTTTGTCGTTTTTTACAACCACATCATCAGTAGGAATTCTATTGATCTCCTGCCCCCGTAGCAATAACGAAAAATCCACGGATATATAATCCGCGGGGTACTTATCCCGTTTACCCTCATCCCCCGCCCACCCCAATTTTTTAAAAGTGACCCAAAAACATGTACTAAGCTACTTTTTTCTTCTTTAAGATACAAAAAACATTTCTAAACAGTTTTAAATTTTAAAAAAAAAGTTTCAAAAAAATTGACTTCAACTCATGAAGGTAAGATGGTCTTTTTAGTGTATTTAGGGTCATTTTTCAATTTTTTTTACATTTTAAGGATTAGGCTTCGGCAAGGTTGGGCTAGCGTACGTTAGAACGGGCTAAAAATATTTTAAAGTTAAAAGAAGTAAGAAAAACATCTTTGAATCCGTCATAACATACGTTGGCCTACCCTTGTCTAAGCCTAAAGCCTAAAATACACACCAGGGGGACCAAGTCGATCGGTGATAATGAGCCAAACAACACTTTTATTCACCTATACATGTGCATACCATAGTTTCTATATGCGCTAGAAGTAAAACACATTCGAAAATTATTACTTTTTTCGATATTTGATTGAAATTTAGTAAAAAATGAGCCTAAAATACCCTAAAATGACCATCTGGTCTTTAAAAGTTGACGTCAAAAAAATTTTAAATTTTTATATTGAAAACTGTTTAGAGATGTTTCTCGTATTGTATTGAGCAGAAAAAAGTAGCTTAGGACCTGTTTTTGGGTCACTTTTAAAAAATTTAGGGTCGGGGGGGGGGGGGTGTTTAAACGGGATAAGTACCATCCGCGGATTGTTTAACACGAGAAAGGCTGACCGAGACAAGCGGTCCGATCATCCGATCTGGTGTTTGCAAAAAGGTAGACGACCAGCGTCCAACGCACAAAACCATCATTTTTTCACTTGCCAAATTTCCACTTTAAGCCGGTCAAGAGCATGTCGCAGCTGTGAATAACAAAAATGACCATCTGGTCTTTAAAAGTTGACGTCAAAAATGTCGCAGCTGTGAATAACTGCTAAATGCGTGGTCAATACTTGCAAAAGTACTCAAGAGCTACAAGCAGTGATCGGTCCGCCTCGCCCCGAGGCGCCCCGCACCGCTCCGACCCGGTGCATAGGGCGGTGCTGGACGGTGGCACGGTTCTCCTCGGGGCGTGGGGTGTTGCCGGGACGCGAATAAAAAGAGTCCCGGGCGCGAGGCGGGGCGAAGGCTAAATCTAGGGGTGGGGATTTGGGGCGCCACATAACCTCTTTATGTATCCTAGAGTTTGCCATAAAGTTAATTTTTTTAAATTTCAATAAAAAAAATTGCCTCAAGATTTGCGTGAGGCATAGAAGCATTATGACAACTGGAAAAAAAACCTCCGGCACTGCTTTATGACCGGCGGTGGGCCCGCGCTCCCCGCTCCGCCCCGGTGCGTCGGGCGGTGCCGGGGCGCTAGTTAGGCGAGCGCTGGGGCGTGGGCGGTGGTATGGAAATTACTGGAGCGTGGGGCGGTGCTGGGGCAAAATTGCCTGCTTACCCATCACTGGCTACGAGTTAGGCTAGAAATCATTACAAAAATTAAAAAAGTCACCCAGAAATTACAGGAGAAGAGGTAAAACCAGCTGTTTTTAGCAAATGCGCATTTTTTTGACAATCCGTATACCAAAAGATAGCCCAGTTTATAAAATAATATATCGAATCATTCAAAGTTTATGTTATACAGAATATAAGAATGAAATAACTGGCATTTTTTACGAGTGAAAATAGCAGTTTTGCGTTTTCCATCTAATTTTTGCATATAGCACCCTAAATTTGCATTTTTGCATACGTCCTTGGTGCGAAAATGTAGTTAATTTATTATACTCCTCTGTACGGTCTCCGGCTTGTTCGAGAAAAAATAGACAAAAAAATTTTTTAGATTTACCGTATAACCTCTATTAATTAGGCACCCCTTGTTCAAAATCGTGTTTGTGGCATTGTGTTTTTCACCCATTTTTTGGAAAGTTCTCTGAGGCAAGTTACCATTCATTTTGTAGCTAGTGAGATGAGCTATAAAATGGTTGGTAACTTGCCTGAGAGAAGTGACCAAAAAGTGGGTCAAAAACACAATGCCACGAACACGTTTTTTGAATTAGGGGATGCCTAATTAATAGAGGTTATACGGTAGATATTTTAGATAATGAACAAATTTAGAAATTTTTTACAGAAACCAATTGTGATTTGACAATTCTCGTATTTTATGGGCATGTGTTGGCTCATTTAAAAGCCCTTTGTGTAAGCAACATTTCGGTCGTAAGCATGCCAAAAAGAAAAAAATCAGATCAGGCGTATGAAACAGAAAGACTCTAAAAGAGTCTACAAATGACCGTTTTTGCAAAAATTTCGTTTGGCGCCAATTTTCCTTATACACTATGATTCAAATTTTAGGAAGCCGTGCTCCCCGTTTAACTTTATTCTTCCGAAATTTCGGAAATTTGCCCCATTTTTTCGGAAATCGGAAATCAGGAAACGGATGGAAAGAAGTGCAGAAAATCGGAAATTGAAAATCGGGATCTAGACATCCACGGATTCAACACCTCCTCGAGCCCCCAACTTCTGAGATCCATATTCAAAAAATGGACCATGAGCGCACCAAATCTGATGGCGCCATCGTGTTCAGCGTATGATAAATAGGGTATCCAGTAAAAAACATCAATGCCTAAATTTCCGATTGTCGGTCTTCCTCGGGTTAAGGTCCAGTCTCTCAAAATTTTACTCTTAACAGGCCACAAAAATTCAAAAATGTGCCCAAATAAGATGCATAAATTCATTTCATGAATAACAATGACATTAATATATTACAACATATCGTGGTTTTTCAAGTAAATTTCTGATGTCTCCAGTTTACAGGGCACTTGATGATAATTGTTGATACAGCAGCAATAAATTCACACTTAGCTTCTTCATCAAGCAGATAGAAAGGAAGGAAGAAGTCGGCCACTACTCTCGATCCATCCAATATTACTGCACAGCGGTCATTGTTCATCTTCAGAGTGAGTCTGAAAACAAAAGGTTGTAAAATGAAACAAAACGCTATAAAGACTAACAAAATTAGAAGTTTGTATACGCCCATTTTTCGAAAATTTACAAAACTTAAGAGACTAAGCCACTTCAAAAAATGAAATCAGATGGGTAGACATGGTTAGGCTGAAGAGCTGGGAGGAAAGCTCTAGCTCTGTGAAAGCTCTAGAATACAGCTCAAATAAACAGTCACCTTTTGACATCATTGACCAATTCACTGTTTGAATCACGAATCCTTATTCGAATATCAGCTTGTTCACCATTAAGGATCTGTACTCGATAGTTCCTTGGTCGTGTGCTATCCAGAGAAGACTTCTCATGAAGAATGAGAGTGGTCTGAAACAACTAAAGATTGTTTCGTCATGCTATAGACACACAAAAAATGCTCACAGGTTCATGCACTACTTCTCGCACTTCTTCAATGCCCGATACACTGGACAGAGTGCTAACTCCTTGGACGTTAGATTTATCAGCTGTTTTCTCAAATTTATTATTTGGCTTTTCTTTCACCCTTTGTGGTTTCAGCTCCCCTATCACTTTCTTGTTTCTGAGAATGACTTGTTTGGTGGAATCGAGCATAATCTCATGACGAGCTTCCACAGCCTGAAAATATGTGGCTGATTTTTTAATTAAAAAACGGCAATAATTCTCTATCACAAACTGCGACCAGATTTAAAACCCGCAAAACTACCTGAATAACAGTCATGATCAGCAATTGCCGAAAGAACTCGGATGTTTGGATTCTCTTGTGGAAGAAGGTAGAATTGACAAGCACATCAACCTGGAAAATTATTTAAAAAGAAAATCGAAGAATTAAAAAATTAAAAAATCAAGTAAAAAAATCGTACTTTTGAAACGATTTCGCCTTGGTTGTCGACTGCCTGATCAATATCACTAAGGCTGATTGGAATTTTGAAGCAATCTTCGGTTCCCAGCAGTTTAGCTACTTCATTCTGACAAATAATGGTAAATATGATAAGACAAATCACCGAAAAAAAGATACTTCATCAAGATCCTGTTTTGGCGATGGAAGTTCTATGCAATGAGCAATATTCAGGAAAAACTTTTTAGAAGAGAAACCCTCATGCTTGTCGCCAATTTTCAATTGATTAGCTAAGTCCAGGTAGCGTGGCTGGAAATAATAATTAAATACGATTACAAAATCTCAATTTGTAGACAAAAATTTACATCTTTGAATTTAACGACGAAGCCAGGAGTAGGTTTAACTGTCCAACACGAATCATCTTTGACAGTCATTTCTCTTAATGGTCTTCCTTTATTGTAGTTCTAAATAACAAGACGTTTTCAATAGGTAAATCTATTTAATCAAATAACATAACCGCGCCAGATTGAATTTGTTTTAATTAAAAATGATATCTGTAATGATTTAGTAAAAGAATTTGCATTTCTCATCCCGTTATTTATTTTATAGTGGAATATAATAGCAGAAAACTAGTAATGCCCAGGAGCACATATTTAAACAATGTTAAAATATTATTTTAACACTTTGACGGCTAACTATTCATATAACTATTTATACTATGACTTTCGGTACTTTTTTGTGAATTTCGTTCATAGCACCGATAAGTGTGGCGTATGGGGTTCGTGTTAACCTTTTGCGAGTAATCGATTATACGGTGGCCATAATGGAGGTACTAGGAATGCCTAGGACCATGTTTTTATTACTCTTTTATAGTTGGAGAAACACGTTTGAGTTCGTCCTGAAATGCGCTATCCTACCCTGCACCTAAGTTCAATCTAAGAAGCTCAAGAAAAACATGGGCTCCTGAGCAAAAATATACCAGATTCGGCACTATAACCGAACAACCTTGAAATTTTTTCGAAATTCATCAATAATTTCTTTCCTATTTGAACATGCAACAATGTGAGCCAGCCCCTCCAGCTAAATGTACTTGATGAGGACTAAATGGTTTTGTTGTGACCACTGCTACGAATGCTCTGGATCTGCTCCAATATCCAAGTGATTGAAAAAGAAAAAGAAAGCACTGCTCAATAACGTGCGAAAAGTGTTAAATATTGATTCAGATTAAATTTTTCAAAGTCATTTGATGGTTTTTACATGAGCAACAAAAAATTGTTAAAAAATTTAACACTTGTTCTGGGGCTAGGACACTTGGAGCTGGACATTTGGAGCTGGTTTTATAAAGGAAACTTGGAGCTGGACAGTTGGAGCTGGTTTTTCAAATTCAGTTAAATTTTTGAAAACAATTGTCTTAAACAGCGTTTGTGTCCTACTCCTTTATGTTCCTCCGTCTAGTTAATTTTTTAATGTTATTCGTATCTAGATTTTTTTTGGCGAACGTGTTTCTATCCTACACGTCGTATTATTGTTCGAAATTTGAGTAGTCGCCGATTTCACCCAAAACGCGTCTCACGAGGCTGATATCAAGCACCATTCGAAACCTGTGATTAATTGGATAAAAATTATAAGTCGTAAACACACAAGAGAGAACAATAGCAATAAAAGCTACAGCAAAATAACAGACTATGCCAACAAAAATAACCAGAACAAAGAGTAAGGCTTATTTGTCACAAAATAAGTTTTCGTTTAAATTTCAAATAATGTCTCAACAATAATAAGTGTGAACGACTGGGGTGAATCGGCCTGGGGTGAATCGGTCGGGGGTGGATCGGCCCCGGGGGTGAATTGTCCATGTCCCAGTTTTCGATGACCTCTTCCAGCAGCAGCAGGCACTTCTTCCACTCCTCTGGCGGCGTCAATTGGAGGGCCTCGATTTGTCGAACAATTTTGCTAACCACTGGATCGTCTATGTAGGATGGCATCAGCCCGAACGCTTGTACCTAAAAAAGAAAATCAAATGACTAAACATAACAAAGACTTTATGTCTCACCTTTCTGTTCAGAGCCTGCTTCGTGTGAAAGACGCATATCTTCGCTTTGACCTTCGGAACTGCACACGAAGCGACTTCCATGCGGCTGGCTTACAATCAAAATTGGCAATCTTGGCATGCATTCTCCCAAGCGGCTGAATAGCTTCGTCCACTAAAGCCAATCATTATGATCAGATTCAAGCAAGGAACAAAAATGCAACCAACCTTTCTTCCACATCCTGGCGTATAGATCCTTGTCTTTCCTCGCAAAAGTACGGTCAGCACAGGAATGCAATGCGTTTCCTTCATGAATCCGAAGCCTCTGTAGATCTGGTACGTGTCTTGCGGCCGAAATTTGAACAAACGCTGTTTAAGACAATTGTTTTCAAAAATTTAACTGAATTTGAAAAACCAGCTCCAACTGTCCAGCTCCAAGTGTCCTTTATAAAACCAGCTCCAACTGTCCAGCTCCAAGTGTCCCCAGCTCCAAGTGTCGTTTTACCCTTGTTCTCAAAATAGCGTTAGTTTTTAAATTGGCGCCATAACTATTTTTACCGCTGTAAGCCGGTTGGCCAAAATTCGGCCGATTCAGAAATTACCTATTCTGGATTTTTTTGCTGCCATTGTTATTTTCTTCCCTGGTTGTCGTACGAAATGCAAAAAAAACCGTTAAAAAAGATGCATCTACGAGACGCCGGCCAAAGAGGGTTAAATCAGTGTTGTGATGCTTGAATTTTCTCGTCCTCGTGCTTCGTACTAAAAATTTTAGGGCCTCGTACTCGTCCTCGTACCAACTTTTTGAAATCGCTTGTACTCGTGTTCGTCCTCGTATTTTTCTCGTCTTTTGTATTTCTACTCGTACTTTGATCGTAGTTTGTAGTAAAAATGCAAAAAAATAATAATTTTTTATTGAAAAGCTATGCTCCTTTGATCAAATGATTATATCTTTTTTAAATAATAACAGAATCCGACAACGAAAGCATTCCTCAAAACAATTTTAAATATTTGACTTTCTCATTAACTCATTACAAAATAGGTATATTATAAAACTTTCTGGCCTATCGTAAATTAAGATTTCTGAAAGAGCTAAAAATGAAAAGGTAGTTCTGAATGGTTCAGGATGAGATTCTGAGGGATTGAGCCAATCAAAATAGGATTCTGGTGCGCGCAATCAAATTTTCGCAAAAGTTTATCCTCCTTTAAAAACAACCGAAAAACTAACTTGGCTTAGGGTGGGATTCTGAGCGATCCAAGCTATTTTTCGACCAAAAAAATTGAATTCCCGCAAAAACCAACATAAATTCAAAATTTCAGTGAAAATGTTCAAAAAGTTCATCTCAAATATTTCTTGGCTTGGGAATCTGTCCGAGAAACAATGCTCTCCTTAAGTATTCGCGGGGGAAATGTCCGTGAAAAATTGTCACTTTCAAAGCGACAGCGGCGAAATTATAAAAATGCCGGCGGCGGCGCTCATTTTTGAAAACTCCCGGCGGAGACTGCTGCGCTTTTTATTTTTTCGTTGAGCGGGCAAGTATAAGTTCGAAAGGCGGGTAACAGTGAAATTCAAACGAGAATTGTTTTGACGCGATGTGGCAAAAGTGGAAGAAAAATTATACCTCCAATATGATTTACTTCAATTCGCCGTCGATTTTTGAATTGACCTGGTGGATTTATGAAAAATTGAAATGTTTTAGTAAGCTAATGCACAATAAATATCGGCTTATATAGCGTAATTTGGAAAAACAAATTGCAAAATCGGAATCCTTGCAATTCTTTGGACCAGATTAATAAAAAAGATTGATGAAAGTCAAAAGAAAAATTTTAAATGTGGAATAAAAAAAGTGTCGAACCCCGTGTCGTTTCAAAAAAAAACAGCAGACAATAGCGTCACATTCAAATGATTAAAGGAGGACGAAAAAATGGGGGGTATTTTTCAATAAAATCGAGATTTTGTTATGTCTAGTAGAAAAGTTTTTTTCAATATTTTCTTCAATATTTTTTTTGCTAATCGACAAATTTCGGTAACACTTTACTTGGCCCCCCCCGGCTGACCCACTTTCGAGGTGAATTTTTAAAAACCGATTGCATATTCGTGTTTCTCGACCCGGACTTTTACGGGAAATGATCATCAGATTCTGTGAAAGTGAAAAAAAAATTTTTGGGATTTGCCTTGGTCCCCCAAGGTAAAATTTTAGAAAAATTTGAAAAAAAATATTTTTTAAATTGGCGCCTTTTGAATTTTTAAGGGATTAAGGGCTGTATTGGGAGGAAAGGGAATAAAAGGGGCCACTTTTATGGCAGAACAATAGAAAAGTAAATATATGTATTCTTCGACTGCCTCACCATGTTTTTCAACTGGGCTGTGGCAAAAAGAGACTCTATACGCATTTTTTGATCAAGAGTACTTCTCGGAATTATATCTAAGGTAAGTGAGTGCGCGCATCTCTAACTCTCAAGCCCCCTGCGCCCCCTTCGAGGGCGCAGGGGCTTGGGGGCTTGGAGTTGAGATGCGCACACCCCACATACCTTAGACACAAATCACTCGAAAGTGACTCTGGATGCATGAAAAAGCATGCATACCAGAGTTTATTTATGCGGTAGGCCCCAGTATTCAAAACTATGTTCAACATCTTCTTGTTAGGGCCTTGTGTGATTAGTGGCCCCTTTAATTCCCTTCCCCTCCCAATACAGCCCTTAATCCCTTTAAAATTCAAAAGGCGCCATTTAAAAAATATTTTTTTTTCAAATTTTTCTAAAATTTTACCTTGGGGGACCAAGGCAAATCCCAAAAAAAATTTTTTCACTTTCACAGAATCTGATGATTATTTCCCGTAAAATCCGGGTCGAGAAACACGAATATGCAATCGGTTTTCAAAAATTCACCTCGAAAGTGGGTCAGCCGTGGGGGGGGGGGGGGCCAAGTAAAGTCTAGCCCAAATTTCTAATTCCACCGAAGATTTTTCACAAAGATCGGCATTATCGGACAAAAATTTTTTTTTCATATTTTTGCCTTGGTCCCCCCTGTGGTTTGAGACAGTTTTTATTCAAAAATTCAACACTTTATCCCAAATGACAACACACACGCAATAACAATTTATCTATCCATCTCTTCCACCTCTTCTTCATCCACCTCTTCCTCGTTATCAGTAAGCATTAGTGCTTGCAATTGACCAACCAACTCGTCTTCGTTGAAATCGTATTCTTCTTCTTCCTGCTCTACATCATCTTCATCTGGTGCCCGGGTCCATATTGCAGCTTTCGATCCACGGCCTTCTCAACGATTTTGCGCTTCCATCCCTGCTCTGCGACTTCTTTTCTTGTGACAAGCCTGTTCCTGCCGCGTGCCTTTGAGAAACTTTCGTACATCGTAACCGCTTTTCTCTCAGCCAGACGAGTCGTGTTCCAGTGCATGGTGGCCAACATTGTTTTCACGGTAAGCCCTCGAAGCGCAAAGAACCTTCTTTTCGGGCAATAGCGAATGCGGATAGAGTGGAATGACTCGAGCGCGGATGTTGCACACTTGCTATACACCTTACGGATGTCGGAAATGAAGGCATTTTTCCCGAGAAGTTCAAGCAGCAGTTGTAGTGGCGGAGAATTGACGGGCACTGGAGGTGTTGCGAAATTATCAAGCTTATCGTGCGGGCATGTTGTGACTATTTCGAATTTCATACGCTTGATTTCTGCAATTCTGCTGAATTTTGTCGATGGTTCGGCCGGCACCAGATCAAGCAGTTTTACGTTCACATTCCACCTACAATGCCATTTACTTCTCTTCTTATTCGAAAAATGGGAAATAACCTATGGAATCCAATAACATGCGGGAAGAAAGCATAGACAAGTTCTACGAAATGCGCCGGATGGTCTTTGGCAACCAGATCGATGACATGCCATATGTGTGAGAAGAGGCGCCTTGCCAGCATGCGCAGAGTTTTTCGATCTTCATCGGAGAGCCTCTTTCCTGTCTTACGTTACGCTTGGCACCGTCTCGCCTGATTCTCGTCGCTGTTTTCCAATCTTTTAGGACGTCTATCACATTTCACACATCGCTGGAGGATTCTTCCAGTTGTTTTCTAAAAATAACGGACTCTTCAAAGTCTCAAAGTTACAATCCTAGTAAAACCTGGAGACAACGCAGTATTCAAAATCAACTGGTCCATCCTCACCGTCTTCGGCTGAATTGTCGATCTCCATCGGCTCAAAAGCATTGTTCATACTTGGCAAATTTGAAGGCTCCTAAGACTAAGACACATGAAAAAGTCTCAAACCACAGGGGGGACCAAGGCAAAAATATGAAAAAAAAATTTTGTTCGATAATGCCGATCTTTGTGAAAAATCTTCGGGTGGAATTAGAAATTTGTCGATTAGCAAAAAAATATTGAAGAAAATATTGAAAAAAACTTTTCTACTAGACATAACAAAATCTCGATTTTATTGAAAAATACCCCCCCCCCATTTTTTCGTCCTCCTTTAATGACTTTTGAGAACACTGCTTTTTTTCTATTGATTTTTTTAATTTTCCATTTTGATTTTTAGGGTATTTTTTTGAAGGAATTTAGAATTCTGATATTGATTCTGCTAATCCAACTATTAATTCTGCGATGCAATACCGAGTTTTCGACAAAAATGTGGCTTTAAAACAGGCTTTCCATGTAGGAGAACCCGAAAATCGGCCGGAAATGTCAAAAATCAGCATTTGGAGTCAAAAATCATCCCGAAAATCACTAAAAATCAGCCACACATAAATTGTTACAAAAACTACTTTATTCGGGATAAACAAACAACAAAAACAACACTATATGGTATATTTCTCCAAACCGCGAACATCATCAAACAATTTTCTATCAGCGGTACGACGTTTGTATATTTCCACGCAGGTTTGATCGAAATTGAGGACACATTTCACTGTTTCCGGCTTGAGCAAACTTCTGTTGTCCGTTCACTGCTTACCGCAGAGAGAAAAAACGCGATCCGCAAAAGCATTCAAGATTGAGATTGAAAGAAACTTGCTTACCAATTCGTTGAGTCCCGGCAAAAAGTCGTTTTCCTTGAAACCCTGAAAATTCGGAACAATAAAGACAATCAACGATTTGGTATTGTAAGAGATTATCACTTGTATCCATTTTTACTCTGCCTTTATTGACTTGTCGCGAGCGTGATCCATCGAATGTTAGTTGAGAACTGAACTGGAATCATACTGAAGAACTTACTTCGCTCTTAATGCTTTTGGTTATCTCTCTAATATTGCTATATTCCGGCTTGCAAAATCTTTCCCTCGAAACCGCCATAGCTAATAACTATTATTGGGAATATTATTGGGAAATTGCAACGCTTGACCGTCAATCATTGACTTCAGAGCAAAAAAAATGAATATTCAGCGTGAACTTTATAATAGAAAGGGCGGGAATTGAACAATTATTCGAAAAATTATCAGTCGTTTTTATCAATTCTTTACAGAATGAGTCAAAATAAGCCAAATCAGCCAAATTAGCCGAAATCAGCCAAAATCAGCAAACAAGCCAAAATAAAAATTCTCAGCATCGAGGGCCCAAAATCAGCCAATGGCTGAGAAATCAGCCAACTTGGGAACCCTGCTTTAAAACCACATCCAAAAGTAAGAAACTTGTATAAATCATTTCGTGTTGAGACTATCTTCTTAACAGTTTTCACCCCTCCTTTAAATAAGTGAGTGTATAAGCATATCTTGTCCATTTGCACGACCCACCAGCAAGATAAAATCAGTTTGACCCAGCAAACCATATAACCATATACGAGCATCTCGCGTCTTTTAAAAAATTATCAGTCGTTTTTATCAATTCTTTACAGAATGAGTCAAATAAGCCAAATCAGCCAAAATTAGCCGAAACAGTTGCGAGCTGCTCGCGCGCAGACGAGCTGAGCGCAAAAATGTCTGCGTCTAGTATTTCTCCCCTGCGAATGTGCCTTTGTACAGTCAATGTATTCATCCACTAAAATTTGACAACGTTTGCATTATCAAAACCAGAAAAAGGAGCGTAAAACACAATTTCTTTTAGGATAATATTTTTTTCTCACCGCAAATACACTGCAAATACACCAACCCATTATTTTTTTTCTCACCGCAAACAAAATTTCCGGTAAAATATCAACTCGCGAAGGATTTAATTCGCGAGGATTCAACTCGCGAAGGTTTCAAAATTTAAGTTCTTGTATGGATTATTATACTGTATACGCGACGCCTGCGGATGCTCTACAAGAATAGACAATAGAAAAAGAGTCACCTCCTCTCATCAAAAGCACACCTCGGTACTTCCCTTGTGGTATTCTACATGCGTACTAGAATAATTGGGTAACAGAACTTGAAGGCTGCCATCTGGTATACTTACCCTTTATCCTAAAATAGCTATTTGATATTCTGGCATGCGTTACCATTCTTCGGTTCACCTAACCACACTCCTGACATGCCTAATTATTGGTACAAACTGTATACCCCCAGCACTCAAAACTGATATACCCCAGCACTCAAAACTGGTATACCCCCAGCGCTCAATACTGTATACCCCAGCACTCAATAAACAACAGGGGGGACCAAGGCGAATTTTTAGTTTTTTGAAAATTTTTATGTTGTGTCAAAAGCATCTCAAACTAGCGTTTGAAACGTCAGGACTGATATATTTGCAAAGCGCCTACATGCCTTAGAATCACAATTAGTTCATATGAAGTGGTTGAAAATGATTTCGGGTGATTTGAAAAATTTGAATTGGCGGGGGACAACCGTTGTCGGAGACGGCAATGGCCCTTTAAGCGACTGTTTCAAAAAATTAACAAATATTTCAAAAAGCATTTAAACGGAATTTTTTTCACCGCTAGAATAACCTGAAATTCTGACACCGAATACGTGTAAGCATGCTTGATTTGCTATGTGAAACTACTCTCAAAAATTAAAAGTCATCGTCAAATTTAATTCCCCTCGAGACAATAGTTAGTCAAATATACTTTACAATTGACCGATTTTCGGTCAGTTGCTGTCAATTGACCGAGTTTTATTTGACCGGTCAAATGGTCAACCCTAGGTGGTTCTGAATGGTTGAGGGTAGGACTCTGGGCAATTGAGCCGATCATAGGCGGATTCTGATGCGCGCAATCGATTTTTCACAAAAAGTTTACTCCCATTTTTGCTGTGAGAAAAGGACCATCCTTTATTTTATTCTAAGCTTTTTAGCACAAAAAGCTGGCCCAAAAAGTTTTCAAAAGACTCAAAAGGCAAGAACCTTGACATTTCGTAAGATCAAGAGGGGTGATCGAGTGCTGGTCCAGGTCCTAGTCGAGCTCAAAAAACATTGGAAAAATTGAATTTTTCAAGCAGCTATTGCTTTGAATGCTGAAAACTTTTACAACTTCTGCAAAATTTAAAAAAAAGTCTTTAAAAATTTAATGCATACAATTATGTTCCAGCGAAAATTTGAAAAACTAGCAGTTTCAAACCATCATCCTCGTGAGCAGCGGAATTGTACGCCACACGATCTACCCGCGCTGACTGCTAATACGATTTAATCCGCCCATCAGTCACCGATAACCAGTTTGAAAAGGAAAAAGGGGAGAAAGTAGGCGCTCACCTGATAGACTGGGCGCTGAAACAATCGAAATTATTCATGGCCATGCTCACACCGGAGATCATCTTCGCAGGATATTTACTCTGGATTTCTAGAAACTAAGGTGAACTTTTTTTTATAAGTCTATTATGAATTACATACAATCATGAAAAATGGGAAACCTCATACAGTCAAACTTCTTTATAAGCTACACTCCATATAAGCTACACCTCCTTATAAGCTACACCTGAGTCCGGTCCCAAATGGGTATGTTCGTATAATATCCACCTATAGCTACACCTCCTCTCTATAGCTACATCTCGGATCGGTCCCGAGGCGTAGCTTAGAGGAAATTTTAACTGTATAAGATCAGTGATGGGAAAAGCTAAAGTCAAACGCAGATACAATTTGGGTTCTTCGCTGTTTTAGCTTTATTTAAGCGAAAGCCAAAGCAAAGTTTAGCTTTTGCTTGCGTTTGACTTTTCCAATAACTATTATATTTAATATTAATAAATACCATTATGTGAACAAGTGCGCGCGTAGCTTAGTGGGCTCGCAACCAGTGTTTTCAAAAGTCAGGTCAAGTTCAAGGTCAAGGTAAAACTTGACTTTAAAACTTCAAGTCGTTTTTCTCGATTTTTAGTAAGAAAATGGGTCTGAATTTTTTTCCTGTCCCCTAAAGTCAAGATTTTGCGCTGAACAAAAAGTTCTTTTATAATAACGATATAATATTTTTGCACGATGAGATATTAGCCTAAATCAAGGTAAATCCCTGATTTTAGCGAAAGTCAAGTCAAGGTAAAATCAAGGTGATTTTACCTTGACTTTAGGCTATATCTCATCGTGCAAAAATTATCTATCGTTATTCTGAAAAGAACTTTTTTGTTCAGCGCAAAATCTTGACTTTAAGGATAGGAAAAAAAATTCAGACCCATTTTCCTTACTAAAAATTGAGAAAAACGACCTTGAAGTTTTAATAAGTCAAGTTTTACCTTGACCTTGACCTTGACCTTGACTTTTGAAAACACTGCTCGCAACCTACTATTTTGACCATTTAACAAAAATGTAGATTTTATGCGATACTTATTTTATGCGATTTTATCAACAAAATGAAAAAAGTTTTGATCCTAGTAGCGAATTTCGTACGCTGCCCTATTCCCGAGCATAAGGCTGAGCCTAACTTGATGTTCTAAAGGGTAGTTACAGCGATTTCAAGAGGGTCAGTTTGGTTTAGGGGGGGGGGGTGTATTCGCTACAGGGGGCCGCGAAGTTGAGTCCCGGGCCGTTTGGGTCCCACGGCCGTTTGTGTCTGGCCGTTTGTGTCCCGGCCATTTGAGTCCCGGCGTTTGGGTCCCAGGCCGTTTGAGCCCCGCACAACTATTATTCATTTTCAAAAAAATGTTTTTGTTCTGTTAAAAGAAATTGTTATCGTGAATTAAACTGATATTTTCTAGAGATCTGATGATGGATGCTACTACAGAACTGGCCGCGAAGAATTGTAAATAGCCTCAGTGACTATTCAAGCGATGAAAAATCAACAGCAAGCTGCCATTCAGCCTTTATTGGTAATTCTGTTACATTTTGTAATTCTTTGTTTATCACCTCATTCAGGTTAGTTCAAAACGAGATGAAGCGAAACTCACACATAATGGATTCATTTGAAGCACAAGAAAAGCCGTGATGGTTCTAAAATTTTCTGGCGCTGCATCAAGAAGAATTCGATTGACTGCAGAACGCGCTTACACACCGACAGCAGGGCGCATTGTAAAAGAAACCGGAAAGCACAACCACGATGTGGATCCAATAGCAATACCAGTTTCTCAGTTCAAAGAGTCTCTCAAGAGGAAAGCTACTACTACTATGGAGGTATGTATATTTTTATGCATTTTTTTGGCGATTTCCAAAAATTAATTAATGCTTATAGAATCCTGCACAAATATTTAACGGTCTACTTCCATCATCGAGAGCAGTGCAAGCCAAAACTTACCAAAAGTGCTTCCCGAAAGGCTATTCAGAGAACCCTATTAGACAAACCAATGGTCCGGCAATACCAGGCAATGCGAATTTCAGGATTCCGGATGGCTTCCGGAGATACGACAGTGGAGCTTTCTTGTTGGGTGATTCCGAAGATGAGAACAGGTTAGCTTCTTTCGTCGTTATTTCACTATTTTTATTTGGTTTAGAATTTTGCTCTTTGGACGAGAAGACCATCGATTGGGCGGACATATGAAAGTAGTTTTGTAGATGGAACTTTTTCAATAACCCCGAATCCTTTTGAGCAAGTCTGTTTAGCTTTTTTTCTACGATACAACTGGCTCTTTTCCAGGTATATGTAATCCTTGCAGAACGTGGTGATTACGTATTTCCAGTACTATACGCTCTTTACTCAAATAAGTGTCAGGACACCTATGAAAAGCTCTTCCGAATGATCGAGGAACTCTGGCCAGATTTCTCGCCGAATAGCTTCTCAGTTGACTTCAAAATTGCCTCTATCAATGCTCTCAATATTGTCTTTCCTGCATGCAAGATCTTGGCTTGTCTCTCTTTACCTCGTGCAGAATATGAAAAAGAGGTTAGCAAAACATGGATTATGAAAACGACCCTGACTTCAGTATTCTATGCTGTACGTATACTGAATTTTCATAGGTTTGTCAAGCTCTGAACTTTTTTTCAGGAATGATCCCTGCTCTGGCCTTTGTCAATCCTGAAGATATGCGTGATGCAGCCAATCAGCTATGGGAATTCTTGCCTGATGAATTGGAACCGGTGAAATTGTTCATGAAGAACTACGTCGGTGAGTCATAATCAAAAGAAATTTTTAGTTGCATCAAATACTTGCAATGTTTTCAGGATCAGAGGGGGTGCAAGGTCGTCGATTAGTGGTGAGAAATCCCAAATTCAAGATCGGTTGGTGGAATGTGTATGACAGGACTCTGGACAAATCTCATCGTACGAATAATTATGCCGAAGCAGCTAACAACAGAACCAAGGAGAGCTCGGGTTGATCATCCGTCCATTTGGCATTTTATCGATTCTTTGAAGAAAGTGCAGACAGGTAGGGACCAGCTTTACTCGAAATGGCTCCGTGGAGACGCACCGAAGCCGAAGAGGACTCAATACATTCTAGCGGACGACAGAAATTTTGGCAATTGTTGAAGACAGTAAAAAACAGATCAGTTGTGGAATATCGGGGCGGCATAGCTTTGAACTTTATGATGGCGAATAGAATGTCGATGAGAATCATTTCTTTAAATGTTATGTTTTTTTGATGTTGTTTGTTTTAGATGATTCCCCCATTGAAATAAAAACTTGTAAGTATATTCATCTTTCAAATTCGGCAATTTTTCTAATTAAAATGTTCGGCTGGGGAGTAAAACGGCCTGGGACCCAAACTGCCTGGAGACTCAAACGGCCGGGACACAAACGGCCGTAGGACCCAAACGGCCCGGGACTCAAAGTCCTTATCCCTACCAGGGTCAATTTTTCTATAGCGAATGCCATAACCAAAGCAAAGGTTTAATGTCGAATATTTTTACTGATCTTTCATACATTTATACAAGCATTAAATTTTATATAAAATAACTTGAGAAGAAATGGACAAATTAGTAAACGGGACAACAAATATATCGGCTTTTACTTGCTCTTTACTTGCCACGCCCAATTACAGAAGTCATACGAGGAAAACAACAAAAATTATTAACAATGCGATGACAATGCCATCATAGTTTTAGCTAGAATATTGCCAGCAGAGCAAAGACCGAGTAGAGAAGGGCACATGGATAGGCAACCAGCAGTTTTCTGACCTTCCATTGACAAGGCTGGAGAAGAGCTTGGAAGAAGATGAGCTGCACCAGAAGAAGCTGTTCCTGCGATCACATATCCTATAAGCCCCTGAAAATTTAAAAAAATTAAATGAGCTTATCTACGACAAGATGACTCAGAAGCTGAGTTACAAGAGGAGAAAATGCACGCAGTCCTTAAGTATAGAAACGCTTGTGCGTTTTTTAATACTTTTTTAAAATACCAAATACTATATTAAGTTTTTTAAATTTTTTAATACTTCAACGACGACCAGCACACCATTTAAAAAAACAAGCCAAGATATTGGTTGCAAGACGGTTCCCAACAACCAAAAGTAAATGTGACCTGCAGAGTCAAAACAGCTGCTAGCATGGAAAGCAAAGCCATTGTAAGAGAAGCATAGCCGAGAACGCTTGCTGTGCACGTAAATGAAATTGACTTGTCATCAGTTGCCATGAGTTGAGCAAAGCATAGATACCAACACATCCCACTAGTCCAATTCCGTAAATGTAGCCGAAAGTGGATCTGCGAATCAAATTTCTGATCATAGAAAATGTTTGTGCTATCCAGAGCTACCTTGCCCTGCAATAACAATGAAGCACCGAACAGCAAGCAGAACACCAAAGGTCCAGCCAGATCCTGGTCAACAATTACCTAATAATTTGATCAAAGTAATTATAATGTGTTCAAAAATAACATACATCAGCAGAAGTCGATCCAACAGGATTTAACACCGCCAAAGTCTTCTGCCTAATATGCTGAAAGTTGATGCCGAGCTCTTCCAGCAGCGGAGGTTCATTTTCGATGTCATCATTACCACCATCCTCCAGACTTTCTAAAAATTTATAAATGGCTACACAGTAGAACCTCGTTATAAGATACACCAAATATAAGATACACCTCGTTATAAGATACACCTGGGTCCGTTCCCAAGTTAAATAACTCCCGTCAAATTACCCCCCTATACAGTCGAACCTCGTTATAAGATACACCAGGGACCGACCCCAGCTGTATCTTATAACGAGGTGTATCTTATATAGGGGGTAATTTGACGGGAGTTATTTAACTTGGGACCGGGACCCAGGTTATCTTATAACGAGGTGTATCTTATATTGGTGTATCTTATAACGAGGTCTACTGTATAAGATACAGCTGGGTCGGTCCCTGGGTGTATCTTATAACGAGGTTCGACTGTATATGTAATCACAAGGTTGCAGAAACTCACCATTAGCAGCAGGAATCTCATTATTCGTATAAAACCATTGATGCGGCTGCTGACTGTACAAAAGCACATTCGCAGGGGGAGAATACCTAGACGCAGACATTTTTATTCAGGAAAAAGTTGCCCCGAAGCAAAATATGGAAAAAAATAATCCCTTACTGAGCACTGCTAGCACCGGAAGAAGTAATACCATTGAGATTGTTGCTGAGCAGGATGTTCAGGCATCATGAACTCAGAATAATTAGGATTGTTTCATTTCCGGACTTGTTTCTTTGGTAGCTCGCACAGTTGTTTCTGGAATGATGATTGCAATTTGCTATAGTTTTTCAAGTTTTTTGCCGAATCGGGCCGCATCATTGAGGTTACTGGTTTATACCCTCAACCTTATTAACATAACTTTTATAAATCAGTATTTTTTGAACAATAGCTCATACCCAGTGTTGTGCGCTCAGCTCGTCTGCGCGCGAGCAGCTCGCAACTGTTTCGGCTAATTTGGCTGATTTGGCTTATTTTGACTCCATTCTGTAAAAGAATTGATAAAACGACTGATAATTTTTAAAAGACGCGAGATGCTCGTATATGTTATATGGTTTGCTGGGTCAAACTGATTTTGTCTTGCTGGTGGGTCGTGCAAATGGACAAGATACTGCTCATACACTCACTTATTTAAAGGGGCATGCTTGTCCGGTGTACGGTCAGTTCGCCCCATGATCAGTTCGCCCCGGTCAATTCGCCCCACGATCAGTTCGCCCCGTTTTTTGTTAGGCTTAGGCAAGGGTAGGCCAGCGTATGTTAGGACGGACTCAAACATATTCCCGAACTACAAAAAAGTTAAAAAATAAGTTTGGGTTTGTTTTTTTGTGACATAATGGTCATTTTAAAAACGGGCGAACTGATCTTGAGCGAACTGACCGGGGCGAACTGATCGTGGGCGAAACTGACCTGTCCGCTTGTCGCCGATGGGAATATTTTGAAAGACGGGTACCAGCAAAATTCAAACGAGAATTGATTTAACGAAATTTTGGAAAAGTTGACGAAAAAATTATACTTCCAGCAGGAATCGATCCGGCGATCAACTTTCGCAGTTCGCCGCCGCTATCCCACTAGGCCACCGATGTTATTGAAAGAATGAAGAGTTTTGATTACTCATTGCCTGAAGGGTACTTAGTAAAAATTTATTTTGAAATAATTCTCGTTTGAATTGACCTGGTACCCGCCTTTCAAAATATTCCATCGGCGGCGAGCTGCTCCTTTAAAGGAGGGTGAAAGCTAGGTTGGGTAATTCTCCGGAAAAAGTATTTCTCCGGGTAATTACCCGGGTGATTTCGGGTAATTACCCAAGTAATTAAGGAGAAATAAGGCTGGAAAAGTATTTTTCCGGGTAATTACCCGGGTAATTACCAATCATATTCTCGAGCATATGCTCGACCTACAGTCAACTCTCGAAACAGAACTCAGTTTAACTGTATACATACAGTTAACTGTACGGCCACAGTCAACGGTTAGAATATGTCGAGCATGTGCTCGAATATGCTCGAAAAAAAGACAGATGCTCGAGCTCATGCTCGAAATCAATTGCTTGAGCATTTGCACAACCCTAGTTTTTACATTCAGACTGCCAACAAATAATTTATTTTTGAACGAAACAGTGCTTGGCACAATGCCTTCTTGAAAAAATTAAAAGAAAGATGGATGGAAAAAGCACGTTTGATACGATTTCTCATAGAATTACTACAGTCCAGCTTCAGATTTTAAAGATCCGATGCGGGCAGTTGTTCAGCGAGTATCAAAGGCGCATGTATCAGTAGGAGGAGAAGTGGTAGGGTTTTTGTTATTGCTTTCGACAACAGGTTTTTCTATTGATGTCGATTGCTTCCAGAAGTTTTTATGTCATTCTTGTAGATATCATCCATCGGACAAGGTATTTGTGTGCTAGTCGGCCTTTCCCGGGAGGATACTGTTGAAGACATCGATCAAATAGTAAAAAAGCTCTTAAATTTAAGGATATTTGAAAATTCGGAAGATGGAAGCCGCTGGAACAAATCTGTAAAAGACCTCCAATTGGAAGTTCTTTGTGTTAGCCAGGTTGGATATCATTCCGAAAAATTGTGATTGACTGATTTTAGTTTACACTTCACGCATCCATGAAAGGCAATAAACCAAGCTTTCACAGGTCTATGAATTCTGAAGAAGCACCTCAATTCTACGAGAAATTCTTACAGAAGCTTAAAGATGCTCACTCACCCGCTAAAGTCAAGGTGAGTGGAAAATATCATTGGTGTGGTTGTGCTCAATATAACTGATTTTTCAGGATGGTCGCTTCGGTGCTTTCATGAATGTTGTGATCGAAAACGATGGACCAGTCACTATCATATTGGACAGCAGGAAAGAGGATCCTGAGTAGCAATGTTTTTGAATGAAGTTAATAGTTATGGCCGATAAAAAATGATTTATAATAAGTTAATTTTGCCTTGCCTAGCTTTTTACCGTGCTCTCGCGATGAATGCTCTGACAATAGATATTCTCTATTAAATGGCCTCATTTTCAATTGATGATTTTGAAGTTAAGGTCGTTTTCATTGATAGTTTCTTGATTTTTGAGGTTGAATAATTTGCGAGCAGGTTCGTTTAGGTGTGCCGATAAGGTGTGCCGGCCTTTTTAAAGTGATGTAGACGAAACATACCCATTATTAAACTGCCGAGCTCATTTTCGCCATAACTTATTTATTTATTTCCAATTTTTATTTATTTTTGTCTCGACAAGATTTTTTTAAAGACAGAGGAGATGTTAGCGAATCGATGGTACAAACATTCATTCTTATCTCTTTCCCACTTTGATATTTCGATTTTTAATTAGTAGGGGGGGGGTGCTTAGTAGGGGTTTAATTAGTAGAAAGGGGCATGCTCGCCGCCAATGGAAATATTTCGAAAGGCGTGTACTAGGTCAAATCAGAAAAGAATTTATCAAAAAAGAAGAATCAATTTAGTTTAGTACCCTGCACGGAATAAGTACAGTTGAATCTCTCTATAACGACTCTCAAGGGACCGGCTAAACCGAGTCGTTATAGAGAGCGACGTTATAAAGAACGTCGTTTTGACTTGAATGACTTAGCTCAGGACCAAATAGTTCTTTTTTCCGGATCGTTATAAAGAGCGAGTCGTTATATAGAGCGTAGTTATAAAGAGCGTGTTATAGAGAGCATCGACTGTAATCGAAAACACTTCCATTGTTTAAAAGGAGGAGGAAATTTTTAGTACTGCAAAAAATTTCCTCGCAGGTTCAGATCACAGTTTACGCGTTTCTTATTTTTCGCACGCATTTTTTTAATTGGCTTTGAATTATCGTTCGTTGAGTTGTGAGTTACCGATTGGTTAATGTCGTTACCAAACTTCCACTTGTGCTTGAACAACATCACAATTTTTAGTTCCGAAATCAGTATTATGGAAATTGATCAATTTTCCAAGTAGAGTGTTTTTTCGAAAATAGTGTAGAAAATTTATGATCGTTATAAGCCTTCAGCTCAAAGCTTTTTCTAGTATCATGTTTTATAATGTGTTAAACAGTGCGGGTAGCAAAGTTTGAACACTCAAAATGTATAGTTCGGCCATATCCCAGTATATGAGGCCACATTTTGCCTTGTACCCCTGTTGTTTTTACACTTTTATTAGCTTTGGTTTTTACAGTCTTCTCCAACTCAATGGCTCGCACAAAAATTTTTGAAAGTATTGAGATTGTCAATCTAACAGCTCTTCGCATGAAGGATGTCTTTGTGCTACAGTCCAGAGCAAGGTTTGAAATTATGTGTTAAACGTCTCTATTGCCGAATGAAGCAGCTTGCAAGAATTGCAATCTGCCAATGTCAATCGAGAAGCGGTCCGAAATAATAGTTGGAATAGAGGTTTATTTTATAGTTATTCAACAGATGTAAAATTCACACAAATCAAGAGGCTCTTCGGGACAAGCACGCCAATGTTTCTGGCTGTGTTCAAGAGGCAGTATTTCATGCCAAAAAAAATAAAAATAAAATTGTAATGCCAAAGGGTGGGATGTCCTTTTTAAGTTCTTTGCCCAACTCTCATTGATCTATAATATCAATCATTTTGTGTAAAGCTGTTGTTGTTGTACAAGAATAAACGCATTTAAAACAGGATGCAAAGACTGAAAAAAAACAACCGAATTGGAAACAGAAAATGGAAACAATCGGATAACTAAAGTCTGAGAAACGCCAAATACAATGGTGGGAAAAAACAACAGGGGGTACCAAGGCAAAACTGATTAAAATCATCAGGGGGACCAAGGCAAAATGTGGCCCCGTATACTGGGATAGAGCCATTTTTAACAGAAACTTAAAAACCTCTATAGAAATGGTAGACACCTGGTTCATTTATCTCAGACTGACAGGTGGCTTTCATACCTACTGGAGCTTATATAGAGCTAATACAGGCTAAAAAGCTGAATTTGCGAAAATGGATGGTTTTTGAGGGTTTTTCGTTGACTGGTCCGGTTGATATTTTCTGAATTTTTTTGTAAGTCACACGTTTCACATATGCATATATGGCTCTATCACAATTCTAAGTGTAAATGTTTTGGTATTCCCTTTACATTTGCACCTTCTAAATACGAATGTAAGTGTAAATGCAAATTTTTCTTTTATTTAGATTTATAACTAAATCTACCGTATATTCTCTATTAGAAGGCCCGGGCCTTCTATTTTTAACCTTAAAAAAGTCGAAAAAATTTGGGTCGATTTTGAGATTTTTGCGTGCTCACCAAAATTTAAAAGTGGAATCAGGTAAGCTCGCTGTTAACTAAGAAAACGCGAAAAAAAGATTTGCGAATTTCTTTTTCTAGGCTGATATATAGGTCCTCAAGGGGCCTTCTATTAGAGAGGGCCTTCTATTAGAAGGGCCTTCTAATCGAGAATATACGGTATGTTTCCTTTTTTACAAAAATTTATGTTTTTACTTTTCTTAAAACAAACTCGAGGGACTTCCATGACAAAAAGTGTCAGGCGGCTATCAGGATCCACCAATTACCACCCGATCAGGTCAAATCCGTAAAACGCCCCCTCCAGCCCCAAGCGCTGCCGGAAAGAATGTGAGAGCATTACTCTGGCAAATTCTCACCAAGATAAATTTATCTCTGTGTAAACTTCTTCTCCTCGTAGTCCAGGTCGATTAGTGAGATCCACAAGCGAATACTTTTAAAACTGCCAAAATATTTTCTTCTAATCTAGGCTACACACTTAGTGAAACATTATCACAATCAGCTCAAACCTGAACGATAAATTTCATTTTAGCTTCACAGGTAAAAAAAAATATCCGCAGCTGCGGATACTTTTTTTGGGCAATACTTTTTTTGTCACAGATTCACTTCTTTTTGTCACAGATTCACTTTTTTCTGTCACAGATTTGATTTGTCACAGATTCACTTTTTTCTGTCACAGATTCACTTTTTTCACAGATTCACTTTTTTTTGTCACAGATTTCCTCATTTCTGTCCCAGATTTAGCTCAAACCACAGGGGGACCAAGCACTTACAAAATTGGTCAAAAAAATTTTCTCTCATAACAGCCTGAAAGTTTTTCTTATAACGTTTCTATCATGTTTTAAGCATTTTCGCCAAAAATTATTTTTTCCGCAAAAATTTTTGCCTTGGGGGACCAAGGTAGTCCAAAGTTTTCAGGAGCCTGAAATGGGACCTTGGTCCCCCAAGGCAAAAATTTTTGCGAAAAAATAATTTTTGGCGAAAATGCTTAAAACATGATAGAAACGTTATAGAAAAACTTTCAGGCTGTTATGAGAGAAATTTTTTTGACCAATTTGTAAGTGCTTGGTCCCCCTGTGGTTTGAGCTAAATCTGGGACAGAAATGAGGAAATCTGTGACAAAAAAAAGTGAATCTGTGACAAAAAAAGTGAATCTGTGACAGAAAAAAGTGAATCTGTGACAAAAAGAAGTGAATCTGTGACAAAAAAAAGTTTTGCCCATTTTCGTAACAAACTCTTTCGTAACAGCAATTTTTCGTAAGAAACTTCTCGTGCTTACGCTAATAAGAGGTGGTGCCCGGGAATTCAAAAAATTTTCCTAATCATTGAAGTCTATACGGATTTTTTAACCTGGATTCTAACAAAAACATACAGTCGACGCTCTCTATAACGACGCTCTTCATAACGATTCGCTCTTTATAATGACTCGAGAAAAAAATTGGTTGGTTTCAAACAAATTAAGCAGAAACGGCGCTCTTTATAACGACGCTCTCTATAACGCTCCGCTCTCTATAACGATCCGCTCTCTATAACGACTCAGTCGGCCGTCCCAGCTGTTAAAGAGCCCGCTCTATATAACGATTTTGTGAAACTTTGCAGAAAATTCAATTTGAATGAAATTATGTCTCACAGGAATGAAATTTTTTTGTTGAATAACCATTTTTTCGCAATCATCTTTTGCTGATTTCAAAAAAATCGGTCACATTTTTGTGTTTCAACTTCTGTTATCAAATGTTTACAAATTCGGCGACTTGTTAGCCGATCACAATCGTAATCGTTTCGCCAATGAAACTTTCGCCAATGAGATTATTTACCAATAATATGTTCTTGCCGATAGCTTCTTTTCTCGAGTACTCTTATTTTTTTATTAGGCAAATCACCACTGATTTTGTAGCCAGTGAATTGCGCAATAAAATGAAAGGTAATAAGCTTGCCAATGAACTAATAGAACTTGAGAAAAAAGCTATTGGCAAAAACATACCATTGGCGAAGTGATTTTATTGGCGAAAATATCTTATTGGCGAAAGTTTCATTGGCGAAACGATCTCGACTTATCAACGCTTGCAGAACATGAAATAGAACAATGACACCGACGTTTTCCTGTAAAACCGTTTCACTGTAAAGCCGTTTTCATGTAAGCCGTTTCCCTGTAAAGAATGGCTAAGATCTGTAGCGTAAAGGAAAATATTGTAGACTCAAGTTTAAATGACGGATAGAACTAATTCTGAAATAATAGGGTATTCAGATGGTAGTACGGAAGTATTACTGCCAAAAAATTAGTACACAGATCAGAGTGGGGTAGTACACATTAAAGTTTAAATTACACGAAAATGTGAAAAATTAAGCGCAGATTAAAAATAAATTGAAGTCTTTTTAGGTTCTACAAGAAACCGTTCCTTACAGGGAACGTCGCGTTCCCAACATTCTCTTGAATTATGTTATTGTTGTTCGTTTTTCGGAATAAATGTTTACTTTGACACAATTTTATTTGAATGTTCGTTACCAAAGATGCCGCTCTATATAACGACTGGCTGATGCACAGTTGAAAAATGATGCTCTTTATAACGACTCTCTCTATAACGACTCGGTTTAGCCGGTCCCTTGAAAGTCGTTATAGAGAGCGTCGACTGTACCTAAAACTAAATTTTATACCTTGTTTTGTTAGAAACCAGGTTGAAAAATTCGTAAAGAAGTTCAATGATTAGGAAAAAAATTCCAATTCTCGGGCACCACCTATTATTAGCGTGAGCATGCCCCTTTAAGTCATTTTTACAAAGGCAATTTTGCAGTGGTTTACATCCTGGCGAGATTGACGTGTGATAAATTATTTTTTCAAATCTCATAGTATATGTAGTTTGTATTGCAAATATTAGCAATTATTTCTGACATGTATTTACCATTAGAAGTTCTTTCACAAGTCCTGTCTTTCGCCGACCGCCCTCATCTTATTCAACTGCAGCTCTGTTGCAAGCAGTTCAATGATCTTGTCCAGCGCTCGTTCTCTTATACCCCATACTATTTATTTCAATCACTAGAGTTTCGGCAAGCCAATAGACAATGGCTGTTGAATAGCGAAGTCGTAGACTGGGTAGATGTATTTTTCGGAAAATGAACTTGCTTATGCTAAAGTAAATTGAACTACAGGTAGATGTACAACAAGCAGTCCACTCCCGAGTGGTCCGGTGCACACGTACGACCTTCCATATGTCCCATGCATTAAGAAACTGGCCACACCACCCACTACTCCAACTATTGTCTATAGCTCATGTCTGGCAGGGCCAGCAACTACACATAAAATGGCCAGCTAGGTTGCTGGGTGTGATTGGAGACCTATTTGCTGCCTCACCTTTTGCTAATGCTCTGCATATTGCTCATTGCAGACCTGGAGATAGCCTGGATGTGGCTGGACTAGTCGACTGGTTGTGTGAGCAGCAGCAGAGGCAAGAACAACATAAAAAGCGGTTAAAAGTTAACTGTGCTGAGTGGAAAAATGAGTTCAGCCAATTGGTCCATCTGATTGTAGAGGTTTGATAAGTTACATCTTTATTTTTCACTGTTGATAAAATTGTAAATACGCTAGTTTAATTCTCGATTTATTGTTGGGACAATTATTCAGTCAAAAATGATTGGTACTTGCTTACTTGGAGATGCGCATTTTATATATTCTGTAAATCACAGTTAAACGACTCCTAAGTGATTTTTATAAGCTTCGAATCATAAAAAGCTATTTTCTGATCCCTTCCTACATAAAAATCAATTTTTTCAAAAAAAATTTTTAACCAAAATTTTACTAAAACCTTGATTTGCCTTGGTATCCCAAGGCAAAGTGAAATTTCGGTCAAAACTTTTTTTTCTTCAAAAAACGATTTAAAAGGGTCACAAAATAGCTTTTTATTGTAAAAGCATATAATTCACAATTTCTTATAAAATACGCACCCCCAAGTAAACAAGGCCAAATAATTATCTATTTATGTTTAGAGCTTCAAGCAATCCACAGTGGCAAGCACAGCTTTTGAACTAGTGCTGCAGATATACCCTAAATTTTTGTGTGATGAGTTCCAAGAAAACAAGTTGAGCATGGTGAACGATACTAGCAAAGAGTTGTTGAAGGTGAACTACTGGAAGGAGGGCTACGAGAATGTAGCTAGTGAATTGAGGTATTTCTGCAGGGTCAGGAGGTTTAGAATAGGCAATGGAGACAAGGAAGAGGACACTAGGAAGAGGAAACACAATTAAACTATCCAGTTGATAATAGACGATACGTAAAAATGCCCACTTTTTCACCAAATGTGTGCATTTTTTCGTTTTATGCACTGATAATATTTACACTAAATTCTAACTTTTGATAAATCTATTCACACCATAAGTTGGAAAAAGGCAAATACAGTATTTTATGTAAATATTTATAATTGTTTTCTATTTTCTAGAAACGGGTCTATGTCAAAAATTTTGTATTAACACGACAAAGGCGAAGCGTTGAATTGGTTTATTTAGATGCAAAATTTCACGTAGATCATTTTTCAAAAATATATGTACGGGTGTTTGGACGGGTCAAGTGACCCAATAACCGGTTTGAAATAGACGACCATTTCAAGGAAAGTGAAGAATCTTCTAAGAGGCAGACACCACTTATGCCCAGACCACATCCATCACTGTAATATGTCAAAATGGCCGTGAGAATCTGCCCATCCGAATGAGTGTATGTAAGTTTGCAATCTGTCTGTAAAAACTTTGACAGCCAGCGTCCAACACTCAAAACCACCAGTTTTTCACCTTCGAAATTTGCACTTAAAGCCGCTCAAGAGCACGTCATAGCTGTGTATAACTGCTTGATGCTTGGTCAAAATTATAGATAAATTCAAGAACTACTAGATAGGAGAAAATCAGTACGAAAATTCAACAAAACTCACTCAGAAAGTACAAAAGAAAAGGTAAAACCAGCTGTTTTCCTGGTATTGAAATTTGAAGCATACCTGGTTTGTCATAGTCCTGGCCTATTTTCCGAAGAAAGTTAAGAGTGCAATATATCAAAATGCTCAGCGTGAAAAATGCAACAGAACTAGTTAAAAGACTCACAAGACAACGAGCGAATATCACAAAATTCAAGCCGAATCAATTTGACCCCATAATCACACAAAAAACCAGGTGCCTTCAGACAAAAATTCAGGTAGTTGTGACTTGGTTTCGTAATTTTCTCAAAATTTTATAGACCATTTTCTAAAAATAAAAATATCACGTGATAGAGCACAAAAACTGCATCAGACTCCTGTGTTGAATCACAGGTAAGACTGTGGTTTACCTTTTTTAAGAGGATTGAAGAAGCCTGGTCACCGGCGGACGATTCTGGTTTTATTTCAATGGGTTTGGAACCAACACAATTATTTTAAATTTCAGATAATCTTAGCAAAAAAAGACTAGTCAAGGTCTTGAATATTTTGGTATACAATTTGAACGAATATTAGGTTCGAAAATACTGATTCCAAACCCATTGAAATAAAACCAGAATCGTCCACCGGGGACCAGGCTACCAGCATACTTCTTCAATTCTCTCAAAAAGAGATTAACCACAGTCTTACCTACGTGATCTAACACTTGTGTCTGATGCAGCTTTTCATGCTCTATCACATGATTTTTTTTATTTTCAAAAAATGCAAGAATCAAAGTAATAAGCTTCAGTAGGTGTGAAACCCTGTGCTGATGATTTTGTTAGATAGTCAGGAGTGTAAGGATCATCTTGGCACCAAATTTGTAAATAAAAAGAGATAAAAAAAGAGATATGCACCCAGTGGTAGTCGAACCTGTCACTTAGGCGATGCGTATATAAAGTTCCCCTTCCCTTTGAATATTTTAAAACGAAATTGTTACAAAACCTTTTTACAGAAACTTTTTTTCAGAAAATAGATTTATTTGCATACAATTATAGCTCAATATGCCACCGACTTCGTCCTCCACAATAGCTCACGTGCTATTTTAATGCATCTTCTTTACTGCCATCAGTGCTCGGGTGTTCGTTCAAACTTATGCACCCAGTGGTTGATCTGTAGAAGTATTGTACCTTGCTGTGTAATAAGCCACTTATTTTGCTACTGGAAATATATTTATGAAATATGTTAAAGACCCTTTTTATTATTTTTTACTCATTCGGGAGAAGATGGCTGTGGAGTATAGGCTGTTGTTCATCCTCATGTTCGTCTAACAAAGACTCCTCTTGTATGTCAGTCAAAAAAGTAGTAGACTCCCCTCCTCCCTCTCTATTCATGTTTGCCTTCACTGGCTTGCCAGCTTGGCTGCTATGAAGTTCTTGGACTGACCCCAGGTTAATTGTCATCTGCACCAAAAAACTGCGTCTGTTCTGCACCAGAACCGCTAATTGGTCAAAACTGCGTTTTCCTGAAGTTGTATCTAGTAACTAGATTAAGTGAAGTTTTTAAGAGATTAAGAAGTGAAATCTGTAAAACATCAAGCACCTTTGAAAGTGGCAAAGTCCAGTTGACTCAAGATCCCAGTCAGGTTGCTTCTCAAACTATTGGACACAATGACTATGGACCACTTCTCAAGCTGGCCTTCCTCCACATCCATGTCATTCAGTTGACCATGTAGGCAATACTTCCATCTGAGAACTGCTCTGAACATGGCCTTTCTAATTCTCTGGTCATTGACCACATAGATGGGTAGTCGGAGGGCACAACCCCAAATAGTCAACTGCAATAACAAAGAATATAATTATTCATACAGTCAATTAAGTAAAACTGACTAATGCCGCTAGATCAGACCCAATCAAGTATGCATAATAGTGTTGATGGCGCAGGAAAGAGCGGTCAAAGTATTCCCAGATATTGAGCAGGGTAGTGGTAGAGTTAGCAATAAGGTAACAACCAACTACCATTACCAAAGTGCGGGTGGCCACCCGCACACCCCGCTTTTCCTGATAGGGTTTCGGAAGAAATTGAGTTACAGTTGGTCTAACACAACTAAAACAATACGAGACTTTATTTCTTATACTGCATCATTACTGAATTACTGAATCTCATCATAAAATATTATATTATCATTTTTTTAGCGTTTGCTGTAATTTTTTAAAATTTTCACAATAGAATCTAGCCACAGATCTTGGCTTTCTAACGCGCTATCAATCTTTATGGACTAGTTTGAAAAATGGAGAGATTAAGAGGTTTCAAAAAATTGTCATTAAAAACCTATAAATCTTTGTGTTCCTGAATCTTTCCAGTAGAGTGTGGCTTGTTAGAAGGCCGAGATCAAGGATTACATGCTAAAATTAAAAAAAAGTAAAGCACAGCCTAAGATAAAAACGCTAATAAAAAATTTGCTGTTGGAATTCAGTAATTTGATGGTAAAATTCAGACTTTTAAGGCGCACTTTATTTTCAGTACAGTCGAGTGTTTTTATAACGATCACTCTATATAGCGATCACTCTCTTTATGACGGTCACCCGTGATCAATTTGGTTGGTTTAGGCCAAACTGACTTTCTATATAACGATCACCATAACATCTCATATAACGATCACATTAATAAAAATAACAAATTTTAATTATCATTACACAAAAAATATTTTTTAAGCCGACTTTCTATGTGTATTTTTTGGGGTAGCGACAGAATAGTCCAATTCAAATTGGGCCAAACTTAAAATCGTCCAAAGTTTGGACTCCAAACCTCATTGTAAAATACCATCTATATAGCCCAGTTGGCGCCAAATGATGCAGAATATCTTTAGGCTTAGGCTTGGGCTTGATCTATTTTCGATTGATTGTTGACACCATCTATTGACGAGAAACTCTCTCCGAAAACTCTCTATAGTTTAATAAACCTCTGTATAACGATCATAAATCGATTTTTGGGGAAGGTCTCTGTGAAACGATCGTATTATATAACGATCTTCCAGGGTCGGACCCCAGGGTGGTCGTTACATAAAGACTCGACTTGCATCAATTTCATTTTTGACTTTCTAGTGTTTTATTAGTTCTATGATTCGTAGAAAATATTTGTAAAATTGTTGAGAAATTGAGATTTTTCTTTTTTTTTTCAAGACTCCAAATTCTAAATTAGCTTTAAATTAGCCAGCCGATTTTTAATTAGGCGGCTTATTGGACAACACTTGTTTATGCCTTATTATCGAAAATGTCTTGACTTGAATTGCATTTTCAAGAGTCTTAAAAAATCTGCTAGTTCATACCTGTTTTCCAGCGTTGATTTCTGCCAGTTTTTCAGTGCTCTTTTTATCTATGTTTTATTGTCATCTTTTTCCCCCGCTCTTGCGAGCGTTTAAAAAAATTTGAAAAAATTCGATAATTTTACAAAAAGTTATGATCAAAAGTGAGCGTCGGACGAAAATGGGTCACCCTGTATAACAAGCCCTGAAAATTTTCAACACGCATGAAATTTAAAGTCGCCACTTTTTGACCCGCTAAAATTGCCTTTTTTCATGAGCCTTTTTGCTATTACTTTTCTCAGTTTTTCAAAAAAACTGCGAACACAATCTTGCAACTAAACTTGCAAACATTAGTGCAAGTTTTTAATAAAGTAAGAACTCTGTTTGATTCTTACCTTTTCAAAGCACACGGCTTTGGCATTTTTGCTTCTGTATTCTTTTCCGTATTTCTGTTTACGTTTTTACAAGGCTTCTGACTTTTCCGGCATTCACAACCATTGCTGCGTTGCTTCAGTAGGCTAGAGTAAGCATAATTTCTGTTCTGCAACCTCAACTTCACCACAATGTAGAAGTTGCAATAAAGAAGGAGCAGAAAAGGCAGAATAATGGTGAGCAGTTTCCGCAACCAAAATCTCCAGCCTTGCTGTCCTGTTTTCCACACTGGCACTATCCTATCTTCACATTGCATAGGAAGATATATAAGGCCATTCTCCAGGAATGTGCTTGCTTTAAGCACGAATGCTAGCAACACTATCATAGCTACGACAAGTGGTTTGTACCTCACCATCCATACCAATACTCTTCTCTAAAATACAGTTTTTCATTGATTTTCGATTAAAATTATGAGAAAACCTGTGAATACAGTGGTCCATAAGCCAAATACCTTTCTAGACTGGCTACCACCAACAGGAAATTGGATACAGTTAACGCAAAATGCTAGAAATAATTTTGGTATAGTTAGTAAGCAGTCGGCAATACTACCTGCAAGGAATAAGTGTAGCGCATATAGGTAGCTGAAATTTTCAAATGAAATAATTTTTGAAAATTTTGACCCTACCGGAGTATACACCCCCCCCCCCCAAATGAAATTTTTTTAAAAGTGTTTCCAAACACCCTATATCGACCTAAAATTGCCTCAGGAGTTCAAAAAAGACATTATTTTTGAGTTCTGGTCAAAAATTCGAGTTTTGAGCACTTTTGAAATTTCGACCATTTGCCTGTTTTGGCATGTTTTGGTCACTGGAGCTGGGCAAAAAGAGCCTCTAAATACATTTTTGTTCAAGAGTCTTGCTCGGAATTGTGTCTAAGGTAAGTGAGTGCGCGCATCTCTAACCTACCAAGCCCCTGCGCGCCATTTGAGGAAGCAGGGGGCTTGGTTGCTTGGGGTTGAGATGCGCATACCCACATACCTTAGGCGCAAATCACTCGAAAGTGACTCTGGATGCATGAAAAAGCATGCATACCAGAGTTTTTTTATGCGGTAGGCCCCAGTCAACAAAACTATGTTCAACATCTTCCTTTTTACACTAAATTGGTCTATTTTGGTCCTTTCCCACCCCGTAATAGCGCTAAATCCCTTCAAAAACGGATACTATACTTTTGGGTGGTCCCAAAACTCAACTTTTTATTGACTAGAACACAAAAATAATGTCTTTTTCGAGCTTCTGAGGCAATTATCGGTCGATATAGGGTGTTTGGAAACACTTTAAAAAATTTCATTTGGGGGGTATACTCCAGTAGGGTCAAAAATGTTTATTGCTGCTTCAGTCGCAAACCTTTTTCTGACTTTCAGCAAAAAGATTGTTTTACTGTTTGTGTCATGTTTTTTTTGAATTAGCAAAAACACACACCAATAATGAGTCAGATCTTGCTCCACTGTTATCTGTAGAATTGTTCATTATACGAGAAATCCTACAGTATTTGACGAGGCAAAATCTGACTCGGGATAAGTGGGGGTTTTTTCTAAGTTAGCAGATCAAAAAAAAAATTTTTTTGAGGCTTTTTGATTTTACCCATATTTGGACCATTTCCTGACTATGAAGTTTATAGGCGAAAAAGTGAAGGGACTCCATGAAAAGATAGCACATCGACACTACTATGTCTGAACTGGCCAGAAAAACTGGGTTGGCATAGTTCTGGCGCCTTAACTTGCGAGAGGACAGGAACACGTAGAAGAGCACCACATTTTCCACTACGCTTAGCTACAATTAAGAAGGTAGAAAAAGAGTCGTCCAGTTTGATAGCTTACCAAGGCAACTGTAGTGCCCGAAATACCCACCACAGCCAGACGCAAATCATCAGCATACAATGGCTGGAGGTGGTCAAGGCAGGAATTGGTGAATAGATAACTATCATTTACTTTGAATAGATGCATCTAAAATACTATGTTTTTTCTACTCTTTTCAAATCAGTTGATCAAATGGTTTGAACAGTCGAAACAAAAGCATGGCAAATAGAAACAAGCCCTAAAAACTGCCTTATATCTAGTCAGAAACCAATTACAATGCAGTAGACCGGATTTTCTGGCACTCAACCAAAGAAACACTTTGTAAAATTAAGAAAAAATGGCCGATAATTATGTTTGTAATTGCACGGCATGTAAAAAATAAACTGTTGAAAATATTCTAATATAAAATTTTAAGCGAACGATTTATTTATCTTTTTTTAATTATTTGAATAAAGAGAAAATATATCGGTTGGATGGTTTCAGTGTTTTCAAAAATGGAATGGAAAATGGAATATTCTATGCAAAAATGGATTCCATTCCATTCCACCCTCGAAATGGAATGGAATTTTTATTCCATTCCATTTTGGCTCAAAATGGAATGGAATAAAAATTCCATTCCATTTTGAAGGTGGAATGGAATTCCATTCCATTTCCATAATGGAATATGGAATATTCCATTCCATTTTCAATGGAATGGAACTGTGTTATTTTTTCAATCAATATGCAGTTGTTTATTGGTTGGTGAATTGTTACTGCTCTTTATAGGCTTTCAAAATGAGTGCGCAAATGTCTCCTGGTCAAATTTCAGCAAAGAAGCGATCTCATGTCTGGACTACAGTGGATGAGCTTACAGATGAATTTGGCGAAAAAGTTGTGAAATGCAAGGAATGCTCAAAGGTAAAATTTCTCACACTTCATCTAGACTATCCATTCTTCTACAGGTTTTCACTAATCCGGATGCTACAGCGATAAGTCGTCATCAGAAGTCAAAGCATAAATCTGGAGAAAAGAAGAAGAGAAGTATCACAACAGAAGCCGATTCAAACAACAAGTGTGTTTTTCTGCTGATTATATATGTTATTGTTGCTTTTCAGAAATTCTAAGATTCATAAGACTTTAGCTGCAGTCATGGCCATTCCAGCAATTTCAATAAATAGATTTTTGAATCCTTTGGTTCGTAAGCTATTTCATGAGCTCAATCCCAACTTTCCGGTAATTTTTTTGCGTAATTTTAACAATGATGTTTCATCTCTGTCAAGTTTCCATCAAGCTTCGCCACACTAAAAAATTTGGTTTTGAATGAAGCTGACCACACGAAAAAGCTATTGCGCTCACAATTCAAAGGCATGCAACAAAGAAGTTCCATCACCTGCGATATTTGGTGCGACAGTGCACTACAGAACTCATACCTTGGTATATTACATTTTTGGTGCTTTTTGAATTTCAAATAACCAGCAGCTCTTTTAAGGGGTGACACTTCACTATTGTGCCAATTCGATTCTCACGCGCTACTTCCTTGGATTAAGCAAATTGAATGGATCACATACTGGTGCCATGGTACGCTGTGAAGTTGAACAGGTTCTCGCAAGTTACGGTCTGTCGCTCAAGCAGGTGTATAAAGTAATTACTGACGGTGGTAGCAACATGGTCAACGCATTCAAAGAAGATATCGAGGGTTTGCTTTTTCTTTGACTGAATATATTTATCTTGTGATGAAATTTTTAGTAACGGTTGATTCTGTTTGGCTAGAAGAAGAAAATCAGGTCGCTACGGAACGTGATGAAAGCTTTGGTTTGACGAGGGTCTCTTTGATGATAGTGTTGAGCTTGCTGTGACGTACGTCTTCTGTTTTTGTCTTCAGTGATTTTCACATTGAGATATTTAGAACAGCTTTCCCATTACGAGTGTCCTGTTTTGCTCACAGCATCCAATTGGTTATTGCATCCATATTCAAGAAAAGTATTTCGCAGTCAAGTGCTCATAAAAATATGTGCAGTTTCATCGCACAGTTTAAGAAATCCCATCTTGCAATTGAGGTTTCTTTTTGTGCCGCATTTTAATGTAATTCATAATACTTTTTAGGAACTTAGAAACACAGGAGCAAAAGCGTTGAAGTCACCGTCAGCTACTAGATGGGCATCGCAAGTTACGGTTATCGATACATTTCTTGAAGTTGAGCTCAGCAGAAGAGTGTCAGTTGAATACTACTCTGGACAATATTATTCGAGAAGTAGGAATGGAGCAAAGCAACAAACGGAAGGAAAAAGAAGGGACTCAAGTAGGCGCAAGATACTGGCTACAGCAAATTATGAACCGTGTGGTAAGTTCAAACCCATTTGGAAATTCTAAAATCGATGCTCTGAAATAATGGACAAGTCTTCTCGAATCGGTATTCTATCTTTGCCTGTTCTATTATATTGGTTTTAACAACCCGATCTCCAGGAAGCAAGAGTCGTGGCAATCTTAGCGCTAGAAGTCTTGACAGTTCCTGCAACTAGTGCACCGGTGGAGCGAATTTTCTCGCAAGCTGGCTTGGCTACAAGAACACACCGAAACAAAACACAGTTCTTGCTCTTAAATTCTCAACTAGTTGTTCATTGTAATAGTTTTGTGAAAGATATTGAATAAAGTATCAGATATTATATGCGAGTATGGTATATGATAAGTAGTACCAGAATAGTAACCATGCCCTCTGAATGATACCTAAATTCTCTTTATTTATACTTCCGGGTGGCTGTGTCCTTCAAATATGCAGGAAAATGTATGAAAAATACTGGATAGATAACATCGGACATTTGAAGCAGAATTTTCTATTTTGTTTTAAAAATGGAATGGAAAATGGAATATTCCATATTCCATTATGGAAATGGAATGGAATTCCATTCCACACAAAATGGAATGGAATGAAAATTCCATTCCATTTTGACCCGGAAATGGAATGGAATAAAAATTCCATTCCATTTTGAAGGAGGAATGGAATTCCATTCCATTTCCATAATGGAATATGGAATATTCCATTTTCCATTCCATTTTTGAAAACACTGGATGGTTTGGGAGATATTAGTTTTCGGTCGGCCATCCATGCTGACATCCCTAATTATCAGGAAAAGTTTAATAAAAAGTTTGAAATGTAATAGAGTCTTGATTTTAGGACAGGAATTCGACTTCGCATCCTCGATTTTACGGCATTATTTTGCGGACCGCATGTGTGCCTTAAATCGAGATTAAGGAACTATTGCACTTGGTAACCCTCCAAAAGGTCGAAATTTTTTCAAAAAAAAAAATCAGAAATTCTGTGTCAAAATTATTTTATTATGCGTTCTTCATCCACAACAACCTATGTACTGTAACAAATTTCTTTTAAACAGTTATATGAACGGATACAACAACAAGACCTGGCTCCGAAAGTAAAAGAGTGTAAGTAGGTGTCTTTTTTAGATTTTGCATTTTTATATCTAGGCATAAATATATTTAAAAACCTTAAAAACAATCGTACAATAAAGAAAAGAAATGATTTTTAATCAAAAAAGGTTTCTATAACAACTATTATCTCGAAAAATTAATTTTCAAAAATTTAAATTTTTTGATCTTTTGGGGGTATCTATGATATCTATGTATTATCAGTTCATATTTTTTTCTAACAATCTTAGCCATGTGGCTGTTTGTGGCTAAAGCTGAAAAGCAAACAGGCAAGGTGGTGTAAATACTATAAGTAAATAAGAGGCTGGTAAACATGACGTGAATACCAACAAGGCAACTCATGATTAAATTTTAAAAAATTGTTTTTTCGATTACTTTGCCATGAAATAAAAAAGACATAATTATAATCAGCGTTTCCAAATCTAGAAATAGATTACTGTATTATTCGCTCTCAAAATCAAAACAGTAAAATTATGGCTAAGGGAAACTTGGCAAAAACGAATATTGCCAAAACACATTTCGCCAAAAACGAAATTTGCCATGAGCAGGTTTTGCCTAAAAGAAATGGGGCAGAAATTTAGAATTGAGAAAAAAAATTTCAAGTAAAATCCATGTTTGGCAAATTTTATTTAAGGAAATGTCGATTTGGTGAATTGCGTTTTGGCGAATTTCAATTGGGCAATTTCCGTTTGGCAATCTTCATTTTAGCAAATTTCCTTTCGGCAATTTTCGTATTTCGCAAATTTCATTTTTGACAAGTCTCTCCTAGCCAAATTATGAATTAACAGTTGTGTTTGATTTATTAAAATTATCTATTCAACTATAAGCTCGATTAACTGAAAATTTTGATTATTCAACAACCATAAGTATTTTTTATTATTAAGCTAGGTTTGAAAATTCAGATGCAGATGCTCGACAGTAAGGAAATAAGAAAGCTAGATTTTTGAAACATTTTATAAAGTTCATTTGTTTGTAGACTGCTTGACGAAAATACCAAAATAACTACATCCCAAGCTAAGCCAAGAGAGCATAGACCACTTCATTAACCTTTAAAAAAGGTTATTAAATAGCAATTAGTGCAATACCGCAATAGACTAGTAGAGTAATTAACTTGCTAGTAGACATTTGCTGGTTTTTATTTTTATTTTAAAAGTCGAAAATTTGTGCAAACTTTTTTTATGAACTAGGTTAACACAACAAATTCGACCTATTTTAAACGGCCATAATTCTTAAATCTTATTTCGAGAAACGGTTATTTTATTTAGCAATTTCATTTAGTAGGTCTGGTGGATAGACCTGGTCTCTGGATGGCTTCTAGACAGACAAAGTTCGAACTTGGTTCTAACTGCAGGTTGTAACAAGCAAACATCCTGTTTTCGAACATACATATATACATTTACTTTCCGCTCAAGACAAGTCGAAGAAAATGAGCGTTTGTCGAAATAAAATAAAAAGTTTTAAATTGGTCGAATTCCTGGGGCCACTCTACTAATAAATGATCTAATGTTGCTCATGCTTAAAAGTCTATTTTCAAAAATAATGTAAGTACAAAAGTTACAGCTTTTTTAAATTTTCTTAATAAAAAGTAGCAGTAATAGTGAATTTATGGTTCATGAATTGGGATTTTTCAGCAAGCTTAGCTGCAAAAATATTATTGAAGAATCTTATTACACCGAAAATCTGCCGAAAACAATACCTGGTAAATATAGAAATATTAAAAAAAAACATAACAAACAAACGCTTATAGATTAGCTACCGTGTTGGAAAAAGCCACAATCTGGTTAAACTGTCCAAAATATAATTAAAATAAAGACATAGGAAATTTGTTTAACTTCTGGAGATTGTATAATATAAAAAGGTTTTGAAAAAACAAGCGAATTAGGTAAGACAGACTAGATAAAATTAGTAATGCATAAGGCTATGAATACACTTGTGGGTTGTTTTTTGGCCAAGTATGGCATCGCCTCTAAAATATGAATGTTGAAATTGAATAGATCGGGAAATTTTTTGGTTCATTTTTTTTATTTGTGAAAATAAAAGCTAGTATAAAAGTGCATAATAGAAGAAACAGACTACACCCACAAGCTGAAATTTAAAAAAAATCTCAAAAATTTCATTAGTAAAAGCTTGAAAAAGTGGGTTAATGGACTAAAAACTGCCTTGAGTAAAAAAATTATCTTTAAAAATATTGAACAATAAAAAAGCTAAAAAGTTATGAAAATTGCTTTTTTCCTACAACTATAGCTATTTGCAGCGATCATCCTCCTGGCTTTTAAAAAAATTTGAGAGCTTTTTTTTTGAAAGTGCATTAACAAAAACGGAAAAAGCATAAATTCTCGGCTAGAACTGTCGGCTCGGTTAACCCGTATTGGTATTTTAGACCTCAAACAAACATTTGTTCAGTTTTTGGTTCGGTTTATCGGACCGCAAATCTAGGTTGACTGACAGTTTACGATTATAAATACAAACCCGTGGTAATTTTCGTTCCACCAGTAATTTACCAATTTGGCTTTTGAAAGCACAAAAGATGCAAAACCCCTTTAAATTTAAAAATTTGATTACAGTCAAACTCTCTACTATGGCACCCCAAAAGTTCGTTCCCGCCTTGGGTCCGACACTTTTTTTACCTCGATTTTTGAAGGCTTTTGCCATTTCTGTTTGACAGTCTGATCCCAAATATCGTAAGGATTCCGATTTTGCCGATCGTTTTTCAGAATTATAAAGAAAATTCTTCTAAAAAAGCAAAAACTCAGTTTAAAAACAGAAATTTTTGAATTTTCCTGTTTTTAAACTAAGTTTTGGCTTTTTAGAAGAATTTTTTTTATAATTCTGAAAAACGATCGGCAAAATCGGAATCCTTACGATATTTGGGACCAGACTGTCAAAACAGAATGGATAAAAGACTTTGAAAATTCGTTAAAAAAGTGTCGGACCCAAGGCGGGAACGAACTTTTGGGGGTGCCATAGTAGAGAGGTTTGACTGTATATTAAAAAATCTAAATTCGTAAAATCGACTTTAAAAATCAACATTTTTTAATGCTATTAAAAATGACGAAATTTTACAACATTTATTAAAAATAAGTAAGCTGGTAACTAGGGATAAGCAAACATAATTGCGATCAACAATAATCAACCAAGAATAACTGAGGCTATTTCCGACAGCACTAAATAAGTGTAGAAAAAACGTGTTTTTGTAAAATTAAATAATAACCAAGTTAATCTTTGTTATGATAAAAAATATTTACTTAAAATTTTAAAGAAATTTTTCGACCTAACCAATTATACACATTTAGTGGTTTTTAATTCAATTTTTTTATTCAATTTTATTTTTAAACACTTTCTACTAATTTAATTGATATTTTTTGCAAAAAGGTAGATAAAGCGGAGAATTGGTGTGTCCACTTGTAGGCCCACTGTGTTTGTTTAGCCCAGCAAGTCTATATGGTGTGAAGCAGTAGATGGAGGCAATGGCTGCTTTACTGCTACTATTACTCCGATTACCTATTGTGGTCTCATTGTGATGTTGTTAACTATGTATATAGTTAACTGGCACATCAAGACACAAGACTTAGTGCCAGGTGATCAGCAACAACTTACCCAATAAAATTTGCGAAAAAGCATTGAATAGACAAGATCATCAAGAGCGTCACAAAATTTATCAACAAAGGTTTTGTAGACAAACTCTGAAATCTTCTTCTTCTTTAAAAGACCATGCTCACGGTGGTCTGGTGGTCCCCCGCCAATTCAAAAAATTTCCTTATCATTGAACTTGTGTGCGGATTTTTCAACTTGGTTTCTAACAAAACTACATCTAAAATTAAATTCTAGGCCTTGTTTTGTTAGAAACCAAGTTGAAAAATCCGCACACAAGTTCAATGATTAGGCGGAAAATTGCAAATTCCCCAGGGACCACCAGACCAACGTGAGCATGGCCTTTTTAAAGACTTACCGTACTCTCTTTAATAGAATTCCATGGCCTTCTATTTTTCAATCTCCAGAATTTTCTTTGACTTTAAGTTAAAAAAACTCAAAAACGTGGTTCACCTCCCTCCCTTACTTTTGGCGCTAAGACAAGGATTGGAATGAAAGTTAACTAAAAAGTACATTTGACTATTTTTAAAGAAAAGTCATTATATCCATAGTTTCTATCAAATATTTCAAACTTTAAAATCTTTTCTGAATGATTTATCAAAGGCTTTTGGCACAGATAAAACCCGAAAAAATTTGTGAGGGTGTCAGCCATAAATTCAGGCAAAATTTCAGCTACAGTCGACTCTCGATATAAGGACACTCAGGGGACCGGCAAAAGTTCGTTCCCGCCTTGGGTCCGACACTTTTTTTAGCCCGATTTTCGAAAATTTTCACCGGTTTTGTTTTGACAGTTTGGTTCCAAATATCGCAAGGATTCCGATTTTGCCGATTGTTTTTCAGAAATCCAGATTTTTTCCTATAAAAAAGCAAAAACTCGATTTAACACAGGCTTTTTCAAAAATCCCTGTCCTTATATCGAGTTTTTGCTTTTTTAGAAGAAAAAATCTGGATTTCTGAAAAACGATCGGCAAATTGGAATCCTTGCGATATTTGGAACCAGACTGACAAAACAAAACCGGTGAAAATTTTCGAAAATCGGGCTAAAAAAAGTGTCTGACCCGAGGCGGGGACGAACTTCTGTCCTTATATCGAGTGTCCTTATATCGAGTGTCGACTGTACAGTGATTTTTTTACGAACCTAAATTATTTTCTAGACAAATTTTTACAATAGAAGCAAAACGAAACATACTACAGTCGAACCTCGCTATAGTGCGACCCCTTGGGGTCAGCCCAAACTCGCACTATAGTGGGAGTCGCACTATATCGAGGGTCTCCAAACCATTTGAAAACAATGTTCGCACTACAGTCAAATCTCCCATCAACATAACGCCAAGGGACCGGCAAACCATCATGTTAATGGGAAGTTTATGTTAATGGGAGGGTAAATTATATAGAAGATCAATTGAAAGGGACGACAATAGCGTTATGTTAATGAGAGATTTATGTTAATTGGGGGGTATTTTAATGGGAGATTCCACTGTATATCGAGCTTATCATTCAAACGCTGCATTAAATCAAAGTTTCATTCGTAAAACAACCATAACAAGAACAAATTAACAAAATGAACAATAAACAATCAAAGGACTGTGAAGAAGCGCGACTTTTGTTAGGAGTGCTCATTGCAAAATAACTAAAATAATGAAAATTACGATGGCGTTACACGTCAGAGACTAAAAGAGGCTAGGGGAAGATTGCCAAAAACGAAAATTGCCAAAACGAAAATTGCCAAAACGATGATTGCCAAACGAAAATTGCCAAAACGACGATTGCCAAAACGAAAATTGCCAAAACGAAGATTGCCAAAACGAAAATTGCCAAAAACGAAAATTGCCATGACAAATGAGAGCTTAGTGAATACGAACATATACCACTCAGTTCCACATAACGTACCCTTCATTTATCTATTCGTCTAAAAATGACTTAAGTCAAACCTAGATATAGTGACTCCTACAATATAGTGACACCTCAGAGTCAAGACAAATGTCGTTTTGGCAATTTTCGTTTTGGCAATTTTCGTTTTTGGCAATTTTCGTTTTGGCAATTTTCGTTTTGGCAATTTTCGTTTTTGGCAATTTTCGTTTTTGGCAATTTTCGTTTTTGGCAATTTTCGTTTTTGGCAATTTTCGTTTTGGCAATTTTCGTTTTTGGCAATTTTCGTTTTTGGCAATTTTCGTTTTGGCAATTTTCGTTTGGCAATTTTCGTTTTGGCAATTTTCGTTTTGGCAATTTTCGTTTTTGGCAATTTTCGTTTTTGGCAATTTTCGTTTTGGCAATTTTCGTTTTGGCAATTTTCGTTTTGGCAATTTTCGTTTTGGCAATCTTCGTTTTGGCAATTTTCGTTTTGGCAAAACATACGTTTGGCAATTTTCGTTTTTGGCAATCTTCCCCTAGCCCTAAAAGAAGAATGAGTATCTTAGTAGTTGTTTGCGACTGTACCAATAATTGATTTTGAATCGCACTATATCGAGGGTCGTTTTATTTGTCGGGACCGCGTCAGGTTCGCACTATAGTGGAAGTCGCACTATAGTGGGGTCGCACTATATTGGAGTCTAGTCAGCCTTATTTGGGCAAAACCAACAAACTGGTCCTGAACTCGCACTATAGTGGAAGTCGCACTATAGTGGGGTCGCACTATAGCGAGGTCCGACTGTACTATAATGTGATCATTCAGGGACTGTTCTTTTCTTTTCTTTCGAAGATGCGAGTTCTTTTTCGAAATTCATTTATGTCAATTGCAAATTTATCTCCTTACCCTTTTTACTGCAAAGATAGAACAATACAAACAGAAAATTTCGAGATTACAACGATGGGCAAAGGCCTCTGACAAGTTGAAAAAAATGACGTCGGTCTTTTTTGAAGCACCATGTAGAAAATTTTGTAAAAATAAGTGCTAAATCGAAAACATAAAAAATAGGCTGTGGAAAATTTATTTTCCAATAAGAAGATGGTTATTTATAAAATAGGTAGGAAGAATGCCTTCAAAACAAACCAACCTAGTATTATTACTTGAGTCCAGGAGGAAAACATGTGTGTGTCTGCGTGATAAATGAGTGTAGCCATATGAATTGGTTTTAGCCAGGGCATGTAATTACACCAAGGTAGTAGGTCGGCAAAAAGACATAAATATTGCTGGTCTTCTTCCTCTTCTGATACTCATCTTATTTTTTGCCAATATTTCTTTATCTTTTACTAGAAAGTATCCATTAGCTAATTGTTACCCCGAGGGTCCATTCCTATTAGACTTTTTAACTTGTTGCTTTTATGGCAAGGCCGCAGTTTTTATGGGAGAAAGTGGGTGATAGGAGCAATTATCTATCTCTTGACTAAAAAGTGTAATTTTTTTGAATTGCAAAAGATTATGCAAAGACTTCGGACCCCATTCAATTTTAAAGACCTCTTAATATCGAAAAACCATCTTTACCCATTAGGCACAGGGTAGGCTATGTGTGTCACAAATTAGAAAAAAAAATTAAAAAAGGCGCGAATCAAAGACATAAAAAGTGAAGTACCATAACAAATAACAATATTTTATCGCGTAAACCCAGGCGTATTTTCTCTACTCTCAAATTTTTAAAAGCTATACTAACAAATGTTTTAACCCCTTTTTCCAGAATTTCAAAATTAAAAATTTCAAAAAATTTTTTTCTAAGAAAACATCATGTACAGGGGTAAAAGTACCGGTTTTATTATAAAAATGTTATCAAAAATAGCATTTGATAATGAAAAATATAAGATTTTGCTATTTTCGTTAGTTTTTCACGTGGAATTCTTTGAAGCAAGGTACAGGATGCAGGCCTACATTACATTTTTCGCATTTCTTGTTAGTTCTGCCGCCACAAACCCCGCAGTGAAGAGATAAGTCTGTTGTGGCAATCCAATGATTGTACCCGTCAAGCCGCACACTCTCATTTACTTGCTTAGAAGTTAGTTGTCTATCTTGGGATGATCTTCGGCCGGGTCCTGTGGGTGGACTTCCATATGTTTGCATATAGGAGGAGGCAAGATAGCGGCGAAACTGGAGGTAGTCCCACTTAGGGTGGACTTCCTATACAACTGCCAGGCCTTGTACACTGCAGTATCTACTCCAAAGCAGAAGCACGACCACCACCATTTCTTGGAGCCAATGGAAACCCTATAGTTATTGATATTTTGGTCCATTCTGTCCACACCACCCATGTGCTTGTTGTAGCAGGCTACAGTGTTTGGCTGCTCGATCTGGATCCTTTTATTTTCCTTGGTCGACCAACGGCTTACGGAATGCATTGGATCCAGGTCGTCGATGGTTGTCAACATGATAACTGGCCGGTTGTCGTTCCACGCAAGCACAAGGACCCCTAAATTCACTAAAGTAATGAAATAAATATTATTATGGCAGTATTACCAGAAGACTCATCCATCTAATATTCGCAGTACCCTCTTGGCTGCTTTGCCACGTCACTCAGTGGACATTTTTCAGTGCTAGATGCATTCACAGTTCCAGTGTATCCAATCTCCAGTCTTTTTAGTTCATACGCCAACTTGATGGAGGAGAAGAATCTGTCGCCGTAAATAGTGAAGTGGTTGTCATTTGGGAGAACTGAGCATAGCTTCTTCACCACACTACCGCCAAGACCTAGAGCAGCATCTCTCTCCTCTCCAGCACCTTGATAGGGGAAGAAATTGATCAGTATCCAGATGGAGTGTTCAGGCACCAATACTTGAATCCCAATCGTATAGGCTTGCCGCGGATGAATTGTTTGGCAGAATGACGCCAAAAAGGGACATATACTCTCGTCGATGCTCAGGTGTTCCTCAAGCGGCGCATAAGCACAATACCGGTCACAATAAGCACAAAATCAAATGATAAAGAGGAAGTGACTTCCTTCTAGAGATGAAGAAACGGGACCAGGACGGATTTCAGGACAGGATTTTATGGTCTGTCCAAGACCAGGATCAGGACCAGGATTAGAAATTTAAAAACCAGGATCCTGGTCGGGATCCTGGTCCAAAAACCAGGATTTTCGTTAAATTCCAGAAATCCGGTTTAAACTGTCAGCAAAATTTTTATTGACATTTTTCTACATTCCTTACATCCAGTAAACAATGAGAAACTTAATGTCCAGAAATTGCAGAAATCAACACTTTAAAATAACAGATTGTATTCCAAATGAATGAATGAAAATACCCGAGTGAAAAATACAAAGGTAATTTCGATCAAAATTCGTTTCAATATGACGTTTCGAAAAAATACCATTTACCGTATTTACTGTATTAACTACCCACCCTCTAATAACTCCCCACCCTCTAATAAGTCCCACCCTACGGACCTTATATCTCAGCCTAGAGCGAACATTTCGCAAATCCGTTTTTTGCGTTTTCTTAGTTGCCGCGAATTTACCTGATTACACTTTTCAGGTTTTGGTTGAGCACCCCAAAATCTCGAAATCGACCTCAAATTTTTCGATTTTTTAGAGGTTAAAAAATAACTCCCCATGGGGACTTAATACAGTAAATACGGTATATTTACCAAATTCGACCACCAGGATTGGCCGAAATACCAGGACCAGGACCAGGATTTTTTAATTTGACCAGGACCAGGACCAGGATTTGTTTTATTTATAAATTTCGAACAGGACGGACCAGGACCAGGACAGGATCCTGTCCTGTCTTCATCTCTACTTCCTTCCTTCTTTCTTCAAAATAGCCAGCTGTATTTCAAAAGAACTATATCAACTAAGAGAAAAAAGAAGCATAAACATATGCTAATAGGATGACTCATAACTCTTCTTTCTACTGATAAAACACTATTTTTGATATCATTTTTACAACAAAACCAATAATTTTACCCCTATATACAACGTTCCCAAAAAAATAAAAAATTCAAATTTTTTGAAAATTAATTCGGGCAAAAATGGGTTAAATGTCTTTATTTATGCAAACTTATTTACAGAATCCACATCAAATATTATGATCCCTTTAATTTTTTAGTGCAGCAAAAATTCTTATTTTCTACCAAATTAGGATAATGTGTGTATTTATTATAAAAAACAAAAAAATTAAAGTGTGACGCACATACAACTCTCTTTTCGTATATAAGGTTGAATGCCTGTACGTATTTTTCAACTTGGTTTCTAGCAAAACTACACCTAAAATTGAATTCCAGACCTTGTTTTATTAGAAACTAAATTTAAAAAACAGTACAGAGGTTCAATAATTAGGATATTTTTGGGGACACGGACAAAATCCGCTCGGCCAAAATCCGCTCGAAGACAAAATCCGCTCGGGGACAAAATCCGCTCGACCAAAATTCTCTCGGCTATCCTCTAGAACAAAAGCAAATTACGTGGACTGAACAAATAAATCGTTAATGAACGGGCGTCGGTAAATCCCTCAGCGCTAAACTTCTCCTCGGTAAATTCCTCCTAATTTTTGAGGTTACAGGTTTGAATCCTGGGGGTAGCGGACATCATTTTTTGTTCAATAACAGTCATAAACTACTTTTTATAAGACCATTATTCCTTAGAGTGTGCAGAATTACCCACTGGCACCTTCCTTAAATGGGAATCCAGAATAGTGTCCTGAATATGGTTTGATAATGCTTAAAGGACCATGATTTTTGCGCTCAGCGGCATCTGCAAAATTTGAATTGGCGGGGGACACTCTCTTTCGTCTATCAGTGTACTCTTTGGAGTGGTTTCGAATGACTCCAAAGAGTACAACATTAAACAAAAGAGAAGTGTCCCCCGCCAATTCAAATTTCGCACATGCAACTGCGCGCAAAAACCATGGTCCTTTAAATAGCTTTTTGACTTGCACCAACCCCAGTGCAGGGTTAGTGCACCGTAGGGTGTCCAGGTGGTGCTCAAGCTTTTGTGCCCATGTATAAGGCGGAATTGCCGCTCAGATGGAAGTGCCTAGGTAGTAGCACCCAATGCTCAGCTGTTTTAGATGGATGGAGATATCTGGGGTGGTATTAACGTCGGTTAGTAGAGTCAGAAAATCAAGAGTAACTCCTGATCCTTTGAAATTCTCGAATTAATTCAAAAACAGGGTTTCAAACTTGAAAAAAAAAAAAATCCCACTAAATGGACGACCACTTGGTTAAGTCGATGCATTGATCATTCAGCAGAACGGAGGTTAAATTGATTTGACAAATCCACGGCGGGGAATTTATCAGAGGGGAATTTACCGGAGGAGGGATTGGCGACACGATGAAGAGAGACTAAGCTATCTTGAAATTATGGATTCCTTCTTCAATGTAATTTTTGACTACAAGAAGATTTCATCCCGAGAGGATTTTGGTCGGGCAGATTTTGTCCCGAGCGGATTATGGCCAAGCGGATTTGTCCCCGAGCGGATTTTGTCACGTACCGTACTTTTTGAATTGGCGGGCACCACCTGTAATAGCGCGGCATGTTTCTTTGAAGAATAAAATTTCGGTCACAATTTGGCAAAATCTCACCGGAATTCCGGCAACACTGGGTCAAAGAAAAATATTTCACTAACTAACAAGAAACAAGAAAAGAACGAGAAGCAAGAAGAAACATTCAACCAAGAAAAATCCTAGAGATGTATTTTGTAATATAGTACTAATAAGCCTGAAAATAAACAAAGTTTTTCGAAATAAAAGTGACATGGCAGTCTTGAATTTTTTTAGCCTAGTCACTGGCCTTAGTTCCTATAATATAAGCATATAATATTGCGCTTGCTTTTCTCCCGTAAGCTTTACCGATTCTTTTTTTTTAGATTGTGATGAGGACACGAAAATCTCGAGGTCGATCTCATACTTTTCCTACATTCTGGGATCTGAAAAAAACCACAGGGCTTCTATTAGAGGATATACAGTATTTGTGTAACAACTGGGTGGTCTGAAATTTTACATTTTCTCTGATTTACTACTGTAGATAATAAGAACCTAGCGGAGGATAGGGTGCTTGCACAACAGTTCTTCTTGCTAATTTTTGGGAACACTGTATGCGCCACTAGAACTAATATTTTTTCGTTCAGGGAGAGACTGTGTTTCTCCCGAGATATTACTGTAGTATTTGCTCGCTTCGAATAGATATTTATGGCAATTGACTTAAATTCACATGATCATCAAATACATGTCAAGCAATGAATTTTCTTCTGAATGTGTTGAATCAATACAATCCACAACCCTTTAGTTTAGAGGACAAAATAGCATCATAGACACTCTCGAGCACGAACTGCGTGCTTGTGGAGTCAGTGGCGCAGGTGTGGTGGCAGTAGATCGACTTGTTCGGCACCTAATGATTGGACAAAACTTTTTTTTATGGGGCACATGGAAAAAAATCTGTTACCTCATTGGCCATGAAGAACTTTTTTTCGATATATTTTGAGCTGGACTCATAGGTGTCTGCCCATTGAACTCTTTGAAAGCAATCCTCAGCGACCTGCCCTGCTGCATTTTCTCGTTGAAGAGGTCTTTTTTGTTGAGGAAGAGGATGATACTGGTGTCCAGGAAGTACTTGTTGTTGCACACCTGTTTGAACAGTTGCAAGGACTCTTGAAGGCGGTTCTAAAATTAGTTTTATTTGTGTTTTAGACCAAATTCAATGCGGCATTAAAAAGATTGTAAAGCAAGGTAAAGAAACTAACGTGTTGCGGCTCTATTCCACAATAAGGGATTTTCCGCCTTGGTCCCCCATATTGTCTTTTTATGGTGATTTTTTAAGTTAAGGCAAGGGTAGGCCAGCGTATGTTAGGACTTACTTAAGCATATTTTAGACACATGTTTCAGTCCCTCCCAACATAGTTGTGTCTAAACCCTTGTCTAACTGTAAGCCTAAAAAGTCACTATAAAAACAACAAGGGTCACCAAAGCAAACCCTCTACCCCATTTTGGAATAGAGCCAGTGTTGCCAACTGGATTTTTTTTAAATCTTTGATGTGTTTTTTAAATATAAAGTACCCATTCATGTGTTTTTTCTGGCATCTAATTTTTTTTAAATCCGAATAACAAATCAGACGTTGAAAAAATTTGTTGAGACGTGACTTAAAGTTGGGTACTCGTCATTTATAATCTTAGCACTCAAACTTTCAGTTATATCTCACCAACCATATTTGCAAATCACTTCTCAATTATTCAGATTTTGAGACAGTTTCAAAATAAATGCATTAGAAAAGCGATTTTCACATTATTGAGTACATTTATGTAAAAAGGCGTGAAGAAGCTTAAAGGGGCTTACCCGTGCGTTACACGGGAAAGGGCGAGGACCATCATTTATTTTCTTTCTCCAGAAATTTTTATTTCTTCTAGTCTAGATATTTTAAAATTTTCTGTCTAGTTTTTAAAAGTGGCTAAGGTCATCAATATTAGATTTGAAGCAAAACGAGTGAGAAATGGGGCAATTCAATAAATTTGCTGGTCACTGCCTTAACTTTTTGAAACGCATGGGCATACCTATTTAAAGGGGGTTTTCATAACAGATGTTCAAAATTCTTGTTTGGCATTGTGTTGTTGACCTACTTTTTGACGACTTCTACTACCGTATCTTTTATAATTAAAGCACCCCCTCTAATTAACGCACCCCCTGGACGAAGTTTGAAAAATAAAAGCACCTGTGCTTTAATTAGAGAGAATACGGTATGCAAGTTGTCACTCATTTGTAGCTCATCTCATTGCGGCCACGGACAATTCCATACCGCGCCAATTTCCTGCCGGGGCCAATTCCCTGCCGCGCCAATTCCCTAACTGGAAAATATACTAGTAAAACCATATCCAATCGATTTCCCAACTAAACAAATTGCATCTTTATTGAGAACCAACTCGAACAACAATGGCAAACAACTCTTTAAACGAAAAGAAAGCAATACAATACAACATTTCCACGTACAAATATGAATAAAATCTATTAAAACAGACAGGATATTCGGCGACGGACACGGACGATTTACTCACTGGGACGATTCACTCACGGTTACTACTCATTTGGGCCCACTCATTTTGGCCCCAGCATACTAATATAGGATTTAAAAACACCATGTTGCTCGAAGAACTCTTTCGAGCCAGCATTAATGTGCACTGGCCTACTTTTTGGCGAATAGCAGTGAATTCATCATCAGTGAATTCATTGCTGGTAAATTTATCCTCGATAAATCAATTATAAAAATTTGTGAGATTAAAGGTTTGAATTCTGGTGCTACGAGACATTTTTTGTTGAATCACGCTCATAAACTATCTATCCTCAGGTTATATATCAGAAGCACCTGGTACTTCCACATTGAATTCATCCACAGAAATTCGCTCCAAGTGGTCTTCCACTTGGAGCAATTTTTTCCTTCACTTTTTTGGGTTCCAAAACCTGATTTCCAAAAATATTTTTTTCAAAAAGCGGGATCCCAATATTTTCCCGGCAGGGAATTGGCGCGGCAGGAATTGTCCCCGGCGGGGAACTGTCCGGCAGGAAATTGTCCGGCAGGGAATTGGCGCGGCAGGGAATTGTCACGTACCGATCTCATTGAGGCCATAAGAACAAGTCAAAAACGTCATAACCTTATTTTATTTGACTTATCCTTCTTGCCTCTGGCTACGAAATGAGTGGTGATTTGCATAATACTAATGGGTAGGGCAGGCTCATTCACAATGCATTTCGGCTTTTACATTATAATTTTTTTGGCACTCACCTCTTTTTGGTAGCCCTACTCTGTGGCTTTATCCATTTTTCGTCATATCTTTGAGTTTGCGCTTATTTCAATTTCATCATTTTTTCGCAGTTTTGTCCTAACCTATGCCGGTCGCAGTAAAAAAAAACACTCATTCAAAAAATTTAAATTCAGAAACGTGCGAATTCAAATAAAAAGAGACAAAGCCACAGCAAAAAACTGAATCCACTAAATGGATAATTTGGTTCAATGGATATGGATTAAGTGTATGACTGATTTTAAAAGATCGTAAAGCAGTATTACCGTTGTGCCGTCTTCCATAAGCACCTGGTCGAACTCACTCATAGCTACCACAAAGATGAGTGCTCTGACATCATCTAAATATTTTGATTAAATATCGATAAATATTTTTAATTTTTGGTAAAACCGCTCAAATGACTTTTTTACCAACAAACTATCTTCAGATTCTCAGAGTTAGTGCAGGAATTTTTTTTATTCCTTTATTCTTTTCTTTATTTATTCTAAATGCGTTAAGACTTACCGAAGCAGTGGATCCACTTTTTGCGTTGTGATCTTTGCCCGCCTACATCAAATACCCTAAAACAGACATTTTGCATTTTAACTATATATTTAAGTCAAAAGTTAGATGTTTGTAAAAATTTTTCTCTAAAATCAGAGATAATTTGGGGTATAGACGTTTCTCGAAAATGAAACTTTTTTCATTTTCGAGAAACGTTTCTCGAATTTGAAACTCAAAAGAGTAAAATATCTCTAGGTGTATACCTTATTTAGACATATCAAAGGTATTTGGCTGAATGTGATGGCCAAAGTCCAGCATATTCCACATTGCGGGGGTTAGGGTTAACACATGTATGTACGCTTATCCCTTGCAATGTGGAGTGTGCTGGTCTTTGGCCGCGAAGCGTCCAAATACCCTTGGTATGTCTAAATAAGTATCTTTACAGGTATACATATATACCCCTAGAGATATTTTACTCTTTTGAGTTTCAAATTCGAGAAACGTTTCTCGAAAATGAAAAAAGTTTCATTTTCGAGAAACGTCTATGCACCATAATTTGCAGTGAAGTGAAGAATGTACTGACAATTATTCAGTTTGCGCAATTGCGTGTATTACAAAAAAGGCTCTTAAATTTTTTTAATTATAGTGCGCATCAATTTAAACTATTCAATTTTTTGGCTTCACGGGTTTTGTGCCATTAATTATATATGTTGGTCATTCTGACTCAGTTTTTTCGTGTATTATACCAGAAATTCTATAGTTAATTCGTATGCCTCATTCTGAGTCAGAAAGACCAAATATAGTCAATGGGAGAAAAACATGCCTACCTACCCCAAAGTCAGAAATAAAAAAGGTCAAATTGAGGCGTTCTTTGCTAGGTGGTGCTCAAATAGTTGCCAAGATGTGTTTATTACAAAACAAAAAACTAAAGCTTTTTGTGAAGTGGTGTCTAAACTACAGTAATTCCAAAAACATACCTCCATATTTTTTCCTTGATTTTAAATGTGACTTCAATGACACCCATGGTGGCCACCCGAAGGTAGAGGATGTCTTGGGTGGTCGGCACGTAGTTACTGTCGTATATTCTGTCCAGAGAGTCCAGGAAGCTGAAAATGATCCAATATAAGCTTTAATTTTCATATGCAAACCCTAAAAGTTACTGTTCAGCACAATCTGGCACATAGAAGTCGGCTTTCCTGGCTAAGGCCGCCTGCACGCCCTTGTCTGCCCATAATTCTTTGAGGGCTGTGTAAACATTCTGCCTCATCGGCTCCTCCATCTCAGCGTTTTTGGCCATGACTGCGTGGATTAGGCGGCCGTGCTCCTGCAAATTTATAGAGGTTTGAGGCCTAGGTTTTTTGGTTTGGGGTGCTCCTACTTGACAAGCTTGACTAGTGAAAGGTAGGCGGTAACGATGCATGCCACTCAATATAAAAAACATGGCCTGGATAGCATTGCCATAGACCATATTACGCTTGCCAAGCGCATCATGGCTGGAGAACCCGTTGTCATGAATGATTCTAAATGCGGTTAGTGAAATAGAAGTTGAGAATATAAAAATTATAGAAGGTTATTAAATATAAGAGAATCGAGATACGAAAATATGAAAAAGTTGGATTTTGGTTCTTTACGGAGATAGCTTTCAACTTGCTATTTTAAAGATACGCGTACACACTTACCTATGACATAAATTGATGCAATATTCTTGATAATATATGCATTCGAAAACGTTTTTTTGCCTAGTTCTAGTGAGAAAAAGCAGGGAAAACTTTAAAAAAAGCCGGGTATTATGTCACCTTTGGTAACCCTTGCCTGGGTCACGCAAGGAAAAAACCGATTTTTGATCAAGATTTTTTTCTAAAATTAGTTGGTCGGAAAAAATATGTTTTTCACACATTGAAAGAACATGTTTTGGGAGCTTTTGGGAGGGCATCAAATGTGCGGGTCCCGTCTTGGTTTCTTTCAAAAAGCCATATCTCTACAAAATTAAGTTTAAAAATTATTCTATAAATGGATTATCTGTATGCATGCTTATGACACAACTTTTCTATTCTGCACAATTTATGTTTACGCCGTAATAAATTTTTGCGAAAAATATTTGAAGCACTCCTTTTTGTTATTTTTTTATATCTGCTTTCGCTCTTGGAAAATATTATAAATGAATGATGTGAAAATAACTTTCAATATCTTAAATAATAATATTAAAAAGGAAAAATTGTACTTTAGATGTGAGTTTGATACTAGCATTTTTTAAGCTTTTTCTTTTGGTCACTTAAAATTTTTTTTCAAATAAGTCAATGATCAAACGCATTAAAAAAGTTTCAATGCAAACCAACTTCATCTGCTTTAGAACAGTGCTCTTGCCCGACTCTCCGGCTCCTATAAATTTTAAATTTATTGTTTGCTCAGCTCTAAAAGTCTATAAAAAGTAAAAGAACTACGCACTCAGACAGTCTTTACTTTAAATATGCAGAGATCAACCAAAAGTCAAAAAGTAAAAGTATAATTTTCAAAAAAGTAAAAAATTTCTTAATTTCACAGGTACAACTTCTGCACAAATGGCCTAAGAGTAGAGGTGCGACAACAAATTGGTAAACCTGCCTCAACTAATGGGCACTTTCAAAGAATTTAGCGATTCTTTTAACTTTTTTAGGCAAGTTTGTTTAACACTATTCCATTGGGTTTTCAACAGAATGTGGTTCCGAAATGGCACTAAAACACATTTTAAATACATTTTTATCAATTTTGGACAGGGCTTAGTTCGAGGAAATATGGTATGTTCCCTAAGGTCAATTTTAGGCAGAGTTATGGTGGTATCCACCTGCAACAAAAAGGATTTCAAACATTGGGAAACTCGAACATATGGGAAACTCACACAAAGTCTATTCAAACAATGTGAGATTCGCGCAAAATCCGTTAAAAAAATGATGTCCAAACAACGTCGTTTTTAAACTAAGGGAGATTTTCGATTCCTTTATTCGTGATTTTTGTGGACGAGCCATATTCTCATCTGGAAATAAGAATGATAAAGCAGGGTGGGGAAATGTCGGATCGTGAGAGAATCCTTAAAGGGCCATCGCCGTCTCCAACAACGGCTGTCCCCCGCCAATTCAAAAAAATTTCCTAATCATTAAACTTCTGTACGGATTTTTTAACTTGGTTTGTAACACAACTTCGCCTAAAATTAAATTGTAGGCCTTGTTTTGTTAGAAACCAAGTTGAAAAATACGTACAGAAGTTCAATGATTAGGCGAAAATCTTTGAATTGGCGGGGGACAATCCAGAACGCGTGGCCATGGCCCTTTAAAGAAGGGTATATATATAATGAATATAACTCTTATTGTTCGATCATCCTTTTCTTGAATGGATTTGCGCGAATCTTCGTTTGCGTGAATCTATTTTATTTGAAAACGACGATGCTCTAATCTATTATTGTTTGAATAGACTTTGTGTGAGCCATCCATATGTTCGAATGCCCCAATGTTTTAGAATCCCTTTGGTTGCATATAGACATTACCAAAGTTATTAGGGGTTGTAGAATACCATAGAAAAAGTACTTGGTTTTACTGGGATTTTGGCCAAATTTGAGACAAAAAGGAGTCTTTATAGGTAAAAGGTATTTTTGCATAAAAAAAAAGTATTTTCTTTAAGCAAAATCAGATTAAAACCTTGAGAAACTAATTACCGAGCAATAAAAGTTTGATGGTGGATTCGCTCTGTCTCTTGTCCAATTCAATCGTGCGGTTGATCACATTGTTGCGGTGACTAGCTTCTGCAGCACTTTTATTGCTGCTTTCACAAGCACCCATCGCTTTTCTCATAAAGGGATATAAAATATGGGGTGAAGTAGAAATTTAAAGCTTGGTGGGAATCATATATAAAATTCAAATTATGAAACTAGGTGAATAGAAAAACTTAGAAAAAGTAAGTAGATTAGATGGACAGCTGGCCAAGAATATTGACTAGCCTAAATAAGTTTTAATCAAGGCTTCTATATAATTTTTTGAAAATCAGAGATTTGAAAAAAATTACAAATCCTTCGGGAAAACCCTCAAAAAATTGACTTTAAATGACCCCAAAATTATTTTAGAACTGTTGATGCAACTGAATAAATTTTTAAAGACTCTCAACAAGAGATCTGCAATACTCCCAGTGTCCCTTTTATTAAAAATCAAACTTCATTCTTGTCTCTATTTAATTTTTTTGGGTATGGAGACGTTCTGCTGCCTTACTTTCGTGCCCTGGAATCGCTATGTCACTTGCCAGCCGTTCCTTGCTTGCGACCAGCTTTTCTTCTTTTTTTGCCATTGAAAGATTCTCAAATAGATACTGATAAACCTCGCTAAACCGGCCCTAGGAAGACGAATAGCCAAGGTGGTGGTAAATACCGGAAATATAAATTACTTGAGAACATACTATAAATTTTACTGCTTCCTTAGGCAGTAGGCCTAGTAACAAAAGTAAGCTGAATTTTACTTTTTTAGAGTAGCAGGTGCAGTACAGTCTCACCTAGCAATTTAAAAAACGAATGTTAAAGATAAGAGTTATTTTCCCACCCAAGAACTAATTGTAAGTTCACAATATAGGTAGTATATCTGGTTCGGAAGTAGCAAGTGAGAAGTCCGATTAAATTTTTTTTTATTTTTCTAATCTAAATATCAGACAGCATTTTATCTGTTGAATCTAAGAACCCTGAGAATAGATAAAATCACTTTACAGAAAAAATGTTGACAGCTTGCTGAGCTATGGCACCTCAAAGACTTCGACACCCGACTTTCAACCACCATTGTGGTCACCCTATTATAGATTTTGCTCACCCAGCCTATTTTACCATAGTTAACAAGAAAAATGATGACGGCGCAAGTTGGAATGGCACAATAAAGGAATTGTTAGATTAGGCTAAAGTTGTCTATTAGGTTATGCAAGTAAGTATAAGTGTGTGCTGAGAACAGTCGCCCTAGCAACTTATACCACCAAGGAAATTATAAAAAAGAGCAGCCGGCTTTAATTTGTACTAGCTCTTTTTCTGTTTTTTTTACTGTTTTTGAGAACACAAAACAAAATTGGAAGTTGGAAACAAAAACAAGCTAAGATTTCACTCGTACTTCACGGATTAATTAAATAAAATTGGGTGCTTAGGCTTTGATTTGTAGTGTGAACATTCGAATGCAACTGAATAAAATAATTAATAAATGAAATGCTTGCAGTAGGAATCAAACCTTTTAAATAGCTAACAATTTTAAAAAAATGGTATAAAATATTTTTACAAAGTATCGAAAGATAAAACAAAAAAAAGCTTTCGGTATATTTCAGATTTTCTATTTTTTCTATAATTTCCATAACGCAAAAATAGGCAATCTGTCAGAGTGATGGACGAAGCCTCGAAAAAGTGGGAAATTTTTTTACAAAAACTGTTTTTGCAACGGTTTCGAAGTGTTTTTTGCCGAATTTGATAACAAAAACTGAAAAATTGTCTAGTTTACATATAAAAAGGTGAGCATTTTAGCCAGGGCTCCTAGATGTCCTTATTTATAAGATTTTTTCCTTATTTTGGGATTCCAAATCTTATTTTCGTTTGGAATTTTTAATCAAAATCTTTTTTTGGCAACGAAAGAGCGATAAGCACCGGATAAATAGCAAATTTGGGGAAAATACCCAAAACTGTCCTTAGTTTGAGCAACTGCTCTTATTTTTGAAAAAAAAAATTGGGATCCCTGATTTTAGTTAATATTGAACATTGAAAAAGAATGCCTGTGCGTTCAAAATTGGTGATCGACAATTCAAAAATTTCCTTATCATTGAGCTTGTGTACGGATTTCTCAACTTGGTTTCTAACGAAACCATAAAATTAAATTCCATGCATTGTTTTGTTAGAACCCAAGTTGAAGAATTTGTCCAGAAGGTCAATAATTAGGATGAAATTTTGAATTCCCGGGAACCACCTGGAATAGCATGGGCATGTCCTTTAAGAAAAGGTTTTCATTGACCCATAAGAAAAGAACTAGCAAAACAACGTGAGCACAGAAATGTTTAAGTCGACCAAGCAAAACCATAGTTGTAAACATAAAACATTTTTCTAGTAGTTCTCTATTAATTATACTCTTCAAAGCAGCTGCGGTGCGAACAACATACTCGCAGCAACATGCCCTACCACAAAATCAATGGTTGTATTTCCCTAATGGCCAGCTTTAATTACTTGCTTGTAACCAGCCAGGCTCTTGCCTTCATAGACACTCTACTTTTTATTAGGTAAATTGACAAAAACGTCACCAAGATTTCAAAAAAAAAACATAAATATGTGAAAAATTAGTGTATTTGTTGGCAAATATTGATAACAGCGAAAATAAGTTGGCGTAATTGAGCAATTAGTTCTGGATAATTAAAAGGATTTATCAAACAAAACAGATAAATTGCCTTCAAAAAAGCTTTCACCTCCGAAATAGCAGCTTTTTACATAAAAAAATAAGATGCTACGGAATGGAAAAGCCAAAAGCCATGTTTTGGCCACATTAGCGCCTTTTATCATCAGCGCATTTGCGAGTAAAGGGCATTTTCGCTGCTAAAAATGTCTTAATTTCGACGTCCATTAATCCCTTCTTGTGTTCAACAAGAGCAAAATAGTGGCAAAGACAAAGGTAAAAATAATTCGACCGACTTAATTTCAAAAAGGCCTCACTTCCTGCTATTATTACCTGCCGTGTTTTACGTAAAAAGACAGCGTAGTTTAAAGAAGAAAAATCATTTTGTATTTTTAGATACGTCAAACTGCAGTATCAACAAGGAAAAACGTTAGGTAAAGTGAAAAGTGCTTCTTGGTTTGTAAAAATTGAAAATATAATTTCAAAAGTTAGAGGTTTTGGCAGCAAAAGGAGATCGAAAATATTTCAGGATGAACTTTTGGGATTTTGCAACACGGCCGACTGAAGTTTGGTTATTTCTCAATTTTTTCTATGCGTTACTTCTCAACAAAAGTAGACTTGGGGCAACAGTGCTATTTTGTGGTAATTTTTTATATGTCTTACCTGTTTTAAAGGACCATTGCCGTTGCCGACAACGAGAATGTCAAATGTTTGAATGCGCGCGGGACACCTTTTTATTGCGAAAATATTAAAAAAAATTAGTAAAGTTATGATTAAATCATTAAAAAAGCAGAGCCTGCACCACTGAGAATCGAACTCACCAGCAACGTTGATCACACGTCGCTGCTCTGCCACCACACTACTTAGTAACTCGTGAATGGACAACTATTTTAGGCTAAGTAATTTCATTTCTAAAGCAATAACACATTCGAAAACATTGTGCCAAAGATTATTGGAGTAAAAAAAGTGTCGCGCGCGCATTCAAACATTCGAAATTCTCGTTGTCGGCAATGGAAATGGTCCTTTAAAGGGGGGGAAGCTACTTAGGTTTGAAAAAGTGGCTTCCATGGCGCAGTGCGTAAATGCCCGCGTTTTTTGGCCCAAATGGTGTTTTTTTGGTGTTGCAGGTTCGATCCCACGTATTAGACTTTTTCGACGCCAGACTGGGGATCAGCGACCCAAATTACTTCTAAACTGGCCAAAAAGCCAAAAAAATAATGTGTCACTACGTGGGATTGAACCTGCAACACCAAAAAACACCATTTTGGGCCAAAAAACGCGAGCACTTACGCACTGCGCCATGGAAGCCACTTTTTCAAACCTTAGTAGCTTCCCCCTTTAGCAATCTTACCGCGCTCACTCAGAAGTGTTTAATTTTGTGTATATTATGAAAAGTTTTATTCACAAACGTTTCCTGAAAATATTATTTCTGAAGTATTCGTAAAACGTCCATATTCCCAAAATTGTGTCTGACCTCCATCTTCATGAATGAAGTGTTCTTGTGACATATTGACTAGTTATCTAGATTACATTCATCTTACAACTTTCCTCCTTTCTACTGCTTACAACCCATAGCCTGAGACCAATGGCCTGTTGTGGTTGTTGTATGTCTTTGCTGAAATAGTAAATGGGCAACATATTCAAAATGAGAGTGACAGATGAAATAAAAACACTGTACCTCTGTAACTAAAATAAATTTGATGTGTTATTGTTTTGGCCGTTGAGGATTTGTATGTATGTGTCTGTGAGAAAGATTCAAACATTGTAATTATTATTTTTCAAAATACTATATCATGCTACTATTGATCAAAAACCTGCTCTTTATATCTCTTTCATTTGTCTTGTTCCTGATATCATGCGTCTGGGCCGAAAGAGTTGTGCACATGAACCAGCGTTGGGATGTCTTTCGGCCAACTCCAAATAACACATCAGATGCTTATATTTTGTTCAAGGTGCTATCATTTTATCTAGCTCACTTACAAGGGAATTACTAGAACTGATAATATTAGGAAACATTGAGATTTGATTTTTTGTGTATTTCTACTATACTACGTGAGTTGTGTCTAAATCTGTACTCATGGCTCGATGTGATCAGTATAAGCAGGATAACGGCCTCATCAAAAGTGCCAAAAAACCATGATATAGACAACTTCTCCATAAATTCACCAATAGTCACACTTTTCGACCAAATTTTTCAGTTTGTGGTAGTTATTGGCTCTTTTAAAATTTTTTCCAAATTGGTTTTTTTACAGGGTGCAACAAATTTTCCTAACACTTTTACCGTAGTAATCGTTTCCCTATGCTGTTTTTTTCAAATTCTGCTCTGACTGATCGACTCAGCTCGCTATATATTTTTTTGCTATATACCGTATTTATTCTAATAGAGCACCAGTCTCTATTAGAGCACCACCCCTTAGGGCCAAAATTAGGAGGGTATACCAAAAACGGAGTCAAAAAAGTTTTTGGGGGTTGAAAAATAGCGCACCATGGTGCTCTATTAGAATAAATACGGTAATGCAGTGCTTCGAATCGTCCTTTTTAAAAAGATTTGTCCTTTTTGGCACCTAAAATCTTTTTTTATTTTCGAAAATTCAGTCAAAATCGTTTTTTTTCGCTTCAAAATGGCCACAAGCACTGGATAAAATGACCCTTTTACTTCAAAAACAGTCAAAATGTCCTTTTTTTACCCAAATTCCTTTTTTTGAAATTTTTCATTCGAAGCCCTGCGGTAATGTGAAAAACACGATTTTCGCTTGGCCCCCTGTGGTTTGGGTGTTGCCCATCCAGAGGCCATCCACTGACCAGGATCAAAACCACAAGGACCAAGCAAAAGCCATGTTTTTCACATTATTTACCGAAAAATTGCTAGAGCGAGCTGAGTCGATCTGTCAAAACAGAATTTGAAAAAAAAAAACGTCATAAGGAAAAATTTATCATGGTTTAAAAGTCTTAGAAACATTTGTTACACCCTGTATTTAGGCTTGTTCAAATAAACGGTTATTTAACAAGTAAAATTTAATACTCCATAAAATTTAAAAGTAGTTTGCAAACTACCGGGTGCCCCCAAAATAAAATGTCAGGGTATCGTACGATCATTTTTTATTTCACTTTTTTAACTATATATTATTTTGTAGCCCTGGAAATTTTCTATAAAATAGTATCTAAACATTGTGTAATCAGCAAAAAAAAATATGGGTGAATCGACAATACGAAAAACACATTTTAGGTCATCTTAGATGTTGACAGGAGTTTTTAAAACTTGGTTTTTTCATTCTGAGTTTTTTTTCAAAAGAACACTCTCAACACTCAGATTTAATTTTTTACTGTGAAATGATTTTCTAGCTATTGAGCTGCACTACAGTATAAAGTTTACAGCTTCATAAAATTTCGAAAAATTTTCGAACCATTAAATACTTTAACGAAAATTGAAAATTCCCGAGTTTCAAATCACCTTTTTTCTTTTGTCAAAAAATTTGAGTTTTTTGTCAGTTGAAATATGATATTATACCATTTGCTAGAGCATAATCAGATCTACAAAATGACATATCATGCACAGAGGATTAATAATCAAAAGTGGTCGCACGGTACCCTTTAAGTGTAGGAATTTTTTCGGACACCCTGTAGTGAAAATTTCACAATCCGCTAGAAAATTTCATAGATGTGACTAACCTAATATCTACAAAAACTTGAGATGCTTAACCTGGTCTGAGCACACTGCTCAGCTGGTCAGCTCGTTACTTTGCGGTGTATTGTCGAAAAAAATCAGAATTTAGTGGTCAATAATTTGTTAACCTAGTGTTGAGTAAATCCACAGATCGAGTAATGCATTCCACAATAGTCTTACCTTGGGCTACTAAGGCAAAACATAAAAATGTGGTCAAAAAAAATTTTTGGTTGTCTTTCGAATAAAAAACATTGTCTCAGGTCATGCGCCATTGAACAAAATGATAGTAATTATCACAAGTTTATATTATTTAGGCTTTCTACAAGTCATCCTCATACATCCAAGCAGAAGAGTATTGCATCCAATACAATGCCCATTTAGCCTCCTTTCATACTGAGCAAGAGTTTGAGTTCATCGCGGGTATATGCTTCGATTTTCAACATGAATAATTAAATAATTTGTATTCCATTTTAGACATCACTAAGCGCTTTTACGGCTGGGCCTACAACGATTTCTGGCTGGGTCTATTCCATCGAGGAGAACTGTTGCCAGAAGTGCCCAATCATCGCCTTTATTTCTTGGATGGATCAGCATACAACATCACAAAGTTTTCGGCGACAGAAGAGCGCCATTCCCAGTTCTGGATACGACATTTGGACAAATGGAACAGCTACAGGTTTTTTTTGATTTTTACTCTAAGTGTACCTTAGTTTTCGCTTTTCAGATTTGAGCCAGACCATTATTCTACAGGAAGCCTTGGACAATCAGGTTCAGAGTATTGCGTGGCCCTTTCGCATGTGGATTACAAACTGTTTGATCAAAATTGTTCAGTGCCCAGTTCTTTTGTGTGCAGATATGATGGACCGACTGTTAAGGGGGTGGATATTAGTGAAAAAACTAATTCACAACCATTTTTACCACCGAAAACTGCTGCTCTGACTGTGGAGATAACTGCAGAGTCAGGTACGGAGTCAGATTTAAGCCCGACTGTATAGTTAACTATAGAATCAACTGTAAAGTCAAGTGTGGGATCTGTGCGCAATCAACCTGATCCTACTCGCAATAATCCCCTGGATTGCCTACAGTTGAAACGCAGCCAAATGCAATCATCCAGCCATCTTTTATGCTGACCAACAACACTTGGCTGGTCTTCATGGTGGTAGATGGCCACAATGCCAATGGATTGGTGCTAATTGGTGTATTTCTAGCGATCACAGCTGCGATTTGTTCAATGCCGATGGTAGTGCTTGCAAGTGTGGGATTTCAGTTGAAGAGAATTAGAAAGAAACATTCAGGCAGTTATTCGCCTCCGAGAAATGTGTGATAGCTGAAGTTGATATATTTGTTGATTTTATGGGGTTTTTGTGTGAAATAAAATTTTAATTGAAGGCGTTTTCATTGATACACAAAACGCAAATCTCGCCAAATGCCCTGTATTCGAAACATGTTTATGGATTAGCCTTTCTCAAAATCAAGATTATTTGTTTTTAGTTTATATTTTTAATCGAAAATCGTTGGACAGAATTTCTTCTTGTCTATAAAGCTGTTATTGTGTAATGTTGTCTTCAAAATAAAAATTCTTGAATACTAAAAATAAATTTGGCACAAAAATTTTTTTGGTGACAAAAATAAGTTTAGCACAAAATCGTCTTTTTATGATGTCAATTAATTAACTAAAAAATTAGATCTATTATTTACAGTTTTACTTTGATATTTGCTGATTCTCTCTATCAGCTAGCCTATATAGCACTAGATTTTATGAGCAGTAAGCTTTCTAAATTTCTTTAAAAAATAGACAAAATAGACAATGCTAAGGTTATTTGATCGTGGTTTTGAAGCCATATTTTGTCGATAACTCGGTGTTTCAATCTCAGACAAACTTTTGCAAAATTAAAAGTTGGATTACAACATCAATATCAAAATTTCGAAATTTCTTCAAAAAATTCCCTAAAATCAAAATGGAAAATGGGAAAAACCATCGAAAAAAGATTAATTAGTCTTTTATGGCGCCCTATTGACCTTTAGGGGCAACACTTTTTGCCTTGGTCTCCCCTGTTGTTTTGAAGGTGACCATGGTTAAGGTGATCATGTCGAATCACAGTGTTACAATAACCATAATAAACAGGCGGAACAAGGCATGTTTCAAGAAAAAACAACAGGGGGGACCAAGGAAAAAGTGTTGCCCCCTAAAGGTCAATAGGGCCGATTAATTAGTTTTTTATTGCATTTCGATTTTTAGGTCATTTTTTGAAGGAATTTAGGAATTCTGATATTGATAAATGCTAAGCCAACTTTTAATTTTGCACAACTTTGCCTGAGATCGCAACGCGGGGTTGTCGATAAAAAAAAGCTCCAAAATCTTGTTTAAAAACAAAAAAACTAGGATTAATCATTTCGTGTCGAGACTATCTCCTTAATAGCTCTCATCCTCCCCCCCCCCCTTTGAAGGTTGCTTATCTACATTAACTTAATTTTACATTGTCTCTTTTCTTCAGCCGGCTTCAGCCAAAAACTTTTTGTCAAAAATTTTATCTGATTGTATTATTTATAAAGTAGATACCTCATTAACAACATATAGCAATGCTTGTTACACAAAAGAAAGACAGTAATAACGCCTAGAGCAAAGTATTTCAAAACTTTCAGCATAATAAATTAATTTCATTCTTCAGACATTTCTCAATAAATCTGTCCGAAACTGGAGCTTTCTGAGGGTTATGGTCTCATCTAAAATGATTGTGTCTTTTCGGCCCATTCTGTACTTTTTTCTTTGTTTTTTAAATCTATTTATATTGCTAAGCATCCAAACCAAGCGTTTTTTTCTTCAAACCTAGTCCCAGCACGAAGCTATCTAGCGGCGCAACTTTAAGGATTTGAATCTATGGATTGTTTTCTTTTGTCTGTTTGTGTGTGCTGACCGTTAATTGATGATATGGATTGTGCTGTTGACCCTTGTTTTCACAGCCTTGTCTTTGGCTTCTTTATAGCACACCATTTAAACTCCATTAATTGCCTACCCCAAAGTTACAAAATCTATCAAAAGAAACTTAATTCCCAAGTTTCCTTTCATTAAATATTTTATTTTTGTCTGCATTAAATTTGTTTGACACTGAGCTGTTGTTGTGCTCAAGTGCTCATGCAATTGGTTTGAGTTTGCTGGACTGCACGGTCCTTGATTCGCAAAAATTCTTGATGTTTTATAGATTTTTTACTACCGTATTTCCTCTAATAAGCGCCCTCCCCAAAATCCGGTATTTCTTAAATTCATTCTCCTTCTTTTATACCGGGTTTTGTTTTCGAACGCCACATATGTTATATACCAAAATGTAGATGGGAATTTGCGCTACGTTTTTGTATATAACATATGTGCCGTTCGAAAACAAAAACCCGGTATAAAAGGAGGAGAATGAATTTAAGAAATACCGGATTTGGGGAGGGCATCTTCATGCGGATTCTAGTTATTTTTCTTTATTTGATTCGATAAAACCCTTCAACAATTAGTTGTATGTATCCTTCAGAAGGTTATTGGTGGGAGCTCATTTATTACTTTTTTATGATTTTTGTATTAAAAGTCTTTCCATGCTAAAACGATGAAACAAAAAGTTTATCACTTTTTACCTTTTCCTGAACTAAATGTTTGAGCCTGACGTTTGAACATGAATTATAAATAACTAAAAAGGCTCCCCCAAATGCATAAGCACCGACATTACCATTGTTATACGGTATACAACCAACTCGTTACAAATACTGACTCGTTACACCGACTCGTTACATTGACGACTCGTTACACCGACTCGTTACACTTTTTTTTTCAAATTTGCAACTTAAACCTAAAAGTACTTTTTCGACCATTTGAAATGGATTTAGGGCCATGTTAGGGTGGGAAAGGACCAAAAAAGGGCCAATTTAGTGTGAAAAGGAAGATGTTGAACATAGTTTTGTTGACTGGGGCCTACCGCATAAATAAACTCTGGTATGCATGCTTTTTCATGCATCCAGAGTCACTTTCGAGTGATTTGTGTCTAAGGTATGTGGGTGTGCGCATCTCAACCCCAAGCAACCAAGCCCCTGCGCCCCGAAGGGGGCGCAGGGGGCTTGGTTGGTTAGAGATGCGCGCACTCACTTACCTTAGACATAATTCCGAGCAAGACTTTTGATCAAAAATGCATTTAGAGACTATTTTTGCCCAGCTCCAGTGACGAAAACATGCCAAAACAGGCAAATGGTCGAAATTTCAAAGTGCCAAAAGCTCGACTTTTATAGCAACTTCATGAAATGAAAACATTTAAAAAGGTCAAAAATTGAACAGTCATTTGTTTTGGTAAAGATTTGGAAGTAATTGGAAAAAGTGTAACGAGTCGGTGTAACGAGTCGTCAATGTAACGAGTTGGTGTAACGAGTCAGTATTTGTAACGAGTCGGTTGGCAGTCTTGTTATACATCATAGAGAAAATATTGAACTTTCATTACTGAATATTTTTAGATCTCTTTAATATTATACCTAGCATAATAATCACTTATTTTTAAAAGTCATGGCAGAAAATCCAAGAAAGTAAGTCTTGAAAATTTTGGTTAATTTCTGTTTGTATTGTTCCACTAACCAAATTTTTTAGACGAAACCACAAAAAGGAGGAAACCCTTGAAGTGGTGTGCCGCATCAAAAAGTCGTATGAACCTCATGCATGTGTGGTTGCTCAAGATGAGGAGCATGTGCGCCTTATTCCTCCAAATACTTTGAATCGCAACAATGCAATACAGGTTTGAATTTAGTTGGCTAAAAAAACTTTAAGAACTTACTTCGAAAACACAGAGTTCAAATCGAATCTCTCATTTACAAGTTCAAAATCACCAATTAAAACACTCTCTCCTTTTAAGACAGACTTTGGTTCACTTATTGAGATTTTTAGCCAAAACAATTTAATTTGAGTCAAAAATTATTTGTAACCAACTACCAGTATTTCCTCTAATACAACCACCGGTTATTGTATTTTTTAATATTTTTATGACGTCTTACAGGCAATTTGATTATCTTTGAATTTTTATTTTTTCAGATGGGTTACAATAAAAGGACTGTGAAACTATATTGAAACTTATCAAAAAAATATAAAAAGATAAGGAAAATGTCTGAACCTGTAACTCATCATTCTTTTGCAAACGTGTTTGTTAATATATGACCACAATGTGGTCATGTGGCTCAGAACGTGCACCACTTTAAATTAGGCTATACTAGTTTCTTCCCGTTATTGTCTCATCACCCCCCAAAATATGCTTTTTTGGAGCTGAGATAATTGTCTTCCTAGATTATATTACAACTTTCCCAAGCATGCTTTTCGGGAGTCAGACTGAGGCTCGCAAATGTGACATGACCACATTGTGGTCAACGTGCCCTTTCTAGAATAAGTCCGGTCAGTCGATGCTCTGTTATAAAGCTAGTATGTAAGGCACGCTGTTCCGAAAAAAATTCTTTACAACTGAAATTTCAAAAATGACAAAATTTTATGGGCTTTTTAATATTTTGATGGAGATTTCAGTTGCAACCTAGAAAATATTTATTTGGCCTCATGAAAGCCACAATAAGCCCTCTATAAGCTTTCCTATTTTCAGGTAGAAAAGGTGTACCGTTTTGGCCACGTGTTCGACTGTGATGACTCGCAAAAAGAAGTGTTCAACCGATGTGCTGTAGACCTGATTGAAGACTTAGTCAAAGGCAAAAACTCTCTGCTGTTCGCATATGGAGTGACTTCAAGCGGCAAGACTTTTACGATGACTGGCGAGAACAATGACATGAATGGATCTTGCCAAGAACTGCTGATGTCCTTTTCAACAGTATTCCTGAGTTGGTAGACAAATGCGTTTTCTATCCCGATGGCAAGAATGGATTCAAAATCCGATCAAAATTTGAAGCGGATGAAGAGCGTGGAAAGTTGCCTTTCTATGATAATGAAATTTTCAATCGGGCCAAGGACTTCAAAAGGTAATCCAATTGCCTGAGAGTATATTCAAAGGCTTAGCGTTCTATTTAGGTGGAGGGGTTTCGCCGAGGGATGGCTGCCAGTGTTTTTATTTCTTATGTGGAGATCTACAATGACACTGTTATGACTTGTTTGATGAAGCTTTAAGCAGTGATCTAAGGTCAGTTTCAAGTATAAGTTGCAAACTAGAATATTATTGGTAAAAGAATAAGAGACTTTGCAGTTAAGGGGCATAACAGCGTATTTCACGGGAAATTTCATATAAAAACATGCGTAGACTAGTATCATACTCAATACAGTCGAACCTCGATAAACGGGCACCCCCGAAATTTCGTTCCCCGCTGGTCCGACACTTTTTTTAGCTGGATTTTCAAAGTTTTTTTAAAATTCTGTTTTGGCAGTCCGGTCCCAAATATTGCAAGGATTCCGATTTTACCAATCGTTTTTCAGAATCCAAATTTTTTTTTTGCTAAAAAAGCAAAACTTCGATAAACGGGCACCCATTTCAGAAATAGGATGCCCATTTATCGAGGTTTCGCTTTTTTAGAGAAAAAAGTTTTTAAATTCTGAAAAACGATCGGTAAAGTTGGAATCCTTGTGATATTTCGGACCGGACTGTCAAAACAGAATTTAAAAAAAGCTTTTGAAACCGAGCTAAAAAAGTGTCGGACCAGCGGAGGAACGAACTTTAGGGGGTGCCCGTTTATTGAGGTTCGACTGTACAACAGCAAATCAAAAGAAAAACTTTTTCAAAATTAAAAGTCTTTAAATTTTTGCATTTCAAATTTTTTCTTGTATAAAAGATTATGCTGGTCCCAATTTTTTTTTAAATTTGAAGTTTATTGTGTAAAGTTTTAGTTTCTGACTTCTTTTTGTTCAAACTGTTGAACTTGAGGGTTCCGGATAGATATCAGACAAAAAATTGCTAAAAGTAGCCAAAATGGTTGTAAAACAATAATTTTTATAAAAAGTGTGACGGACGGACCCCCCGACCCAAATACTATATAGAGATACGGCCGGACGACACGGCCACCAAGACATAATTCCGAGCAAGACTCTTGAACAAAATGCATTTAGAGACTATTTTTGCCCAGCTCCAGTGACCGAGCGGGTGCCTCCTGCACCCGCTTTGGGGGGCTTGGAGGCTTGGAGTTGAGATGCGCACATACCGTATTTTCTGTAGTAAGTCCCCCGGGGAGTTATTTTTCAACCCTTAAAAAATCGGAAAAAAATATTTCGATTTTGAGATTTTCGGATGCCGACCGAAATCTAAAAAGTGGAATCAACTAAGATCGTGGTGATTAAGAAAACGCAAAAAACAGATTTACAAAAATTTTTCCTTAGGCTGAGATATGGGGTCGAAATAGGGGGAGTTATTAGAGAGGAGGGAGTTATTAGAGAGGGGGGAATTAATAGAGAAAATACGGTACATACCTTAGACGCAAATCACTCGAAAGTGACTCTGGATGCATGAAAAAATATATAACCGAAGTTTCTTTATGCGGTATGCCTCCGTTAACAAAGCTATGTTCTAACTCCATCTTTTTCAGGTATCCAGTACCCTTTTAGTTCAAATTACCTCGGTTCCCCAAAATTTCAAATTTGGTATAAAAAAAATTCTTCAAAAATCGACTTTTTGTGACAAAGCATAACAAAAGAACTTTGTTATCGTTTTTAGCGTATAAAAATTTCTTGTGAGACGTTACAACATGATTTACGAAATATTAAAAAAGGCACCCTAATATCCTTGAAGTACCCTAATCTAGGGTATCTCGCCATTCGACACCCTTCGTAAATCGACCCCCGAGGGTCAGTTACTAAAAGTATTGAATTTGTGAGGGACGACTGTAGCCTTCTCCGAGACTAAATCCATTACATACTAATCTCACTGATACTGTTTAGAACCAATATGTCGAAAAAGTTGTCCAGGACGGAAACAATGTGTTTGTAGAGAAGATAAATGAAGTTGAAGTACAATCTAGCGATGAAATTATTGGGCAGTACAAGAGAGGTTCGACCCTCTACTGTTCTATATTAAATAAAAAAAATTATTCAGCCCAAGAGCGCCGCAAAATAGCCAAGACTTTGCTGAATGCCAGCAGCAGCAGATCTCACTCAGTTTTTAACATCCGATTAGTGATGGCCCCAGGTGTGGAGCCATATGACATTTTTGAGAAAGTGCAGCCCGTAGCAGACGAGTCAAAGGTTGGCTAATTTTTTAGTTTTGTGTAGTTTTACAGTATTTGTTTTACACAAGTCTAGAATAGATCATCATGTGACTGCTTACCTTTTACAGATTATCATCAGCCAAATGTCCATGGTGGATTGGCCGGTTCAGAGCGAACCAAACGCACCAACAACAACGGGGACAGGTTGTTCGAGGCTGGAAAGATCAATAATAGTCTACTCAGTCTTCGAAGATGTTTTGAACTACTACGGTAGACTTCACTTACTTCCTAGATTAAACTCAAAGATATCTTTTGAACTTGTATTTCAGTGAAAACCAACGCCGTCGAGTACCTTGTGCCAGCATGACTTATAGGGACTGCAAGCTTATCCATCTTTTCAAAACTTTTTTGAGGAGCAGGCAGGATTAGAATGGTATTATAATATTTAAAAAAGCTAATTTTTTAAGAGGGAGTGTATTTCCTTCCGTATCTGGTCCCGCATGGAAATCGTTTAATTTCAAATTAAACAACATTTATAGGTTGCAGGTTCGAGTCTCTCTGGGTGTGAACTTTATTTGTTTCACATTTAATTCACTAGTTTAATATCAAAATGATTCTAATAGTCTTGCGAACGCAGGAGATTATCAGGAAATATTTCACATGTATATCTATGCTGGGGGAGGGGTAGGTGGTGATGAGGATGCTGAATAGGCAGGGGACCTTATTCAATCAAACCTTTTCTTTGGTAAATAAAACTTTGCAAGCGATCCAATTATCGAAGAAATTTTCAGTATAGAATTTTTTTTGACAAGTACCTAGTGCATGCCTGAGTATATAAATTGCTATCACTATTAGAAAAATAATTAAACAGCTAGAGTATATGGTCTATGGCTGACTTTCTTTTACTTCAAAATGAAATTTATTATGATTTTTGACCAAAAAAGCAATTATGGAAATGTTTCCGATCGATTGATTGGTATTTTTAAGTCTGAGTTCAGCTAAATCACTGAAAAAATGTGAAAAAAATAAAGTTCACACCCAGAGAGACTCGAACCTGCAACTATAAATGTGGTTTAATTTGAATTAAAATGATTTCCATGCGGGACCAGATACGGAAAGAAATACACTCCCCCTCTAATTATATTTTTCCTGGCTGAGAAAAAGTTTAAGCTTTGAACTTAAATACAACACAAAGAACTTTTAGGATAAGGATTTTTTGTGCAATAAACATTAATTGTTTAAAATTACTTTCTGCAAGAAATAAATTTTAAGACTCTTTAAAATTCACTAAAAAAAGAATTCAAAGGCTCAATTTCGTCAAATGTCTTATTACCAGGGCTCTAGTTCAACCGAAATTTCGGTTAACTGGATCGAAAAACAAACCGTAACAGAAATTTTGTGACAAATCCAATTTTCAGATTGTATGTGTTAATCCAGAACCATCCAACTACGATGAAAACATGGTATTTCTCAGTTTATTTTACATTGACCGTTCACTGATTTTATTTGTAGACTGTGATGCAATTTGCTGAACTGGCTCAAACAGTGGATATTCCGAAGCCGAGGCTCCCTCCTCCCTCTAGCTAATGTTGCCAATCTGCCATATGGTCGTCGAGATATAATCAGATGGTACAAGGAGGTGGAGCATGTCCTCATGCCTGAAATGCCTAAGATCGAATTCTTTGATCCTCCTCCACCGATACAGTTAAATGGACCAGATGATTCGGAGTCGATCAGCAAGTTACGCGACTACTACAGCCATAGATTGGCTAAGCACAGAGGACATCTGGCAACAATCAACACTAATGGTTGGTGACTTTCTGTAAGGAAGAACCTTCATAACAAAAATAGTTGACTGCAAACTGTGGAAGGGATAGATCAAGCTAGAGCTAGCTATAAAAATATAGGAGAAAAAGCTGTCTAAAAATTGGGTGCGTTTTGTACCTTTTATCCCAAATCTCTTTTTTATAAAACCTCATAAAAAGCACTCAAATATTAGTCCCAGCCCCAGATTGCACCGGAAAAAGTGCGTACGGCTTTTATTAGTCCGTCCTAACATACGCTGGCCTGCCCCTAAACCGAAGGCCTAAGTAGTTAGATCACAAGGTAGTTCCAAAATGAGACAAAAGGTACATAACATCAATACCCAAATCCCCAAATTGTAGAAAATAGTTGACTGTGAGCCCAGAAAAAAATGTGTTTTTGTGAATTCTGAAAAGGCAAAATTTTTATTTGGAAAATTTTGTTTTGGCGAATTTCGATTTTACCAATTTTTCGGCGCTACTTGGATATTACCCCCCCCCCAAATCAACTTTTTTCAAAGTGTTTCCAAACACCCTATATCGACCTAAAATGGCCTCAGGAGTTCAAAAAGGCATTCTTTTTGAGTTCTGGTCAATAAAAAGGGCAAACCTTTTTCTTGCCGTAGAAATACTTTTTTGCCGCAAAAGGTTTTGCCGCAAAAATACTTTTTGTTGCCGTAAAATACTTTTTTCTGCCGTAAAAAAGCTTGTTGTTGTCGCAGAAAAACTTTTTTCTGCCGCTAAAATACTTTTTTCTGCCGCAACGCATATTTTCTTTTGCCGTGGAAAGTCGTTTTAACAGCGAGAAAAAATTTGCGGCAAAAAAAGTTTTTTTACGGCAGAAAAAAGTATTTTTGCGGCAGAAAAAAGTTTTTTTGCGGCAAAAAGAAGTATTTTTACGGCAAGAAAAGGTTTGCCCATAAAAAACTGAGTTTCGGGACACCCAAAATCACCCATTTCGACCATTGTTGAAGGGATTTAGGGCTGTATTGGGGTGGAAATGGACCAAAAATGGGTCACTTAGTGTAAAAAGAAAGATTTTGAACATAGTTTTGTTGACTGGGCCTACCGCATAAATAAACTCAGGTATGCATGCTTTTTCATGCATCCAGAGTCACTTTCGAGTGATTTGCGTCTAAGGTATGTGGGTGTGCGCATCTCAACTCCAAGCCCCAAGCCCCTGCTTCCCCAATGGCGCGCAGGGGCTTGGTAGGTTAGAGATGCGCGCACTCACTTGCCTTGGACATAATTCCGAGCAAGACTCTTGAACAAAAATGCATTTAGAGATTATTTTTGCCCAGCTCCAGTGACCGAAACATGATAGAAAAGGTAAAAAGTCAAAATTAAAAGTGCCCAAAACTCAATTTTTCATCGACCAGAACTTAAAAATAATGTGGTTTTTGAACTTCTGAGGTCATTTTAGGTCGATATAGGGTGTTTGGAAACACTTTTAAAAAAGTTGATAGGGGGGGGTTTATATCCAAGTAGGGTCAAATTTTCCCTAGCCCTGGAGTACATTCGTAAATAAATTTAGCACTCCCGCTAATGGGAATGTAACATTTTTCTTCTAAAATCACATGTTCTTTATTTATTACACGAACTTTTTAAACCATTTTACTATACTTTCAAAATATAATTTTTAAAATCTTAGCTTTCTGGTGAAATCTCGACTTTCAAACACTTGACTTTTAACGGTGTTAACAATTAACAGTGATTTAACAAAACTTAATTTTTTCAGCTAGCTTGCTGCAGAACAAGATCACGCAGAGGTTATGCATAGCTGATTTGGATCGAGCCAGGGTTCAGGAATTGGAAGTAGATGCGGATGAATTGAATAGCTACAATGCTACAACCAATGCCAAGTTGACTCAGGCACAGGTGGGTTCAGTTTGCGCACATTTATGACTTTTACAGGATACTTTTTTCTACTCAATCTATTTCAGCGAGAAATCAACGCTTTGAAACAACGACTGTATCGCTACGAGAACACTGAGCAAAATGGTAGGCGGAGGGACGAGGAGGCTCGAGCCAGGGAAAGGGAGATGCAGGTTGCTGCTGAACAGCAAAGAATGAAACTGCAAAAGGTTTATTAATAGTACACTGCTGAGTTTGGAAAATTTGGTAGATGACACTGTAATTTAGGTGGTTGAGATATTTGAGAGTCCAGTGCCATCCACCTCTCGAGTGGCCACATTGCGCAAACAGTTTGTGAGCACCGAGAATTTGGACGTGGAAAACTCAACACCTAAAATGAGTAGTCGGCAGTTTGCTAAGGTAACTTGGGTGTGATGCCCGCAATGGTTTCTAAGAGAATTTGGGCTTAATTTTTTAAGCATAGTCAAGAAGACAATTTTATTCAATTCTTGCAAATTACATTGAGTTATATTTTATTTTGTTTATTATTTTTCAGAAAAGATAAGATCCAGGCTGCATGATTCACAGTGTAGAAGTACAAAAGTACGAAAACTAATATTTTATCATATTATTATGTGGTGTCAAAAGTTCGCACCGTTTTTTTAAATAATTTGTGGCATTGTTTTTCCTGTATATTTTATAACCAAATTTTCTAAAGTTGACCACTCATTTTGTGCCTAAGATTCTTAGCTACAAAACTTAGCTACAATTCAAAATTAGTGGTCAAATTGAAAAAAAAAATATTTAATCTATAGAAAAAACAGATTCCATAAACGGCGCAAACTTTTTGACACAACCTAATAATATAATAAAATTTGTTTTGGTACTTTTGTACTTTTTCACTGTGCATCGTGTAGCCTAGAAGTTAGCTGTCTGAAGAATTATAAACTATACACTATAAAGTTCCTGAATATTATTGGCAAGAATTGGATAAAATGCTTGTTTAAACAGATAAATTTCTTGAGTAAGGCCATACGATATTACCATGCCATCATAATGGTAATAACGTGTGCTTCAAAACTTCCCGCCGACTTTTCTAGCTCATTTTTAGTAATAATTTTATATTGGAAATTATTCCAAACACAAAGTTTTGTAGCCCTGTATCTCCTCTTTCAAATGATACCGTATATTCTCGATTAGAAGGCCCCTCTCTAATAAAAGGCCCCCCTTGAGGACCTATATATCAGCCTAGAAAAAGGAATTCGCAAATCTGTTTTTCGCGTTTTCTTAGTTAACACGAGCTTACCTGATTCCACTTTTAAAATTTTGGTTGAGCACGCAAAAATCTCAAAATCGACCCAAATTTTTTCCGACTTTTTTAAGGTTGAAAAATAGAAGGCCCGGGCCTTCTAATAGAGAATATACGGTATGTATATTTTATTTGTAATATTTTAGAATAGTTATGATTTAGCTCCAAGCACCGGTCAGATCATTTTGAAATTTTGTCGAGCATTTTTATCACTTTAACTGGTCGAAAGTTCAATTCAGAATTTGACGCTTCCTCAACATCTTAGTTCTATCTTGTAGCGCAGTTCAAGAGCTAAAAGACCTATTTCACGGAACTGACTTTGAGAATTTAAGTGTTGAGATACAGCCGAGTGTCGGTATAGTGTACACCTCGATATAGTATACATTTGAAATTGATTTGGTTGGCCAACAGCAAAATATACCAAAAGTGAACCTCTATACAGTGTGCACTCGATATAGTGGACACTCGATACAATGTACATCTAGAGCCGGTCCCTTGGATGTACACTATATCGAGACTCGATTACATGGTATTTTTCAAAGAAATCAATTTCTTTGAAAAATGACCAAAGCCAAGTTTTCATTTTCATCATTACTTTTTGAAGAAATGGACTTTTTTCAAAAAGTCATATCTCAATCATACTTGGACGGGCGGCGAGCGGCACCGCTCGCCGTGCCGTTTGCCGCTGCATTTTTTAGCCGCCGCTCCATTTTTACTCTCCGCCGCTGCCTCCTCCGTTTTGTTTTCACTCACCGCCGCTACCTCCGCCGCTTGTTTGAACCTTCAAAACTTGCTTTTATTTTTTATTTTTTGCGTTACAAAACTGCGCTACTAAATAAAAAAATGAGATTGAATGAGATGAGAGATTGCAGAAGACGAGGCTTAACTTGTCTTTTTATTGATTTTTTCACGCAAATCGTTGCGCATTTCTTGTAGGTACATGTCTACGGCTTCTTTTCCAATCCGGCTGATTTTGGCAGTAGTAAAGCGTACTGAGCGTGTGGGGATTACTTCCTGAAGGAATTCAGAAGCAGCATCTTTTGCGTTTGCACTTAACGTTGAGCCCAACGCCTTCGTTAATCGCCTTCTCTAAACTATTCCTGTTCTTCTTCTTCTTTATTCATTACTCACATTAGTATAGTAAAATAACATTCGATTAAATTACCAAGTGTATTGTTATAAAAAATTTCGATGACTTGAAGTTACAAAAATTTAATAATAAAGAGAGTTAAATTTCTTTAAATAAAATAGTAAATGAAATTTTTCACACGCCGCTGCCGCTCTTTTTTTCGCGTGTCCAAGTATGATCTCAATACGTTAATCTTTAAAAAATGTTTTGTGAACTAGGTCTTGTAGCTCTTGAACTGCGCTACAATATAGGGCTTGAGTCAGAATCCCCCCGCACGGGGACTGATCAGGCGGAGGAGATAACTTCATATTCGTGTTTCTCGACCCGATTTCATGAGAAAGCCGGCTGTTTTTTTGGTTCTGAGAAAAAAAAATTTTTCGAACCACAGGGGGGTATCATGGTTTTTTTGTCAAAATTTGAAAAATTGAAATTGGCGCCTTTTGAATTTTAAAGGGAATAAGGGCTGTATTGGGAGGGGAAGGGAATAAAAGGGGGCCACTGATCACACAGGGCCCACTAACAAGAAGATGTTGAACATAGTTTTGAATACTGGGCCTACCGCATAAATAAACTCTGGTATGCATGCTTTTTCATGCATCCAGAGTCACTTTCGAGTGATTTGTGTCTAAGGTATGTGGGTGTGCGCATCTCAACTCCAAGCCCCCAAGCCCCCTGCGCCCCGAAGGGGGCGCAGGGGGCTTGAGAGTTAGAGATGCGCGCACACACTTACCTTAGACATGATTCCGAGAAGTACTCTTGACCATAAAATGCATATAGTCTTTTTTTGCCACGGCCCAGTTGAAAAACATGGTGAGGCAGTTGAAGAATATAGATATTCAAATTTATAATGTTCTGCCATAAAAGTGGCCCCCTTTTATTCCTTCCCTCCCAATACAGCCCTTATTCCCTTTTTAATTCAAAAGGCGCCAATTTAAATTTTTCAAATTTTGACAAAAAACCATGATACCCCCCCTGTGGTTCGAAAAAAAATTTTTTTCTCAGAACCAAAAAAACAACCGGCTTTCTCATGAAATCGGGGTCGAGAAACACGAATATGAAGTTATCTCCTCCACCTGATCAGTCCCCGTGGGGGGGGGGGATTCTGAACTGCAACCCAATATAGCACTAAGATGTTGTGTGAAGCGCGAAAATTCTGAACTAAATTTTTGACCAGTTAAGCTGATGAAAAGTTGACGAAATTTCAAAATGACCCAACAGGTGCTTGGAGCGGAACCATGACTATTCTAAAATCTTCTATATACATTTCCTATACGATTTGAAAGAAGAGATGCAGGGCTACAAAACTATGTGTTGGAGTAATTTTGCAACAGAAAAATTATTATTAAAAATAAGCTAGATGTGTCAACGAGAACTTTTAAAGCACCTATTACTAATCATAACTTTAAATCAATCTCTATTTTGCAGCAGCGAGGACCACCCGGCTCTGCTCAGCCCCAATCATCCGTTCATTCGCAGCAACCAACACCACAGGTGCTATAGCAGCGCTCGGTTACAGTTCAGCCAAAGCTGTGGTGACCACTGGCTATGCTAATCCCCGTTTCCAACACCGTCGTTCTCGCAGTCAAGGAGCTTGCGCACCTTGAATCATCAAGCTGTCAACAAGATACCTACGGGCACTTTGTTGCAACCTCAGTTCGCCAAAAACACAAAACATACCACTAAGGTGGAAGCTTCTGACCTGCAGAAGTACCATGAATATGTGACAAGCAAACAGAAGGTGGATGAATATGGCAATTTGAGCACTGAATACCTCAAGGTAATACTGCTAGTTACAGCTTTGACACTCACACTAAGCCTAGAATGGCTCTGAAAAATGTGACCGTCTTTTTTACGCCATTCTAGCCACCTTTTTGCCACAGTCATACCTTTTGACTGAAAACTTGAACTCAGATACCGAAATTAAACTGAGCAAGGGTTGAACAACAATAAAAGTTTTAGAGGGGTTGGTTGAAACCTAAGAGCTTAATTTTTTAAAAACAAAAACTTGGACTTACTGCATAAATAAACTGTATTACGAATATGGTTTTGTGCATCGCGAGCTCATTTCGGGAGATTTATGTTTTACGCATGCGTGTGGTCCAAGCAATAAACTTGAAGGAAACTAAATTGGTTGGATTCAGGGAGAAATAGTGCCTACAGCTGGAGGAGGTTCGGCAGTCATGTTCCGTGATGTGGAAAAATTGTGCCAGGAGTCGCCCAAACAACTTGAACTACACGACTATCGATGAAAACTGATTTATAATTTTTTGTTATTTTCTTACTCTATTTTCAAGGATAAATTTATCCAATTTTATCTATGAAGTGATTTTACGAACAAAATGAGAGTTTTTTTTAACTCAGCTCTTTCAACTCTTTACTTTAGAAAACTAGCTTTTTAATCATGTAAAATATTCTATAATCAGGTAACTGATAAACGAAAATTGTTGTATTCGTCTAATTTTTGTGGAAAAATCTCATTTTTATTTGTAAAAAAGTTAATTTTATTTTCACCTGTCTTAAGCTAATGTCATAATTAAATCTTATTGGATGTACAAAGTGCTTTACTAAAGACAGTAATTAAAAAAATGAATTGTCTAGCCCTTGCCTGAATTTATCGCAGAATTTAGTTGTGGAGAACAAATTGCAATTTACTGATTGTTTTGAAGAGCTTTGCAATGTCTCCCCGTTCTCTCTTTGTCCGAAATGTACGAAAACTGGACAATTATTTTTAGATTAAGTTACTGCAGAACGAAGATGAAAAATAAATCACTAAGAAAATATTTGAAAAATGCTCAAATGGAATCTAACAAATAAACTTTGCATTTTTTTAAGCAGCATGACTATTTTATTATAATATATTGTATTACCCTATTTACCCTAATAACCCTTCACCCCCCCCCTCCCCCTCGTTTTAAATACGATTTCAGAGTTAGGGTCATTTTTGATTTACAATTTTAAGATTTTTTCGTTGAAAGTAATCCTACCGGGAGAGCAATAGAGTAAATAAATTATTTACAAGAAAATTGTTCTTATACTAGGTTGAACATTGAGTTTTAAGCCCCCTGTCTAAAATGAATCTTTTTGTCCTAGATTCAAATCTTTGATACAGCAATGTTTTTTTAGTAAGTTAGCTAACTTTTTTCATGTAAACTTTTATTCTAACTCAACATTGTGAAAAAAATCAAGGCATTATTCGCGAGCTGCTGAAATATGAGTGAGACCTGGCAGCAATGCGAATCGGTCCATAGACAACATTAATCAAGCTAAAAGAGAGGGAATAGTGTCTTATTTTACAGCCAAGAGGTGGTTCTCCAACCTTGAATGCAGAAAATTTAGCAACTGAAGACAATACAAGATCTGGGCGCCTTCAAGAAGTGGATCGTCAATGCCGAAGTCGTCAACGCCGTAGAAGAGCATCCGTCAATGACTACGCGGATGTTGGTTGATGATTTCGACTGCGGTCAAACAGAAATTGAACAATTGTAGAAAATGACCGGAAATAACGGAGAAGACTTTGATGATAAATTTCATAATGCTTGTTTCAAAATTGACAAAATAAAATATAAGTTAGACAAGGCGGACTCAAAAGTTAGTGTTCAACCTAATAGTTTTTAGTAAGCAATGAATAAGTATTTGAATGTAGAAAATAGTCTTAGCTGTTTTGCATATTTTGTTTGCTTTAACAGTTAGTAAACCCATAATGCTGACACATAACACTTACCTCTTTTTTTTTTGCTCAGGCTCATGCATTCTTGTAATTTGTTGTCGCAGAAAATAAAATGATCAAATGTTTAGACTTAGTGACATTTTCGTATTTCACCATTAGAGTTGGCACAAAACACAAACCCGGTAAAACTTTAAAATGAGAGCTCTATTTTTTGTCCCGATTATGTAAAATTGTTCATAGTTAGTGTTAAACGACTATCAACTTATGAGGGTTTGAGCAATTCGCCCTCAATTTCGCACTTGCTTCGACTTCTGTTTTTCTTAGAGTCGCTTTCATTGGAATATTCCGGAATAGTTCCGCCCATTTAGAGACTGGGGCCTTATTTCTCAACCCCTTTGGATGGGGCCTTATTAGAGACTGAGGGTAATAGAGACTGCCTAATTAGAATGAATACGGTACTTAGGTTTATATTGCTTTAACTTCTACGTATTCTATTAACTTCTCAAAAGGAGCAACACTCTTTGTTCGCATCTTTTTTGCTGAGAAATATGATTAACTAGAGTTCAGTTGAAGGAATTTATATAAAAAACCAATTTTTAAATGTTGTCATGGGTTTGGATCGAGGGTCTCATACTCCTTTCTATTCCAAAATGGCTAAGAATAATTTTTTTGAATTACAAGAAGTATTTATCAATAAACAGATACAAATCACCGATGCCTCAGTGCTGTGGGGAAAAAGCCGGTAAAAGTTAATGGTAAGTTTGGGACTAAAGCGCATGATCCGGTTTTCACTCATTGGTTTAAAGGGGCATACCAGCGCGTTAAACTGCAATTAACTATAATTACTTTATTCAAAATGTTTTTCTACTATCCAACCTCAGCTGTACTGGATCATCCATGCACCAACCGAACCAACTGGTCATCCACTTGGTGCAATTTTTATGTTTCTCAGGTTTCAAAATTTGTTTTCTGCACTAATTCGAGCAATCTAAAGGAGGTTTGAGAGTAGTTAAATGCTGTTTCTAGGCTATTTTTCGAGTTTTCATAATTACAATCATACGACTTCGTACTATTGCAAAAGATTACTGCTCAATAGCACCTAAATAGTACTCAGTTGGCAGTAGGTTGTATACAAGAGTTTTTTTGTAGTGCATCAGACTATGTTGGTAGCTGGATCATTTGGATGTCCCATGTACAAACAAAACCAAGTGGTCGTCCATTTAGATCAAAAAAATTTACGATTCAACCCCCCGAAAAATAACTTTTTTTACGAAGAAGGCATTTTCCTCAACGTTTTTCTATAGTTTCAACAAATTTTCTTTACAGAATTATAGTGCTTCTCTTCCCGCGTCAAACAATATATTGTGTTATTCGCATACTCTTGAGAATTGCTGTAAAATAAACAAAAACAAAAAAAAGTAGAAATTGCCACTGTTTTTACCAGCGAACAGTGATCCATGAAAGTTGGAATTTTTCCCTCACTTAAGCCGATAAGCCCTGCCTAAAACAACCTCCTCTACACTATAGGCATGAAATAAATTGGGTCAGAAATCGAGGTAACAAAATGTGGTTCAAAATTACAAAAAAAATTCATGTGCTGGCACTGATTTTTAAGACGGGTATAAACTAGAGACATAAACAAGACAAGATCTTGGGCAAGATTTTATCTTGTCTTGGCCCAATTTCGACTGAAAATCTTGTCTTGGGATCTTGCTTGGTCATTTCTAGTAATCTTGGTCTTGGTTCTATGGTCAATCTTGTATGCAAAATTTACAAAACACCCGACAACCCATTTTATCGTTTTTAGGGCCCATAGCATACCTGAATTCTGTTTTTAGGCTTTATGCAAGATTAAAAAAATGGCGGGACAGGACAATTCAGTCCCGCCCGCCGTCCTGAAATCCCGCGTGAACATTTTTCAAGAATGTCCTGTCCCGGTGTCCCGTCTGGAAAAGAATTATTTAAATTTCGTCCCGTGTCGTCCCAAACATGTCAAACTTGCATCTCTAATGAAACACACGTCAAAAAATATAAAAAGCACAAGATCAAGAACAGTGAATCATAGTGCGTGAAAATTATAAAACAGTAGCCACAAGTTTTGCTATAAAAATGGTCACCTGTTAAAAACTGTCAAAATTGTCAAAACAGTCAACTTTCGATTTAAAGAACCCTCGATTTAACGAAACTCTTGATTCAACGTGCTTTTTTCAACGCCTATTCTGCCAGTAATTAAATGAAATGACTAAAATTAACTCTTGATTTAACAAAACTCTCGGTTTAACGAACATTTTTGCCGGTCCCCAAGGGTTCGTTAAATCGAGAGTTGCCTGTATAAATCTTGGTTTTCGGCCAAGATCTTAATTGACAGTTTTCAAAAATCTTGCTCTTGGTATTGGTCAAAATTTCTGCTAAAAATCTTGTCTTGGAATCTTGCTTGGTCTTCACTTTCTGTCTCTAGTATAAACTAACTGTCACTTATGCTTGATTAATTACGTCAAAAGTAAGAACAATAATACAATCTGAATATCATCAGTTAGTTTTTTGCAATCTTTTTGGAAGTTGTGAAATTATTAGGAAATTTATCATCAATCAATCCTACTTTGAACCATTTATTTATGACGAAAAAATTGAAAAATCAGTTTTTGCAACAATAATACATTCAGAAGTTCTTGAAAGTGAAGGAATTGAGTCCAGGATTCTTGCGGTGCAACCAGTAAATGTAGCCAGTCTCCAGCACCAAAAATAAGAAAGCCAGCAAGAAGAGAACAAAGTAGAAGGTGTCACCCGATTTGTAGGGGGTAACCGGCACTACTGAAGGAGTGCTCGAGCTTGGCGTTGCAGCTTTAGGGGTGGCTGTACTCACAGAAGTAGTAGATGGTGTTGGAGGCGGTGGAGGTGGATCGTTAGTAGTCATAGTTTTGGGTGAACCACTAAACAAATAATTTTAACATACAGTCAACTCTCTATATAACATAACTCTACATAACATAAAACTCCCTATAACATAATCCTGGAAACGATTTGGTTGATCGCCTCTAAATCAAGCCAAGTGGACTCTCTATATAACATAATTCTACATAACATAAAACTCTTCATAACATAAGTTTTTCTCGACCCCTAGCATTAAGATCGCCTATCTATATAACATAATCTCCTAAAATGTCGAATTAATCGATCGGTGGAGCCCTCACTCTGGCAGAAATCGTGGCGGTTGTCTCGAAAGCGGATGCGGAAGATCCAGAAGCGAGCAGGTAATGCTTGATTATTTCGAATTTATTTATTTTCGTTTCATTGACACTGAAGGGGTGGAGGTCAAAGAAGAGCCAGTGCTACCCGTTACCAGTGGAGAAGCAACCGCAGCATTCAAGATCTTACAGTGATACGTGGATGAGAACACCAGAGATCCAGCCGTCCTCCATCTTATCCGACGTACTCGAGAAACTTCTGGCCCGAGAATGCTTGAAGAAAATAGGAGCAAAAACCTCTTGGATTATTTGGCTCTACCCTGTTTGCGCCCAAATTACTTGCGCCAAAACTCGTTATAGCCAAAACCTTTACATTTTTTATTAATTAGTTGGCTTTTCTAAGTAATATCATGGATGTTCTCATTCACAAGTTTACTTTCAAATTGATGCCAGAGAGAAGGGCTACACATGGGCATAAGGTTGTAAATGACCATATTTATTAAATTTACTAAAATCCCCTAAATTTTTGGAATCCTGGACTTTTTCGAGAACTTTTAGGGTTTTTAATAAATTTTGCAAATACGGTCATTCACAACCTTATGCTCAAAATGTAGTCCTTTTCACTGGCATCAATTGAAGTATCAACTTGTAAATAAGAATATCCATGAAATCACCTAGAAAAACCATATGTATCAAGCTAATTGATGTAACCGTTTTGTAACCGTTGTTATAACGATTTTTTGCGCAAACAATTTTGGCGCAAATGGGGTAGAGCCCATTATCTTACTGTCAACCACTGATCGTTGGTTTGAATATTGAATGTTATTGGTGGACAATCAAGCTATTTTGTTTAAAAAAACTCTATATAACATAATTTTAGAAGTGTTTTTAGAATAAAGAATTCTACTTAACATAAGACTCTATATAACATAACCTCTATATAACATAACATTTTCGCCGGTCCCTTGAGTTATGTTATGTAGAGAGTGGACTGTAACATATAAATCCATCCAAATATTTGTACAAAATATATGAGAAAAAAAATTTTGCTTTGGTCCTCCCATTGGTTTTTTTGTGAAATTTCATTTTGGGCGTGGTAATTACCCTACTTTTTGGTACCCTATTGGGGGTACACATAGAGATGCGAATATTTTGAAATCTCAGGTTCGATTCCCACTGGGTCCATAACCTATTTTTACTCTTTATTTTAGTAAGTTTGCAAAAAGTTTGAAACCAGCCAAAATGATGCGTAATTACCGTATTTCCTGTAATAAGGCGGCACCCTCTAATAAGCCGGCACCCTCTAATAAGCCGGCACCCTGAGAGTTGAACGAAAAATAAGGCGGCACCCTCTAATAAGGCGGCACCTTAAGACCGTTTTATCATTCCAGTGCCTGCTGTTAACCTGCATACGTCAGTTACTTATTTTTCTTCAGTTCTCGTGATGGATCAACTTCGAGCTAACTACGCATCTGAGAGCGAAGAGGAGCTAGAGCCGCAAGCAAAAAAGCTAGGAAATTGAAGTCTTACACGGTGGCATTCAAATTAGAAGCAATCGATCATGCCAAGAAAGTCTCTGTCAGTTCCGCGAGCAAGAAGTTCAGCGTCAGCCGAGGTTGCATACAGAACTGGAAAAACAAGAGAACCAGCTACGCTTACTACAGTCAGTACTTTCATTCATTCATTATAATTCCTGTTAGTTTCGGTTGAAACAATTTATTTGAGGGATTCGTCACCGGCTGGCAAGGCAAAAAAGAAGCTTCCGGGAGGAGGACGCCCGCTGACATTCAAAGAACTCGATAATGAGCTAGCAATTTGGGTCCGGGAAAGGCGCGCTAACAAGCTCCGAGTCTCAACGAGGATCATTCAGCAGCAAGGTGAGCGTATGTTCAATGCAGAAGAAGACGAAGGGAATTTCAAGGTTAGCTCTCTGGTTTTTTATCCGTTTATACCACAGGCCATGACAATATGCGTGTAACAGTTATGCTGACTGCTCGATCGGATGGAAAGAAGTCACGGCCGTTTGTACTCCTGCCTCGGAAGCGACCAGACCCACGAATCGTCGAGAAGTTCAAAAACAAGTTGGTACTCAGCTGGCCGAAAAAGTGTGGATGGACGATGAACTAACAAGCGATTACCTACATCATATATTCGGTCGTTCTCTGTTTGGCAAGCGTCTGCTAGTCTGGGACTCGTTTCGTTGCCACATCAGTGAGCCTACCAAGAAAGAATTGAAAGCTCTTAATTTACACACGGCAGTGATTCCCGGCGGATGTACCAAGTTTATTCAGGTTGCCATTTCTTTCGTCTGCTTCGGTTTTTTTCTCTTCCTGTTTTAGGCGCCTGACGTAGTGTGGAACGGACCCTTTAAAGCCAAACTGCAGCAACTCTACAACACCTGGATGCTGAACGGTGCTCAAATGGAATGGACGGCTAATGGAAATCCTAGACCAGCCTCAATGGGCGTCTACCTTGATTGGATCTGTGTGGCGTGGGAGTCGATATCGCAGGATTCAATTGCCAAGTCATTTAAAGGTACAATTTGTTCGAATGTTTGTCAAATAATCCTTCTGCTTTAAGATTGCGGGATTACAGTGTGCCACGATGGAAGCGAAGACGATCTGATCCATTGCTTCAAGCAGCACGGTCCGGTACCTGAAGGACGAATGATGCTGGAATTCGCGCGAGCAGGAAACCTGGAAGAAGCGACCGAATTCGTCGAATTGGACCTAGAACAAGACGAAGTGAACGGCTATATTAGTGAAGATTCCTTGGATTTTATTGTTTAATGTTACTTGTTGTCATGGATCCCTTGTTGTGTGAATTGTTGTGGAGGATAGAATTTTTCAAATAAAATAATTTTCTTCAAAGTCGGGTGAAATAAAAGCCGGCACCCTGTAATAAGCCGGCACCCTGTAATAAGCCGGCACCCTGAGGATAGGTTGAAAAAAAAGCTGGCATGCCGCCTTATTACAGGAAATACGGTAATTTATAGACCAGAGCCAACATATTTTCTAGTCATGTAAACATGACCAGAAATTATTACAATCTAACGTATTCAGTCTAGATTTAAAATTAATAGAGGGGTGGCATAAATATAACACGTTTCCATTTAAACTTTTTTCGCTACAAATTCTGAGTCAGAATTTGCAGCTTCGCTACAAAATTTGACTCAGATTTTGTAGCGGCGCTGCACTCATCTATATTTTAGCGTAAAAATGAAGAACTATATATTTTAGCATACGCTGACAAAAAAAGTTTAAATGGAGGCGTGTTATATGTATCAAGGATCATATTAAATCTTACGGCTAATCCGTGAATTTTAACTTTCCTGAAATTTATAAATCTTTTGGTTTCCGTATTTACTAAACCGATTTTCATTTTTTTATACCAGCAAACATCACTACTTTCTATTTTTTAATAAAATATTATTTGAATCATTTTTATTGAAAAAATTTAAAGAGAATTTATTTCAAATTATTTTCCTTCTGAAAAATGTTTGAAAAATCGAAATTTTTGCGGTATTTTGCACTAGGTTAGCGAATAACACTTAGCGAAAACTCAAAAAATTGAGGTAAAAAAGTGTCGGACACTAGGCGAGAACGCAATTTTCGGGTGATCATTTGATTGAAAATGGTGTTTCGGTTTAATTATCCGAAAAAACAATCTTATAACTTGCAATAACCTATAAATATACCTTCGAGTATTTGGTGAAATTTCGCCATTGATCACCTCTGAAGGCAGTTCTCCCACAAATTCCACAGTGCTATCTGTGAACCTGCAGACATGAACAGGAGCCGCATTGTGGCAGACCATGTCATTCAAGCGGTATTCATTTCCGACCTTCACCAACTCAGCACAATACTCCACATTCTCTGGACCACCTCCGTGGTCGAAGCCGTTTGGTTCGTAATTTTTATCGTCGCCGTCTATTTTGTTCCAAAGAGCTCCATGTATCTTTTCATTGGTGGGCAAATCATACTGAGAGCCATCGGTGAAGTAGAGCTGGAAGTTAGGCAAACCGTCCAAGTCTTCGTGCTTGTGGTACAGTCCTGTCCATACCGACCCATCAAATGATTTGCCAAACTGATCGGCCAGCACTTCTAAAAAAACTTATTATTTATTTTTACAATGTTTAGACTACCGTATTTTCTCTATTAAGTCCCCCCTCTCTAATAACTCCCTCCTCTCTAATAACTCCCCCTATTTCGACCCCATATCTCAGCCTAAGGAAAAATTTTTGTAAATCTGTTTTTTGCGTTTTCTTAATCACCACGATCTTAGTTGATTCCACTTTTTAGATTTCGGTCGGGCATCCGAAAATCTCAAAATCGAAATATTTTTTTCCGATTTTTTAAGGGTTGAAAAATAACTCCCCCGGGGGATTTACTACAGAAAATACGGTATGTCTGTATAGAAAATATTCATAGAAAACATGTGTCTCTCCTGTATAATTATGTTAAAGGGCATGATCGTTCCCGATGGGGAGAAAAGGCGCGAACCAGCAGTTCTTTCCTTTCTCGATAAATTTTTACATTCGTTCTGGTCTAGATTTTTTAAGTTTTCTGTCTAGTTTTTAAAAGCAGTATAAGGTCATCTATATCAGATTTGACGCAGAACGAGTGAAAAATGGGATGATTCGAAAAAATTCGGAAAAAAACTGCTGGTTCGTGCCTTAACACCGGGCATGCCCCTTTAATCTTATGAAATATTGGCGTTTGGCAAAATTTTCGGACATTTTTTTAATTTGCTACTTTTATGATTTTTTATTATTTTCAAGGATAAACCATTATTTATATTATGGCTGTACCTGAAAACACCCGTCAAAAACATTAAATCTCCCGTCGAAATAATTAAATCTCCTTTCAAATTTTTTTATTTTTTTGCGTTAGCATGTAGCCCTGAATCTCTAGTTTCTGATAAGCTATTAACTAGGTCGATACAAATTTTGAAAAGTGGGAGAACAATTCATTAAAAAGATGTAGTTTTGAAAAACTCAATTTTTCTCCCGTTTTTCAAAATTGTATCAAGCTAGTAAATGGCTTATCAGAAACTAGAGATTAAGGGCTATATGCTAATGCAAAAGTAGTTATATTATTATTAAGCAGCAGAGAATGTCCTCTTTTGAACACAAAAATGTCCACAACTAACTTAAAAATAAAGAAGTTATGGCGAAAACAAATCTCACAGGAAAATTTCGGGGCAACCTCTGTACCGTGTTTCTTCTAATGAACGGTCTCCAATAATTGGGTAGTCTCTATAAACGGTTACCATAAAAAGTGATTGGGAAATAAGCGAGCATGCTTGTTTTTTAGAAGCAATACGATATTTGCGGTTCTAGATAGCTATTGTGTTAGAGCAGTAAATCGATCAATGTTTTAGATGAAAGCCTTTTTTTAAACTTTCTAAAATATAGGGTAAGGTCACACGCGGTATGATCACATCCGCATTTGTCAGTCCTCGAATGACTACGGATCTTGATGCCTGCTGTACAGAGATAAATTACACAAAGTTGACTCTAAGAAGCTATATCACTCATCGCAACGATCAAATTTTTTGCACTTTTTGAATGCGACGAGGCGTCTGCTGGCGCCCACTGGTTCGCCTTATTTGTAAACAATTAACTAATTACTGCTAATGAACTGGAACTCCTTGAGACTGTGGAAGGAAGCAAGATGGGAGCTATGTTTGTAGCAATTTCTTTCTGCTGCTGAGAAATCCGTATATTCCATTCGGAAAGCCTTAAACTAAATCATGTTACAAACAATAAGAAATTTGAATCAACCTTGAAAAAGAACTAGATTGTTGTTTTCGTCCTTCCCATATTTGTACCAATTTTCAGAATCATGCATGACTGTTTCCATCGGAAAAGATAAACTCAAAATAAACCATTTGCCAGGAAGCCAAACAGGCATGTTAAACTGAGAAAGTGCATTGACTCTGAAATAATTTTATAAAGTTAGTGCAAAAACAAAACAGTAGGACAGTGCAAGTCTGTCAGCTAAATAATCTAAAGAACAATAATTTTTTTGTCATATATACTATCATGATGACAATATCTTTATAATGACAATATACTTTTTGCGCCCATTTTCATTTTGCCTAATTTTGTTAAATTTTCTCTTTTTTCAAAAGTTATAGAACTATCGAGTACCTTGATTTTCAAGTTTCTTTAAAAAACTGGATACAAAAGCTGACTGGATACACCGACTGGATACAATTTTTGATGCGAAAGTTCAAAAAGTATGTTTAAACCACACGTTTGAGTCCATCCTGACGGGCGCTGATCTACCCTGAGCCTGAGCCTAAGTGCGTAAAAATTCGAGAACTCGAAAAAAGTTGAAAAAGATTAACAGGGGACCAAGGCGAAATTCGGCACTATATCCAGTCAGTCTATCCACTCAGTTTTTGTATCCAGTTGGATGTATACCTTCCAGACCAACTATTTCAATTTCAACTTAAAGTTATTTTATCCCGAAGCGACCGATAGGATCTAGCAAACATTTTAAAAATAATAAATCCTAAACTTCGTGTAAAATAAATTTTACAAAGAAGCAAAAGCAAGTCACTGGACGAGTCTTTTTGCTTATATCTGAGGTTGAAAAGAGCATCCTGAAAAAGTTCAAAGCAGAAAGCTATTGCTAGTCTCCGCTTGTTTTCACTGCAAAACACTAGCATGACTTTATGGTGGTCCTACGTTAATTCTACATTTGGGTTAGTATGAAAACTAGCAAGATTTGAATGAAAATTCAGGCAATAACAAATAATATTTTGTACGGATATGAATGAAATTAAGGAGAAATGTATTTCACACGACTGGTTAAATAGTTTTTCTAAACTGTCACTCAAAATACAATACTGTTCAATTAGTATTTGGTTAACCAATAAAAATTATTAGTACATTATAAGCACAAAAAAGCATTTTCCTATCTTGATTTTAAATATTTTGAAGTATACAAGAAAACATCCGGAGCTAGAGTGAGAGGTGTTCACAATGCGAAATAATAATCCGACGATGACTTGCTTATAAAGTTGAAGTTGTATTATTTGCGATTGAGCAGCATGATTTTTGCCTAAACCGTCCTAAACCACCTTGTATTAAGGTATTCTACCCCGTTTTAGTCACTGGAGCTGGGCAAAAAGAGCCTTTAAATGCATTTTTGTTCAAGAGTCTTGCTCGGAATCATGTCTAAGGTAAGTAAGCGCGCGCATCTATTACTCTCAAGCCGCTGCGCCCCCGAGGGGGCGCAGCGGTTTTCGTTACTTGGGTTGAGATACGCACACACACATACCTGAGACATAAATCACTCGAAAGTGACTCTGGATGCATGAAAAATGTATGCATACCAGAGTTACTTACGCGGTAGGCCCCAGTATTCAAAACTATGTTTGAACACTTTTTTAAGGTATCTGGATACCCTTTTAGGATGGCTAACCATGGTCCCCCAAGGCAAAAAGTCAAAATTTTCAAAAAATATTTTTTTTCCGGAAATGGTCTTCCGCCACCTAAAAACATATTTTCTGTACGTTAAAGAATTTTATTTTTTTAGTTAAGTTTTTAAGTTACTTAGTTACGTCCTTTACTGTCAGTATTATCTTAAGCTTTTTTATTACAAAGACCCGTGGTTGCACAGACCAACAGTTCATGGCAAGGCAAAACAGGGCGATTACCATGTTTACTCTTTTATTCCACGGGGAGATTATTTTTTGACAATATTTTTTTCTGGCGCAAAAACACTTTTTTGGCGCAAATATACTTTTTTTGGCGCAAATTTTTATTTTGCGTCATTAAATTGAAAATTTTCAACTTCTTTTAAAAGTTTCAAGACCATAACGTAGCCATGCGACTCTAGTTTCTTATGAGGTATTATTTATTGCATCACCTCTAAAAAATGTAACACGAAAAAGTAAAAGTATAAACAAATCAGAGCAACACTTTTGTTCAGACTTTTTGTATTACATTTTTTCGAGATGATGCAATAAATGATACTCATATAATCATACCCCATATATCATTCGATAGAGAATCGAAAACGCCTTTTTGTCATAAAGATCCTTTTCTGCGGAAAATTCGATTAAAGGGGGTAAAAAAGTGATTGAAAGTTGAGCTAAATAATATACAGGGTATCTCACGAATTTCCGTTTTTTGCTTTTAGTTATTTAATTTATTTTTCCTTGAGATATTTACAAAAGGTTTATACTAATATAAAGTTTGCTTTTTAGAAAAACTTTTGATATAAAAGTTATTTTTTGTGTTGTTTCAATGTTGTGCTACAAACCTCATCAAAAATAAGTCATTTTTGGAAATTTTTTGAATTTATATTCAGTTTTTTTCTTTTTTGATTGAATTTTGGGTTTTTCACAAATTTTCATTCTTATTTTCAGCCATCTTGTGCTTAAAATGACCGCTAGAATCTAAGGAACATTCTAGCAGTAAAAAAACATAAAATTGTGAAAAAATAAGCAAAAGAAAGTTACATAACAGCGTTTTGCTTGACTCAACGGTAAAAGGACAACTGCCGACCATTCTAACTGCCGACCCCAACTGCCGACCATCCCAACTACCGACCACCAACTGCCGACCATTCCAACTGCCGACCCAACAAAAAAAGACGATGTTTTCAGTGTGCAGAATCGGTTTTTTGTAACAAGTTAATCCAAACTGAAGGGCTGTATGGATACTTTGTGGGAACATTCATATACTCATCGCCTAGGTCACAGGTTTGAATCCCACTGGGTGCACACCATATTTTTAAAACCTTTTTTTTCAAATCTTATTTACAAGTTTAGTGTCAAAATGATCCAAATGCAACTCCATGCCATCCTACCCTTTAAAAATACACATTTTTGCTTTATTAAACTGTCGAAGTATACTTCTTTTTTTTGAAGTAATTTTTCTGTGAAAATATTTGTATCAGATTTCTTATGAAATTCTGACCCTGGAAAGTCACTAACCCAGGGATCCCATATCTACTTATTTCGGCCCCCCGAATCTTAGTTTTTTTATTGTATTCTAAAATGATTCGAGAGCTACTGATTTTTTGTACCGAAAATCTTAGTTTTTTAGAAAAATATGCTCCTTTAAACGAAAAATCTTTGTTTTTGAAAAATCTACATATTTAAAAAAAAATATGGGGTCCCTGCACTAACCCTTTTTTAGAAGTCATTAAAATACATAAAAAGTTAATAAAAAAGACAGGAAGGCAGAAGGTTAACTTAGTTTTGCTAACTGTGGTATATCACGCGAACAAAGTTTGCGTACGAATGCACAGTTTTATAATTTTGTAACTTAGGCGAAACCTTAGGCGCAGGGTAGGCCAGTGCTCTTTAAGAGAACTCAAACGCTCAAACATGTTTCTCGGACTACAAAATTTTACAAATAAATGGTGCGTAGTCGTTTCTTGTTAGTTACTTTGTGCGCGTTTTCGAATTCTCACCTTCTTTGAATTTTCGTTTGTCTTGCAGTTCGTAATATATTTTTTAGTCTCGGCTAGCTTACGCTGGCCTACCCTGAGCCTGAGGCCCAAGCCTAAGTTAAAAAAAATTGAAAAAACATGCATCAAAGGCGCGAAATAAAAAAAGAGCACAGAGTAACTCAAATGCCCCTATGCCCCAGGGTTCCCAGATCTCCTTTTTTGAGTGAGCGCCTTCGAAATTTCTAATATTTCAAAGAAAACTTGACTATGTTTTACTAAAAATCAAACGCTAATTTTGAAGCCGCTTATTAAAAAAGAAGATCGGAGAATCCTGCCCTATGCCCAAAGAAATATTTGACATATTTGCCTTTTTGACCTAAAAGGATATGCCAACGTGAGTTAAAAAAATGTATAAAACCTCACATTTTTACACAAACGCCTACGCAGCATCGAAAAAAGGTATAGTACCTTTTGAGCAGTTGCCTTTTCTCACTCAAAAAAGAAAACCCTTCTTTTGACAGAATTTGTTAATTGGTCGGCAGTTGGAATGGTCGGCAGTTGACCCTCGTTCGACTCAACCTGCTTAAGTAGCATGATACACGATTTGCTTTTATATAAATATATAACTTTTTTACTGGTAAAGCGTTTCCTATATTATAGCGGTCATTTTAAGCACAAGATGACTGAAAATAAGAATAAAAATTTTGTGAAAAAAACCCAAAATTCAAATGAAAAAGAAAAAACTAAATATAAATTCAAAAAAATTCGAAAAATGACCTATTTTTGATGAGATTGTAGCACAACATTGAAAAGATATAAATAAACAATTTTTATATTAAAAGTTTTCCTAAAAAGCAAGCTTTCGATTGGTATAAACCTTTTGTAAATATGTTAGAAACTAATAAATTAATTACGCGAAAACAAAAGACGGGAATTCATGAGACACCCTGTATAATTAATAAGGGCTGTATAATGACTTGAAAATTCATTACTGCAAAGTGTACTATTCGCAAAATAGTGATTTGAAAATTGACCCTACTGAATAGCGACCCCCCAGCCCCCCCCCTCTATAATTGTTTGTTATCTTGCAAGTGCATATAGTTATCTTCGCGATAATGTTTTGTATACTGCTTGACTCGCAGAGCTTATTTTTTGAGCTGTTGTCACTCGGATATCGTTCATACCACAACTGTTGCATTAGTTTTATATATAGTGAGCTGCAATACCCGGAAAGTACCTGATGAGGTGGATATCCACTAATATGGCCTGAAAAAAAATTCTTGAAAAATAAAAATAACCCTTTTTTCTTAGAATTGTGTATGGAATTGGATTTGTTAAGAGGAAAAAATAATATTTCGCCCATCCACTTCAATACCCGGGGTAGATACCTCCTGGTCAGGCGTATATCCACCTGAATGACCTGAAATGAAATTTAATAAAAAAAATCGTGCTATCACACTTAAATCCTGTAGAGAATGCGGTTTGACACTACCAACACTACAATTTTTCCTACTCAAATCCAAAAACTCGAGGCGAGCGGCGATCTCATTATCCGCTACCTAAGTATCTCTACATAGGTACCACTACCTGAAAATCACCAATCAAGAAACTCGATAGTTTTACAACGGCAAAAAAGATAACACGAAAAAATTATGCGTCAGAAGTAATTTCTCCAAAAACACGAAATTCAAAACTTGCTTTTGCCAACCATCCAAATTCAAATGATTCGTTTTGCGAGTTTGACATTTTTCGAATGACTCTTTCCCAGTTTGGCATTCTGCCAGTTTGACATTTTGCCAATTAAATTTATGCGAATCGAACATTTTGCCAGTTGTCAAAAATTCGAATTACCATTTTCTAATCGATATACAGCCATTAATAAGAGTTTCTATGAATGTTTGCTTCGCCAATCTAGTGGTTAGAGGTGGTGGTCGACCACGTACTAAAGTTCGAATCCACGTGGGTTCTTTTTTCATACTGTTTTGTTTTGCTTTTAACACGAGAAAGGCAGACTGTAAGAATTGTTTACTAGGAGGTTTCAGACCTGCTGAGCACGAATATCACAACATCAGACCTTTGAACATGGGTGCAATGCCTTTAAAAAGCTCAATTTTCGCGATGACTGGGTACATGACAATTTTGTGCCGTCAATTTTATGCCGACAATTTTGTGCAGCTACAATTTTGTGCCGACAATTTTTTTCCGCTATAATTTAAGCTTTCAAAGCATGTGACCCTTAATGGTTCTTCACCATCCAAACTGCTACATTACTACTCTTAACGGGGACAGTGGTAAAATCCTTGCGATAAATTCCGCCTCCAGATTTTGTTCTAATCCTACGGGCAGCATTCCTTTTTTTTCTTGAATATCAATTATAAACTAGTTTTTATAAGACTTTTAGGCATCAGGGTGGGTGGGGAACCACCTGGTAATTGAGTAATTAAAATCATTGCATTGCATCTAAAGATAGTTTGATAAACTGTCATTTGAACAATTTTATGAAACTCAGAAAATACCCCACAAAATGGCATTTTACTAACGTCAAACCTTCTTTAGAAGGCTCGTATTAGTGCATTAAACATGCTTTCGAACTCGAGAGACATAAAATTGCACTGAGTGGACGACCGACCACGTGGTTTGTTGGTGAAGGATCATCCAGCAGAACTTAGGTTGGATAATAGAAAAACATTTAAAATAATAGGAGTTTTTTTACAAGAAAAAGAACAAAAAATTAAGTTATGCGGCGAAAAATTGTCGGCTAAAAATTGTCGCAGCACAAAATCGACGGCACAAAATTGTCGGCATGAAATTGTCGCAGCGAAAAATTGTCGGCATAAAATTGTCGGCACAAAATTGACCGGTACCGCGATGACTCATAAAGGTCAGGTATGGTTTTTTCTTTAAGCTAATAAGCAGTGAAGCCAATTATTTATGCTAAAATCTCAAACGCTTTTAATGTATAACTCGAAATATATTTTTTATGTAGCCTTAATTTTTTAATAAAGATTAATCTTCGATACTGGAAACATCACAAGGAAAACATTGATAGAAGTTTTTTAACGGACGGCTAGTTGGCAGCCGAAGCCGGCCGGCATAAGAAAATTTAAATCGGAAGGCTTGCGAAAATTTTAGCAAGACGGCCAAATATTAGACGGTCGGCTGACGTCCGACCGTTCGAAAAAAAATTCAAACAGACGGTGTGACGACCGGTCAAAAGCGTCTAGGTCAGAGACGGGACGCAGCTTAAATTTCAAGTCTCTATGATTCAAGAGGTCGTTCAGGGCATTTAAAGGGCATGATCGTGCCCGATGGGGAAAAAGGCGCGAACCAGCAGTTCTTTTTTATCTGTATAGATTTTTACATTCGTTCTCGTCTAGATTTATTAAGTTTGCTGTATAGTTTTCAAAAGCAGTATAATGTCATCTATATAAGATTTGACGCAGAACGAGTGAAAAATAGGACAATTCAAAAAAATTCAAAAAAAAACTGCTGGTTCGCGCCTTAACGCACGGGCATGCCCCTTTAATGCGTTTAAAAAACTTAAAAACACTTTTTTAAATTTGCCATTCAATTTTAGGTCAATAAGCGTTTTTTTACCCTACTAGCAAATAACCCCCCCCCCCATGATTTTCACTTTTTTTACTTTAATGAAAAATACCCAGTTTTATGTCCGAGACCCAGAAAAAAGTGCGTAACACAGTTATTAGTCACAACTTCCGCACGCTGGCCTAACCAAACCCTAAGGGCTAAGCCTAAATTGGAATAAGTAACACGAAATCACTTTATTCATAACAATTTCACGAGTGAACAAATTGTGCTATCACAAAATAACCAACCACTGTAAAGAACACAAACAAAACAACAAATGGCACATATTGCTTAGTGAATCCAATGCAGCTGAAAAAAAAAGGATTGGTGTCACTGCTATCTTCAATAAAATGTAACAGCTAAAACCTAGTGGGTCGACCATGCCTAAGCATGTAGTAGAATACTTTCATAGCGTTCCAATCTTCCTTTCCATCATACTGCATGTTGTTGAGTGCCAGAGCAACGTGACTATGGCAATTGTCGGAGAAGATTCTGTGCTGCAAATGAAATGTTTTACTTTTAACAGAATGTGGATGGGGCGGTAGGCACTTATTCAAACCCTCATGAAATGAGTGAAAAAGGAACTTTGCGGTCCTAATATTCGCGCACATACCGGTAATTAAAAAATTAAGTTTTAGAGGGATCTGTAAAACGTATTTTCGCTTATACAGGGTGGCGCAAAAATTCGGCCGATTTCAAGCGGCCATAATTGTTTTTCCAGATCGAATTTCAAAATTCTGTAAACGCCATTCGATTCAGAAAAAATATACATTTTGTTTTTTGCGTCTAACTCGAAAAAAAAATTTCAACATTTTTCCACTTTTTGCCTTGGTCCCCCCTTTGGTATAAAAAGGGTGCTTTTTTATGAATTATGAGTGTTGTGATCATTATCAATTCATAAAAAAGCACCGTTTTTAACCCAAAGGGGGACCAAGGTAAAAAAGTGAAAAAATGTTGAAATTTTTTTTCGAGTTAGACGCAAAAAACAAAATGTATATTTTTTCTTAATCGAATGGCGTTCACAGAATTTTGAAATTCGATCTGGAAAAAAGTTATGGCCGCTTGAAATCGGCCGAATTTCTTGCGCCACCCTGTATAACGACGCTAAATTTAAACATATCAACTAGGAAAAAAAATTACCCGATGCCTTTTGTACTCATCTGAAGCCTCTTCGATTGCTTGATCATAAACTGATGCTCCTCCAGCGACTTTGTCCATCGATAATTGGCAATAAGAAGTAGGCCAGCCGATTCCCATTTTGTCCTTCTAAAATCTTAACATATAAATCGGAAATAATCAAATCACATTAGGATTTACATTAACTCGATAGTCACCTGCGAAATCACGGATTTTTCCATCAGTTGTAGCGATACCGACATGACCAATAAAAGGAATGAACCAACTGAACTTAAAAGATAGAGATAAAAACGTGAAAAGCGAAATTTTACGATAGCAAAGGAATAGGAGCCCAGCAAATAGACATTGGAAACCTGTGCTCTTTGTAATCAATGGTCAAGTCCACTTCAGTAGATTCAGTTGTTTTCGTCATCTGTAAATGTTGCTAAACAAAAAATTTCGACCCTAATGTATTAAAGGGCATACCAGCGCGTTACACCGCAAGTTAAGGCGGGGACCAGCAAGTTTTTAAAAATCGTCCTTGTTTTCACTCGTTTCATGTCAAATCTAATATTTATGACCTCATCCTAGTTTTAAAAGTAGGCAGAAAACTTTTGTCAAATCAGGTAGAATGATCATAGAAATAGTCAAAAGAGAAACAAATCGCTGGTCCCCGCCTTAATTGCAGTGTAACGCGCTGGTATGCCCCTTTAAGGCACGTTCACAATGGTGCTCACCTGAGTGTGAGATTTAGGCGATATGATGATTCACAAAAATACGTTTTTACAAACTCAAATTTTCACAAAATGAATTTAGAAAAAGACTGCATTTTCAAAAACACTATTTCACAAAACTGCTTTTTCACAAGCTTTAATTTCACAAATTGCATCTTCACAAAAACTTCCAATATCACATACAGTCAAACTTCGATATAAGTACACCCGATATAACCGGTACGTGACAATTGAATCCAACGACCGATTGAATCCAAGGGACAATTGAATCCAACTGCCTAAAATGGGACAACTGAATCCAACTGTTTAAAATGGGACAATTGAATCCAAGTCTTTAAAATGGCCGTTGACATGCATTTATGCCCCGCATTTTAGCCCCAATTCGAAAATTCATAATTCTTAATTGAAATTTCTCTTAATTTTATTGCCTTATTTATTTCGCTGCACTTCGCGTGCTATTACTCCTTATGTTAGGAAAAGATTGAGCAAAGTTTGATAACTGGCCTTCCGCACTAAGAAACTCTGGTATCCAAGGCATCCAAAGGTTAAATTAAGGTGTCCAGGTTCCATAAGTCAAGCGATCGCACTGAGATAGGACTATATAAGCAGGGTACTTAGTGATACCTAGTTGTTTGGGATAGCTACCTAACAGCTACGGATTTCCTAAATTTGATTTCAAAATTTCGAAATAATTTTTTAATTTCAATGGTTATAGCAACTTGCAGGAAATTCGAGAACTACCTTACTAGGTACTGGTGTTTTCGTTAACACTAGAAAGACGGCCTGTAAGAGCGGTATATTCTGGTGCAGTTTTGAATGCTGAATCCGAATTTCTCAGCAGAATTGGCTAATCAGCCCTTGAATAGGGTTAAATTTGCGATTTTTGAAACCGGATGTTTTGAACATTTTTTAAGCACAATTTTTTTTAATGAGCTGTAAAACGCAAGTCTTGTGGGTTATCTTAAACAATCTTCATACCAAAATGTAGAGCAGGACAAGGACTTTTAAATGACATATTACATGCCTATACTTCTCTTGCACTTGCTGGACTTGACCCAATAGCAATTGAATTAACCCAAAATTTGAAATTTACGGACTTTTGCAAATCTGTGATCAAACCCATCTAAAAAGGCATGTTAGCAAATTCTGAACCCAGATTCGGATTCTCCGGCTAAAACTGCCCTTAGGGGTCACTTTTCTGCAAAGTTGGCGTAAATCAAATGACTCTTTCGACACGAAAGAAATAAAATTAACGCTTGCTAAATTCTTTGCTTAAACCAAATTTTAGCTTTTGACTACAAAAAACCTCTGATCTCAGCTTATTTGGATTAACGAGGAGTTGCAGTTGATGCTGTCATCCTGCGCTTTGCCTTAGGTATCTTCTCCTTTTTGTTCCTTTTTTTCAGCCCTCGGTTTACAGTAGCGGAAAAAAGTATTGCATCAAGCACATATTTTTTGAAAATCATTGTGTAGCTTTCCAAGTTTGAAACATTCTACGACAATTTTTAACCAAGAATATTGCTCGCAATCTCAGCTACATTTTGAGCACAAATATACCAAAAAAGAATAATTTTTTGTTAGCATACCAATGCTATTTGCAAAGACACTCATTCCTGGGGTGGAAAAAAGTGTTGCATCAAGCATTGTTTTGTTAACGTATTTAAGATTTTAGGATTTTTTTGCTAGTTATTTTTGATGAGTTTTATAGCACTATTTCATAGCTACAATTTTATAGGTCAATTTCTTCTTTTTGATTATTCTGAGAAAAGCTATGAATATCAACAAAAAGTGTCTTTTTTTAGTCAAAATCAAACTAAAACTAAAGAAAATGGTTGTTTTTCACATATACTAATTTTTCTTAAAAGTTTGAATATCAAAATTAACCAGTTAATGCACTTTTGAAAGCTTATCAAGTTCTCTACAAAATGACTTGTAATCGTTTTTTTAAGGATTGCACAGGGCTGAGAAACGGACGGTTGAAGTTAAAAGAAGAAAAAAACCTCTATTTTTGCCTTATTTAAGACATCATTAACTGGTCAATTTTGATATTTAAACTTTTAAGAAAAAATTAGTATTTATGTGACCAAACAACCATTTTCTTTAGTTTTAGTTTGATTTTGACTAAAAAAAGACACTTTTTGTTGATATTCATAGCTTTTCTCAGAATAATCAAAAGAAGAAATTGACCTATAAAATTGTAGCTATGAAATAGTGCTATAAAACTCATCAAAAATAACTAGCAAAAAAATCCTAAAATCTTAAATACGTTAACAAAACAATGCTTGATGCAACACTTTTTTCCACCCCAGGAATGAGTGTCTTTGCAAATAGCATTGGTATGCTAACAAAAATTATTCTTTTTTGGTATATTGTGCTCAAATGTAGCTGAGATTGCGAGCAATATTCTTGGTTAAAAATTGTCGTAGAATGTTTCAAACTTGGAAAGCTACACAATGATTTTCAAAAAATATGTGCTTGATGCAATACTTTTTCCGCTACTGTAAACCGAGGGCTGAAAAAAGGAACAAAAAGGAGAAGATACCTAAGGCCAAAGCGCAGGATGACAGCATCAACTGCAACTCCTCGTTAATCCAAATAAGCTGAGATCAGAGGGTTTTTTGTAGTCAAAAGCTAAATTTGGTTTTAAGCAAAGAATTTAGCAAGCGTTAATTTTATTTCTTCGTGTCGAAAGAGTCATTTGATTTACGCCAACTTTGCAGAAAAGTGACCCCTAAGGGCAGTTTTAGCCGGAGAATCGAATCTGGGTTCAGAATTTGCTAACATGCCTTTTTAGATGGGTTTTGATCACAGATTTGCAAAAGTCCGTAAATTTCAAAATTTGGGTTAATTCAATTGCTATTGGGTCAAGTCAGCAAGTGCAAGAGAAGTATAGGCATGTAATATGTCATTTAAAAGTCCTTGTCCTGCTCTACATTTTGGTATGAAGATTGTTTAAGATACCCACAAGACTTGCGTTTTACAGCTCATTAAAAAATAATTGTGCTTAAAAAATGTTCAAAACATCCGGTTTCAAAAATCGCAAATTTAACCCTATTCAAGGGCTGATTAGCCAATTCTGCTGAGAAATTCGGATTCAGCATTCAAAACTGCACCAGAATATACCGCTCTTACAGGCGTCTTTCTAGTGTTAATAAAATCACTTTTTCGTAATTGTCGAACCATCTTTAGCACATGTTTTTAAGTAGGAGACTATGGTTTTATTATTTTCAGATTTTTATAGAGGTATGCCCTTTCAAGGTGGATACAAGCGGTTTCCCTACCCTTTCATGCCTTTAAGGATGGATACAAGTTGTTTTTCGTGCTCAGCCTAAAGTTTACGGCCATTTTAAAGACTTGGATTCAATTGTCCCATTTTAGGCAATTAGATTCAGTTGTCCCATTTTAGGCAGTTGGATTCAATTGTCCTACTTTAGGCAGTTGGATTCAATTGTCCCTGGATTCAATCGGTCGTTGGATTCAATCGTCCGTGCCGTATATAACAGACTAACATCATGTTAAAGGGGCATGCCCGTGCCCGACCGGAGAAAAGGCGGGGACCAGTACTTTTTTTCTTTCTCGATCAAGTTTTACATGTATACGCATTCAGATTTTAAGTTTTCTGCCTAGTTTTTAAAAGTAGTATAGGGTCACTAATATTAATTTGACGCAAAACGAGTGAAAAAATATACCGACACCCAAGGGATCGAACTCAGGGTGTCGGCTTATCGAGGGTCGGCTTATCAGGTGTTGTTTTTTATTTTTTTGTTGTGTTGTTTACCTGGCCAAATCAAGTGTCGACAGGGTGTCGGCGTATGGAGGTGTCGGCTTATCGAAGTTCGACTGTATTTGAAACATACCAGCAAGAAAATAAACAAAAAAAATGAAAAATTGAAAGATGCACCAGATGGGACTCTAACTACTTGGAGTCCTTAAGTTGAATTTAATTTAAATTTACCGTGTATTCTCTATTAATCCCCCATGGGGAGATTTTTCAACCCTCGAAAAATCCGGAAATTGTCAATCAAAAATGGCCTTAACTCTGAAATCCTAGTCAAAAAAATTGGGGGTGGGGATTATTAGAGAATATGCGGTAAGCTTAAGTTGAATTCTCAAATTCCGCTCGAGACAAAAAAAACATTTGAAAAAAAATTAATATTTAAAATTTGATGACGAGGATCAGATTCAATAAAGCTCCGGTATGCAATCGACCATGCTGAACACGAATCCGGTGTCAGAATTTGGTTTTTCTCAATAGGAAGGTCAAAAAATAACGTCAAAAATGCGGAACTTTCTCCCGCAGAATCTCTCCCGCGGAATTCTCGCCTTGCCTGCAATTGCGCTACTTGTTGAAGAATTTCGTTTAAGCAGATTGCATCTGTGCAAAAACTTATGTGCATTTTTGTGAACAGAAACGAAATTCTCTAAACCTTGGTTTTGATAAATGAATGAGTCATTTTTCACAATTTTGTTATGACACACTATCACATTTAAACTTTTCAGAAAGCTCGGCTCTCTATTAGACGATCATGTAGAGTGAAAATTTTGATGAATTTCACCCAAAACCAATTAAACATCCACTCTTATTCAGATGGCTGATTTTACCAATTTTAAAATGCCTGGTTGAGGGTGAAAAACCACGTTTTTTGCCTGAATTTTCACACCATCGTGTTTCCTCATGAAATTCTGAGTCCTGGCTAAACGCTTGGCACGCTCGGCCTTGGCATTGTAAAGGAGGGGTACAAGCTGTTAAGGATATTGTCTCGACACGAAAGGATTAATCCTATTGTTTTATTTTCAAATGTTGTTTGAGAGCGATATTTTGTCGACAACCTGTTTTTTGGTGTCAGACAAACTTTTGCAGAATAAAAAGTTGGATCTGCATCATCAATAGTAGAAGTTCTTAATTTTCTCAAAAAGTGCCCTAAAAATTGAAATGAAACAGCGGATAAAAAAAACCATCGAAAAAGGTTGATTAGTCTTCTATTGCATTTGGTTTTTACTGGGGTTGCGATCTTTCCGGAAAGAATCTTTTGCCAGAAAATTTCTGGAAAGTTTCCAGAAAGTTTCCAAAATGTTGGAAAGATACTTTTTCGATTCTACCACATGAGTTCTTCCATTTTCTTTGCACAAAGCCTCTTTCACATCAACAAATAACATCATAATATTCAAATCAACAATTAATCGAAACCAAATAAATCATTCTCATCATAAAGTGCAGAATTCAACAATTTTTTTCTTCGGATCTTCGTCGCGTTTGAAATATCCCAGCTCCAGCTTATTGGCTTTGTTTTTAGCGTTGCTGAAAAAAGGGAAAAAGGACAACTGCCGACCATTCTGACTGCCGACTCCCAACTGCCGACCATTTTTGACTTTTTTTTTTGACCCTTTTTTGACCATTTTACCATTAGACATGATTCCGAGCAAGACTCTTGATCAAAAATGCATGTAGAGACTCTTTTGCTCAGCTCCAGTGACCAAAACAAGGAAAAAACAGGCGAATAGTCAAAAAGTCAAAATGGTTTACGAAAATTGATTTGACACATTTGCCTTTTAGTCATACTTACTCGAAATAGTAGCCCAGAGTTAGTTAGATAAATTTATAATAATTTACATTTGTACACACACGGCTATGCAGCGTTGAGAAAAAACGGTAAAAGATTCTTGAAGCGTTTGCCTTGGTTCACCCGAGAGAAAAGTTCAATTTTAGTCAGAATTTGATAATTGGTTGGCAGTTGGAATGGTCGGCAGTTGACCCTCGTTCAACAAACGCGGATAAAACAAAAGAATAAAGTGAGCTAAATACAAGCAAATGAAAAATGCCAAAATTTGAGGACAGCAATAACATGGACATGTTAAGACATTGAATTCGCGCCTACAAGAATCTTTCCAAATTTCAAGGCTCCGGAAAGTTTCCCGAAATTTTCCGTGGAAACTTTCCATCACCCAACCCTAGTTTTTACGGCATTTATTGAAGGAATTTGCAAATTTTGATATTGATTATGCTGATCCAACTTTAAATTCTGCACAAGTTCGTCTGAGATCGCAACACCGAGTCGTCGACAAATTTTGGCTCTAAAATCCTATTTTAAACACACAAAAATAGGATAAATCCTTTCGTGTCGAGACCATCTCCTTAACAGCTTCCCCCTCCTTTAAAGTTGCCAGGAAGAATAGTAGAACATGATGGACATCACAGAAAAACTTTGAAAAAAAATCGTGGTGAGTAGGTTTATCATTCTCTCAGAAAATGTGTTTAATATGTTCCATATTTTATACAGTCGAGTCTCGACGATCCGGCACCCCCTAAAGTTTGTTCCCGCCTTGAGTCCGATACTTTTTTTACCTCGATTTTCAAAGTCTTTTGCCAAATATGACTCACCAGTCTGGTCCGGATTATCGAGACTCGACTGTATTTACAGTCAAACCTCGTTATAGTGCGACCCCCAAAAGTTCGTTCCAGCCTCGGGTCCGACACTTTTTTTACCTCGATTTTTGAAGATTTTTGTAAGTTCTTTTTACAATCTGGTCCCAAATATCGTCAGGATTCCGATTTTGCCGATCGTTTTTCTAAACCTAAAATTTTTTCTTTAAAAAAAGCAAACCTCGATATAGTGCGACCCTTTTTCAAAATGTGGTCGCACTATATCGAGGTTTTGCTTTTTTAGAAGAAAAAATTTTTAGTTTTCAGAAAAACGATCGGCAAAATCGGAATCCTGACGATATTTGGACCAGACTGTAAAAACAGAACTTACAAAAATTTTCAAAAATCGAGTTCAAAAAGTGTCGGACCCGAGCTGGAACGAACTTTTGGGGTCGCACTATAACGAGGTTTGACTGTATTATTAAAATATATTTTTTCTTCCTTATTGACTCCAGGTCTAATCACTATATTCTTTATTATTAATGCTGTTGGAGGAAAATTTGGGTAGATTTTATAAAGCTGAATAGTTAATATAAAATTTATATGATCAATAGGAAATTTCAGTCAGATTCCGAATGTATAAATCTCCTAGGCCATGCAGCCTATTTTGGAAGTAGCTGGATTGTTTTGGCCTTGAACGGCTTACAACAAGAGTCTCTGGGTATTGGCAAGGTGTTTCATTGCAGCTTGTTTGCATGGTAGCGCTGCCTCTGAAATTTGCCAAAATAAATCTTTGCCCTAAAGCACACATACACATCCACGATTTTTTTTGTGCAAAAACTCACTCGCAAGGCATCCATCCTTTTGAGAATCGCAAGTGCGACTTTTGTAGTTGTGCCACAACTTCCACAACTATCTGTGCAGGCAGTTCCATTGGACCAATCAGACCATTTGCCTCCTGGAGGCATGCTTTCTTTGTGGATACAGGAGCTACAGTAGTTGAGGGTGGGCCACTGCTGGAGGCTGGGGTATTTGAGGATTCAGTCGACGGCTGGCTATTACTGGATGAAGTAAGTGTTGTGGAACTGATTGTTTGACTAGAAGGGGTTGTGCAGGCATTTTCGTCATCACACGGCTCAGGCTCAGCTGGCAGATCGTCTGTGGTTGCCATCGGCTAGAGTTTATATGGATTAGTTCATTTTAGGATCGAGTGTCTCGCATAGTATGTTTTCAATCCCGTATTATTATGTGTTTTTCGGATTCCTTTTATTTTTAATGATAACAACATAATTTTCTTTGATAAAATTTAAGGCTGTTACTGAAATTACCCACCAAATTTCTGAATTTCTCCACTAAATTGATTAATTCCCCATTAAATTTCCCTCCAAACACTGAATTTCCCACTAAATTTCTGAATTTTCCCACTAAATTTCTGAATTCCTCACTAAATTTCCGATTTTCCCCACTAAATTTTTACAAAAGCAAATCTTTACAGACATCATTTTATCAGAGTGTTTTTAGGAAAATTGAGAGAAATTGATGTCGTAGGTTACAAATTTGACACTATGTATGCCGCATTTTCGCTGAGAATTTGCTTTTGTATAAATTTAGCGGGAAAAATCAGAAATTTTGTGGGAAAATCAGAAATTTAGTAGGGAAATTCAGTGTTTTGAGTGAAATTTGAATTTAGTGGGAAAATTAATTAAGTTAGTGGGGAAATTCAATTTGAGCCAAATTTAATAAAATTTTACTATGCATCTAGTTAAGCACTCACATATGGTGCGCACACGTTGACCCCATTTTGGGACATCAAATGGTAGTACATGGTAGCATTCTGTTTGGCCACTTCACAACCACAATTGCATGGTTGTCTGGGAGATTCACAGGTTTGAACGCACAGTCTGACACTTTAGTGGAGTTTCCAGAACATGGACAGTCAGGAGTGGTGCACGTTCTGGTTCTGGTCATATTCCCATAGCCTCCACAAGTGTCGGTGCATTGAGTGGGTTTGGACCAGGCACTCCACACTCCCACCACTTTGCAAGGCTTAGAATCACTGGATGCACCTTGACATTTACAGTTAAGATTGGTGCAACCGCAAGTACGAGTGCGGTTGGCGGTGCCACAACCTCCACAACCAGCTCCAGTGCAGGTGGACCAACTACCCCAGTCTGACCACACCCCTCCATAGGGCACACAAGTTGTGGTCATCGGCTCATCCTCTTCTGCTGCATCCTCTGGTCCACAAACTATGGAGCCATTACTAGACCCGGGTTGTAAGTTATCGCAACAGGAATCTCGAGGAAACTCGCAGGGAGCGGTGTTGCCTAAATTGGGTGATTATTAGAGAAAAGTAAAACCAATACACAGATTAATAGTTTTATTACAGATATTATCAATTTACAAATTAAGCCCTGATAAATTATCAGTGATAATAGGTTGTTCAATAAGTTCGACATTTTTGGTAAATTTTAAAACGTTGATGTTAGAGAATTACATTTTTCATTCAGTTTACTTATTAAAAAGTCATTAAAACGACATGCTCGTCGCCGATGGGATATATTTTGAAAGGCTCTAGGGAATTGAACCTCTACAAATTGAACCCCGGTAAATTGACCCTCTGGTAAATTGAACCACCAAATTTGTCTTGAGAGGATTGTTATCAAACTAATATATTTTTCGGTGTTGGTAAATCACGTTAGGAAGAGAAACCATCTCGGTGATAGGTAAGTCCCACGAAAAGGTAGGAAAACCACAAGGATATCAGGTCGCCCCATAATACGGGGTTGAACTAAGATGTGATAGTAACTAGCTTGCGCCACCCAGATCTCATCTAGATGGTGTTACGCAGGTATTAGTTTACCCAGAATACGCAAATATTCAGTTAGTGGTATGCAGCTGAAGTTATACATGACCACTTGTAGCAAAAAAATTTTCACTTTTTCGGCCTTAAAACTTTTTTTCTGGACTAATTCGAACATGCTGAGGCTTGAGTTCAGAATCACCCCCCCCCCCCCCACGGGGACTGATCAGGTGGAGGAGATAACTTCATATTCATGTTTCTCGACCGCGATTTTTTAGAAAGCCGCGCGTTTTTTTGGTTTTGAGAAAATTTTTTTTTTCGAACCACAGGGGGTATCATGGTTTTTTAGTCAAAATTTGAAAAATTTAAATTGGCGCCTTTTGAATTTTAGTCTTTTTTTGCCACGGCCCAGTTGAAAAACATGGTGAGGCAGGCGAAGAATACAAAAATTTTGAATTTTTAACGTTCTGCCATAAAAGTGGCCCCTTTTATTCCCTTCCCCTCCCAATACAGCCCTTTTCCCTTTAAAATTCAAAAGGCGCCAATTTAAATTTTTCAAATTTTGACTAAAAAACCATGATACCCCCTGTGGTTCGAAAAAATTTTTTTCTCAGAACCAAAAAAACGCGCGGCTTTCTCATGAAATCGGGGTCGAGAAACACGAATATGAAGTTATCTCCTCCACCTGATCAGTCCCCGTGGGGGGGGCGGTGATTCGTCACTGCAACCCATGCTGAAGAATGGTTTGATAGTGCTAGAATGCCGTTTTGTAGGGTATTTGCTGAACTTTGGTAAAACCAGTTTTGGTGAAATCAATTATTGTCCAATACTCAAAAAATACTCGACGAAACAGCATTTCACCACTATCAAACCATTATTCAGCATACCTGAAATAGTCCAGATAATAGGTTTTGGAACATGGAAAACGTAAGGCATTTTTGAATATTGGACAATAATTGATTTACAAAAACTGAATTTTACCAAAACTCAAGAAATGCCCTACAAAACGGCATTCTAACACTATCAAACCATCTTCAGCATAAAATCGAAAATGACCTTAACTTTGAAATCCTAGTCAAGAAAATAGGGGGGGGGTTGTTGTAGGATTAATAGAGGTTATACGGTAAAAGCTAAAAATCCCGCCAAGACAAATTTGGGTTCAATTTACCGGAGGGTCAATTTACCGGAGTTCAATTTGTAGAGGTTCAATTTACCGCCGCCCATTTTGAAAGGCAGGTACCGGGTCAATTCAAAAAAGAATTATTTTGAAATGAAAATTCCTTGAGTACTCTTCCGGCTATAAATGATGACAAGCACTTTCAAGCACGTAAAAGTTGAAGTGCACCCCTTGAAGTGCGAAGCCGACCTTTTTTGTGGGTGCACTTAAAGGGAAGTGCACTACAGGGGGTAAGTGTGCACTTCATATGGTATCGTAAAGTAGCAGCGAACTGTGGAAATAAGTTGTCGATTCAATTCTGATAGGAAGTATTCTTTTCCTCCACTTTACTGAAATGCTTCATTTTATTTCTTCTTTGAATTTCACGAGGTACCCGCCTCTCAAAATATTCCCATCAGTGGCGAGCATGCTCCTTGAAATCAGTAAAAACACAGCAAAAATACATGTGGTCTAAAAAAGTCCAAAATTTCGTATTCCAGCTAAAATTTATATTTGATTTTTTAATTTTTTTAAGCAACTTCTATACATTTGGCGGCCTGTTTGCAATGACCAACTTTTCAATATCGATAAGACGCCAAAGGGCAGGAGTAGTGTGCGCCAAATCTCTTTGCAACAATTCAATTTGGGTTATGATTATTCGAAACGCCAACTCCTCGCAAAAAGTGGTTCTAACTACTTTTTCGTGTGTTTTAGGACCTGAAACGTGTAGAAAACATGTTTTTAGGTGGTGGACAGAACTTTTTGGAATTTTTTTTTACTTTTTGCCCTGGGGGACCAAAGCAAATGTATTGAAGGGTGGCTGGATACGGGCAAAGCTTTTCCTTGCTGCTAAAAGACTTTTTTGCTCCCAAAGGACTTTTTTTGCTGCTAATTTTTTTTTTCTGCAAAAAGACTTTTTTTTGCTCCAAGAAGACTTTTTTTTTGCTGCTAAAATACTTTTTTTGCTGCTAAAATACTTTTTTTGCTGCAAATATTCTTTTGCTTCACATGCCTTCTTCGCAGCATTTTTCACTAGAAATATCAATTATTATACATATTTTGCGGTCAATTCGTTTACAGTCAATGCGTCCACAGTCAATTCGTCCATTCGCCAATTCGTCCACAGTCAATTCGTGCATTCGCCAATTCGTCCACACGTCAATTCGTCCACAGATCAATTAATCACACTTTCGAAACCTAGGTAGTTCCTTATTCTCCAGGTGGGTCCGGCTGAACAACTTAAGTACCGCCTAAAAATTTCGCGGCAAAAACCGACTTTTCATACACACTAAATTCATACACACTAAATCATTCAAGGCACTGCTCTAGGCATGATATAATTATATACATCCTCAATCTGAATGATTCCCTTAATTTTAAGGTAGACTACCTGGTAGTTATGCATTTCAGGGGCAAAAATTAAATAAAAACTTAAATTTTGGTTGAATTTTTTTCCAAAAAATTGATTTTTCATTTAGGAAGGTATCAGAAAATAGCTTTAAATCATTCTGAGCGTAAAAAAGTTACTTAGCAGATGTTTAAACACTTCTCTCAAATCAATATAAAGTGCGCCCCCCATCGTCCAAGTGCATAAGTCGCGACTACCTTAAAGTGGCTACTAGAGTTGTAGAAATTCCCGGAAATATAGAAAACCAGGGAATATTCCCGGGAATATTCCCGGGAACATTGGGAATATTCCCGGGAATATTCCCAATATAGGGGAAAATACCGGGAAACCGGGAATATTCCCAATGTTCCCGGGAATATTCCCGGAAATATTCCCGGGAATATTCCCATTGTACAACCCTAGTGGCTACTGTTTTTTTTAAATAAATAACCCAGGGTATTAAAGATTCTAGGTAGTCAAAACAGGATTTTGGTCTCAACAAACTGTTTTCAGCACACAATTTTGGGTTGAATAGCATGGTTTATTCGTTCCTAAGAAATAATAAAAGTTTTGTGGACAAATTGACCGCAAAATATGTATAATAATTGATATTTCTAGTGAAAAATGTTGCGGAGAAGGCATGTGAAGCAAAAGAATATTTGCAGCAAAAAAAAGTATTTTAGCAGCAAAAAAGTATTTTAGCAGCAAAAAAAAGTCTTTTTGCAGCACGAAAAGTCTTTTTGCAGCAAAAAAAAGTCTTCTTGGAGCAAAAAAAGTCTTTTTGCAGCACACAAAATTAGCAGCAAAAAAAAGTTCTTTGGGAGCAAAAAGAAGTCTTTTAGCAGCAAGGAAAAGCTTTGCCCGCTGGATACCCTATTTTTTTTCATTTTTTTCGCGTATTTTCATAACCAGAGCTTGGCAAAAAGAGTCCTTATATATATTTCTGATCAAGAATCTTGCTCGTAATTATGTCTAAGGTCAGTGAGTACTTTGGGGGCGTATGGGGCTTTATCCATTCGAACTTTAATATCGAACTTTTCTATGGCCATTCGAAGTATTCAGCAAATATGTACAGATTATTGCAAATCATTTTGGCCCAAATTAAATTGTCGCAAAGTAATTTGGCGCACACTACTCCTGCCACGCCAAATCGTCAAATCGCCAAATGTCGAAAATTTGAAAATTTTAACTTTTTCTACCGCAAAGTTATTTTGGTTAAGGAAATTATGTAAATCGATATTTTTTTACCCTTTATTACACCAAAACCAACTCACATCTAGTCTGTTTGGTATATTCGCCTTTGCATAGGCATCCCGATGAGGCACTCAAACAGGGTCCTCTCATGCACAGTCTTGGCACAAGAACCGCAACTGTCAGTGCAAGGAATCACCAACTTCCAGCTGGACCACACTCCATTGTCTGGGCAACAGTTCCCATAGCTGACTGTAGTGGAGCTGAGGGACTAGCTGTGGATGTGGGTGCAGAGGGACTAGAAGAAGTAGAGGTACTAGGGTGGGAGTGCTGGCTGATTTAGTGGTGGGGGTACTTGTAGTCGAGTTGGCTCCATCGATTCCACAAGTAGTAGCTCCATTAAGTGTAACTAGTTTAAAGGAGAACAACAAGATTCTCGAGGGGCTGGACAAGGCGTGGGGTTGCAACACTCTTCAGCGGAAGCACTTCCTCTAAAGCACAGTAGAGTGTATAATTTTCAGCTTAACTTTTTTTAGTTTTTTTGCCGAAATTCGGCCAAAAATGGGTTAAATTGTGGGAAAAAATAGCAGTCGAAAATAAATTTTATATTTTTTTCACTCATCTCGGCCCTTTTTTTATTTAAATTAAAAATAACTGGTAAAATTTAAAAAAAAAAAGAAATGGGTTCACGATAAGTGAAAAGAACCATATATTCTGCAGGGTGTACAGTCAAATCTCAATTTCACGCCACTCGTTTTAAAAAAAGGTGTCATAAAATCGAGAGGCCAGATTAATTAAAGGGTTAATCCCGAATTTTTCGTTTTTTGAACGTGATTTTAGAGCCACAAGAAAATTTTATAATGCTGTTTTAATTTAGACTTTTATCGTACGGTTCTGACTTTTTTGAACTAGCTTGTAGCCCTGAATCTCAGCTTTCTAACGGGTTATCAAACTCTAAAAAGTCATTTCAGAAATGTGAAAATTAACCAATTTGAAAAAATTACAGCTAAATACTTCAAAACCCCTAAATCTTCTAATCTTTTTCAAACTGATTAGTTTTCACATTTCAGAAAAATGTCTTTTGAGAGTTTGATAGCTCGTTAGAAAGCTGAGATACAGGGCTACAAGCTAGTGCGAAAAATTTCAAAACCCTACAATAAAAGTCGAAATTAAAACAGTAATATAAAATTTTCTTGTGAAATTTGGACTTTTGGTATTCAACTTCAGCTGCACCCTTCATTTACTTCAAAATTTTATGAAACTACAAACCAAGAATGTCTAGCTTTACATATAAATGTCCCAAAACATAAATAAGTTTAAAAAAAAGTAAAAAAATTGTGAAATAATAACAAAAAACGTAAAAATTAGAGAAAAAAACGAAATTGTCGATTTGATCCCCCCCAGACTGAAAAGTGGGTAAAAGCTCATCTGTACTTTATTTCGAAATTTCGAGATGAGAACGCTGGCTAAAAGAGTCTGACCCTTATTACATACGCGAGTCTTTTTGGTGATCAAAGAGGATTTTTCTGTACTTTTTATATATACCGAATAAAAGCTTAGATTTTATGCTGTATTTTACATTAAAAATTATCACATTGATGTGACAAAATGAATGTCACAGCACGAGATTGGTCGAGGTCCAGGTCGAGTTACTACTTCCTCGACCAGGACCTCGACCAACCTAGTCATCACATTAACTTTAGTCACATTAATTAAATTATTTCTGATGTAGAAGATGTCTCAGAATCTGAACCTTTGTTTGGAATATAAAGAATAACAGAAAGTATAGAAAAAATCCTCTCTGATCGACAAACGTTGAAAAAACATGAGTTTGACCTCGACTCGTCTATGTAAGCACCGGGTCTGCCCCTTGGCGCGAACGAACTTTTGGGGGTGACGTAAAATTGAGAGCTGACTGTAACAGCGATAATTTACAGCCATAAAATTTGACCTTTAAAAAATTTTTGGCCGTTGAGAAATGGCAGCAAATTTTGTTACACCCTAGACAAGTGTTTGTAATTTCGCAAGTTTTATTCTGCATATCTGGGTACCATTTTCGGGCACCGTTTTTTATAATAACAAGCTTGAAATAAAATTTTGATGGGACACTAAAATGTGTTGTTAGCAAGTTTTATAAGCATAAAAGCAGCAAAAAAATGTCCTGCATAATGATGGGATCAAATTCGGGTATGCGACAGATATCCCCTGCATATATCCTCCCAACATATTTCCCCAGTATATATAAGGTCGTCCCTAAAGTTCGCAAAATTTTGCCTTGGTCCCTCGAATTGTGTTTTGTCGCATTTTTGAATCTGTTGTTGACCTATTTTCAACTTTTTGTGTTTTGTAGATGGAATATTTCCTTTGCAAAAACACAGCCAGTTTGAAAGAAAAAAAGGCTAAAAAATTCAACAACAAATTTAAAAAACCGTCAAAATGCAAAATGAGGACCAAGGCGAAGTTCCGCGAACTTTCGGAACAGCCTAATACACCCCTGGTATATACCCCCTTGCCCGCAGATATCCGAACTTCTAAACAGAATTCAAGAAATATTCCTACTTGCTGAAATATCATTTAAAAAACATTTCGAATGACAACCATTCTTCGGGATATATGCGGGAGGATAGATACCCATAATTCAAATTTGAGACTCTAAAAACTCCAATGCTAGCTATTATCCTAAAATAGTTTCAAAAAGTCAAAAGCTTACTCGCATGGACATCCGCTCTTCTCCGAGGTGCAAGTTCTTGTGATAGTGACATAACCACAATTTCCACAAGTATCATTGCAGTTGGTAGGAGAAGTCCATTCAGACCATGTGCCACCTGGAGGGCAGGTTGCACCACTTAGTGTAGTTCCTGTGGAACTTGCTGAAGAGGATCCTGACTTTGTAGAGCTGCTTGCACTAGAGGCAGAGGTGGTGGCAGATGGTCCAATGGAAGATGCTTTGGTAGTAGGAGCAGGAGTGGTAGTCACACTTCCTGTACAGCTTATGGTACTTTTGACTGCAGCTGCTTTGTAGGGAGAGCAACAGGAAGTACGGGGATATTTGCAAGGTGCATTACCGCAGCTTTCTTGACTGGTTGGACTTCCACTGCAAGGACACCCATTCTTCTCAGACTCGCAAGTACGACTTTTGGTAGTTGTGCCACAACTTCCGCAAGTATCAGTGCAAGAAGTTCCATTGGACCAATCAGACCATTTGCCTCCTGGAGGACAGGCACTTGTGGTTGGAGTGGTAGTGCCTTTGGTGGTGGTCGGAGCAGGAGTTGAAGCTTTGGTAGTAGTTGGAGCGGGGGTGGTAGCTTTAGTGGTTGGAACTGGAGTTGTGGAAGCAGTAGTTGGTTTAGGTGTGCTTGTGGATGTTTGAGTCGTACTGGCTGGGGTAGTAGTTTTAGTGGTTGGAACTGGAGTTGTGGAAGGAATAGTTGGTTTAGGTGTGGTTGTGGATGGTTGAGTCGTACTGGCTGGGGATTCTAAAGAAAAAACATATTGAACTTCAAAACTACCGAAAAACTTCTACTCACGTGAGCATTCAAACTCATCGCTGATTTTCTTTCCATTGTATGTCCAAGAGTCGACTCGATCGCAAACTACTGTGATTTGGGGTGTGCCTCCATCAGATGAATCGCTTACCGTCTATAATTAAAACAAAGAATTTGTTGTCCGATTACACTCGAATTAAGTATCACCCCAAAAAATTTGATTTCAGGGCAACTTTTTGACTAAGATTTCCAGGGAAAGCAAAAACTATAATAATTTTCATTTTGTGGCTATTCTTTCAAAGACTCAAGAATTAAAAAAATGAAACAAAAATTATATTTTAAATTTCGTAAAAGTTGCAAAACTTACAGTTGGAGCAGACTCCCCAGCATAGTTGACACCTATATGCGATACAGTTGAAGTGTAGGTGCCCTGACATGTGATTGTCTGGGTGCTGCAACCATTTGCATTTCTACTACTGCTAATGACTGTAGCATTGCCCATAGAGACGCCTGGGGACTTGTTCACAAATTTGTTACAATTCCAACATGAATAGACTGGAGAAATAAATACTGTAAGACAGACAAAGAATAATAAAACGGTTACTTGGAGAATTTTCATGCTCGCCATAGTTAAAGAGTTTCAAAAATTTAATGCTTGGATTGGCTGGCAAATGGATATATTTATACCAATATTAGACTTATCCCATTTCGATGGTTGATAAAGAAGTAGGAAAGGAGCAAGAGCCGACATACCGGTGAGCAAAAGTTAAGCTGCACAAACTTTGGTGTTAGCCACCATTTTGCACAGAATAGATCAAGACTGGGGCTGGTATGCAAAAAAAATTAATTTGCAACGCTATAAATCCGAAAAGTCACTATTTGATATTTACCTGGCCTATTCTATTTGAGTAGAAATGGCAAAAAAGTTCCTTGATATCACAAGCCTTGGTGAATAAAATTTTTAAATTGAATAAATTTTTGAGAGCTGTACAAACAAGTAAAAAACGCTAAAAACCAAAAGACTGAAAAGACACGAACTAAGACACTAATTGGTTTACAATTTGAAGTTAACAGTGGGATAAATGTGAGCAAAACCTAATAACCCTTTGTCATAATGCCAAATGAGAAAAAATTTCAAGGGGGGGGGGGCTAAAGCATGGTGTGCCAAATCGATAAATTTATCGATTTCGATAAAATCGATTCAAACGAGAATTATTCAAAAAAAATCGATAAAAGTTTTATCGATTTTTACCGATTTTTACACAAACTTTGGTGTTAGCCACTTCTCGCAGAGTTTCAGCAGAAAGAATATAAGAAAATACTATGATTATTTTGTCGTCGATTTAAAAAGGAGCTACCCAGTTTCTGCAATTAGATGTTATAATAAAGTACTGTTTCGTAAAAGTCAAAGTTCGCCAAAAACAAATTTCAACAAAGCGCATTTCTGAAAAGACCTGTTTGTGCAACATCCATTTGACAATTATACGTTTGACAAAAGAATTGTTTCGGAAAATTCGACCTTTTTAAACTAAAGATTTGCTGTTATTTTTTGGACTTTTAATGATCTTAGATAGCGATGGATGGGATAAGTGATGAAGACCAGTTGACAGAATACCAATTAAGCGATGGCGAAAATCGGCAAGCTTTTCAAATCGTGGATTAAGAAGAACAGCCTGTGGTTCGAGGGAGAGCAAACGAAAGGTCTGCTACAGCAATGACAGAAATTTTTAGTCTGAACAAGCCAAACCAAGTGGTCGTCCACTTAGAGCAAAAAAAACTTACGTTTTTCATGTTCCATAACCTGTTTTTTGGAGTAATTCGGGAATGTTGAAGAGGGTTTGATAATAGTAAAATGAAGTTTTATATGGTATTTTTTGAGTTTTGGTAAAATCAATTATTTCCCAATACTCAAAAAACACCATACAAAACCTCATTTTACTAATATAAGACCATCTTCAGCATACCCGAATTAGTCTAGAAAACAGGTTTTAGAACATGAAAATCGTTGAAAAAAATTCAATCCGAGTGGACGACCACTTGCTTTAGCTGGGCAAAGCTTTTCCTTGCTGCTAAAAGACTTCTTTTTGCTCCCAAAGGACTTTTTTTGCTGCTAATTTTTTTGCTGCTTTTTTTTGCTCCCAAAGGACTTTTTTTGCTGCTAAAATACTTTTTTTTGCTGCAAATATGCTGCAAATATTTTGCTTCACATGCCTTCTTCGCAGCATTTTTCACTAGAAATATCAATTATTATACATATTTTGCGGTCAATTTGTCCACAATCAATGCGTCCACAGTCAATTCGTGCATTCGCCAATTCGTCCAATTCGTGCATTTCGTCCACACGTCAATTCGTCCACAGATCAATTAATCACACTTTCGAAACCTAGGTAGTTCCTTATTCTCCAGGTGTGGTCCGGCTGAACAACTTAAGTACCGCCTAAAAATTTCGCGGCAAAAACCGACTTTTCATACACACTAAATTTATACACACTAAATCACTCAAGGCACTGCTCTAGGCATGATATAATTATATACATCCTCAGTCTGAATGATTCCCTTAATTTTAAGGTCGACTACCTGGTATTTATGCATTTCAGGGGCAAAAATTAAATAAAAACTTAAATTTTGGTTCAATTTTTTTCCAAAAAATTGATTTTTCATTTAGGAAGGTATCAGAAAATAGCTTTAAATCCTTCTGAGCGTAAAAAAGTTACTTAGCAGATGTTTAAACACTTTTCTCAAATCAATATAAAGTGCAACCCCCCCCCCGTCCAAGTGCATATGTCGCGACTACCTTAAAGTGGGTACTGTTTTTTTTAATAAATAACCCAGGGTATTAAAGATTCTAGGTAGTCAAAACAGGATTTTGGTCTCAACAAAATGTTTTCAGCACACAATTTTGGGTTGAATAGCATGGTTTATTCGTTCCTAAGAAATGATAAAAGTTTTGTGGACAAATTGACCGCAAAATATGTATAATAATTGATATTTCTAGTGAAAAATGCTGCGAAGAAGGCATGTGAAGCAAAAGAATATTTGCAGCAAAAAAAGTATTTTAGCAGCAAAAAAAAGTCTTTTTGCAGCACGAAAAGTCTTTTTGCAGCAAAAAAAGTCTTCTTGGAGCAAAAAAAAGTCTTTTTGCAGCAGACAAAATTAGCAGCAAAAAAAGTCCTTTGGGAGCAAAAAAAGTCTTTTTGCAGCAAAAAAATTAGCAGCAAAAAAAGTCCTTTGGGAGCAAAAAGAAGTCTTTTAGCAGCAAGGAAAAGCTTTGCCCGCTTTAGCTGGGGCATGGATTGTCCAGTAGAACTGTAGATCATAGAAAAACATTTATAATTTAAAAATTTCGTTTCAAGACGAAAATATCACAACCCAGGTACTAGTACACTACCTGAGTCCTCTGACCCGGATACGACTACAGTCAACTCTCGTTTATCTGACACCCCAGGGGACCGGCCTTAGGGTGTCGGATAAACGAGGTGTCAGATAACTGGAATGTCAGATAAACGAGGTAATTAATCCAATTCAAGGCTAAGGTGTCAGTTAACCGAGTTTTTCAATTTATTCAAACAACCAACAACCAGGCGTGTTGTTTGCACCTTGAAAACATTTTGCAGCATGTTTCAGACACAATAAAATATCGAAAAGTGGTTGAAACATGATTTTGAGCGAGTACGGCTAAAAACAATCTATGACCAAAGAGAATAATTCTATGGCCAAAGAGAATAATTCTATGGCCAAAGAGAATAATTCTATGGCCAAAGAGAATAATTCTACGGCCAAAAAGAAGAATTCTATGGCCAAAATAAAATATTCTATGGCCAAAAGCGAGAATTCTATGGCCAAAAGGAAATTTATCCAAAAAAAATGCAATAATTTAGGCGCTAATTAGGCCCTGAATTTGATTTTGTGAATTTTTTGAAAAATTCAAGCAAAAAATAAGGAAGTGTCAGCCTACAATTGCATGGTGAAACCGATCTGTTGACCGAAACTTCGATTTCGCCCACCGAAACCCCGAAAACCAAGGTACGTACCACTTATTCAGGTGAATATTCATCCATATGACCCGGAATTTTTTTTATGTCAGAATCGAAAACCAACTACCGTATCATACGTAGAATCGTGCGGCAAATCGAGTTTGATATGACTAAAACTACGAATTCACCCACCCGAACCCGAACCGGTGGTGGGTATCCCTAGGGTCAGGTGGATATCCACCTGGATGGCTTGAAAAATAAAGTCAAGTCAAATTTTTAAACAAACCACGATATCATACGTAAAATTGTGTAAGGAATTGGGTTTGATAAGACCGAATTTGAGATTTCCCGTCTTAAAGGCTGAAACCTGGGTGGGTACGAGCTGGTCAGGTGGGTATCCAGATGAATAGCCAAAAAAATAAAAATTTAGTCAAATAGGATAATAAACCATGCTATCGTATGTAAAATCGCGTAAAAAATTTGATTTGTTAAGACCTAATTCCGATTTTACTTACGCGGAGGCCGATAACAAGGGTAGGTACTAACTGATCCATCTGGATATCCACATGGATGGGCTAAAAATGAAAATTCCGCCCAAATTTAAAAAATCAATTATTTGAAAGTGAAATCGTGTCGAAAATTAAATTAATTAATACTACAATTACATTTTTCGCCATTTAAATCTCAAAACGGTTAATGTTTTCTAGTGTGAGGCACACATCCACTTGGCTAGCCATAAAACCCTTGATTTATAGGGTTTAGTATGCAAAATAGAAATTTTGGTCCCATAAAACAAGACTTCTGACACGTTTTCACATGTGGTAGCATAATTTGTATATAATTTGAAAAAAAATAACTTTTTCAGGCTATCCAGGTGGCCTGAATAGTACCACCTAACCAGGTGGTACCCACCCAGGTTTCTCCCTTGAGGTGGGGAAAATCTCAAATATGGTCTTATCAAACACAATTCCTAGCACGATTTCGCGTATGACATCATGGATCTTTTTTGATTAAGACCATCATTTAATTTTTCAGTCCATCTAGGTCAATATTCACCTGGGTTCTAGTGCAGAATCAGTTAGCATATTTGCCTTCGTCCCCCTGTTGTTTTAATTGTAAAACAAATTGGTCCCCCCTGTCCATCATGGTTATGTTAATATGGTGATTATGGTAATTATGGCGATTATAGTTAACATAATCACCTTCAAAACAACAGGACCAAGTTGTTTTTCAATAAAAAAACAACAAGGGGGACCAAGGCAAATTTTGGCAACTGCTTTTGCACTAGGGCCACCAAAATGCACTATCCACCTGTTCCGAGGGGTACCCTCCCAGGATACGGGGTTCGGGTTAGTGAATTCGGAGTTTTGGTCTCATCAACCCAATTCACCACACTATTTCCCATAGGGTAGTATTTAATTTTGCCCCTAATTACTGAAAAATGCCCCCTAATTTGAATTGCCCCCTAATTGCTCAAAAATGCCACCTAATTGCTAAAAAATGCCCCCTAATTTGCTGAAAAAAGGCCCCCTAATTTTTCTCTCTCATCGTTTTTAGTCAAAATTTCGCGGGAATTTGAATTTTTTAGTCAAAAAAATAACTTGGATTGGTCAGAATCTTACTCCGGAATGGCCAGAAGCACCTGAAAGTTGGTTTTTTGGGGGTTTACTAAAGGGGGAGTAAAATTAGGGGGCATTTTCACCAATTAGGGGGGCGTTTTTCAGTAATTAGGGGCAATTCAAATTAGGGGGCATTTTTTCCGAAATTAGGGGCATTTTTCAGCAATTAGGGGGCAGAATTAAATATTACCCATTTCCCATATCATACCATGTTTTTTTTAATTCAATTTTTTTTAATTTAAAGAGTGGAAAAAGATACATCGCAAAAGATATAACACGCCTCAAAAAGAACTTTTTTTCTGACTTTGGGGGTAAAACGGTGTTTTTCCCATGACCGAAAATCTCGAAAATCGACCTAATATGACCCGAACAAAAAAAATGAAAAAGAGTAGTTTTGGGAAACTCGTGCTTTTGTCCCGTCGATGAGACAAATATGCCCTTTTTGGAAAAGTACTCTCAAAATTACTCATCCAAAAAAAAGGGCAAAAAAAGCCGATTTAAGAGAAACTCACTAATTGTCCGGCTGACGGGGCAAAATTCGTCACCTCCGGAAAGTGCTCATTATATGCCCAAGATAGGGCACATCCAGAGCACTTTTGGATGGCCTTGTAAACGCCATGAAAAGTTAGTCGGAAGTGCACTTTTCACAGATTGACTCAGGATGAGTGGGTGACCAAAATGAGGGGGGGGTAAATTTTTTGCGAAAAATCGATTAAACGGATCATATTTCCGGTCAGATGGGCTTAATCGCTCAGGATTCCTCACTATCCATTCTAAACCACCTCAAATTACAGCAGACCACACAATTTCGAGCGATTAAACCCATCTAACCGGAAATCTGATCCGCTCAATCGATTTTTTGCGAAAAGTTCACCCTTCTTTCTGAGAAACTCCCTAAAAACCAGTTATTTTTGGGTTTTTTCCATTCTGGATAGGGTTCTGAGCGATTCTAAGGGGTGATGTAGTGGTTGCTGGTTCGAATCCACCTGGGTGGCTACCTTTTGAATCTCCCTTTTGGTTGAAAAAGACATTGTTTGAAAATCTTTTTTTTAAACAGATTTTGCGTGAAAATACCGATGCTTGTAAACGACGTTGTTTGAACGTCCTTTTCTTGGATGGATTTTGCGCGAATCTCCCATTGTTTGAACGGATTTTGCGCGTATCTCCCATTGTTTGAACAGACTTTGAGTGAGTCTCCCATATGTTCCAACCTCCAATGTCTGAAAATGCTTTTGTTGCAGGTGGATAGATTTCAAATCCGGGAATTTTCAGTTTTTGTTAAAGTATTTTTTGTTAAAGTCCACCGTTTGTTGTACCGAGTCGTAGCTGTACAGGTGTCCCAAAAAAAATCCCTACGCTTCAAGGGCACAGTACGACCATTTTTTCATTTGACGTTTTCACAAACGATATGTAATTTTTTAGCCCTGGAGTTTCTCTATCGAGTGGTATACAGGGATGAGAATTTCGGTCTAACTAGGCCTTTTTCCTTAATAGCTGGGATTCCCAAAATAGGCCTGCAAAATTTGAGTTAGGCCTAGTCCTAACTAGGCCTTTTTTAGGCCTAGGCCTTTTCGGTCTAACTAGGCCTATTTTAGGCCTTTTTTAGGCCTATTTTTTGGCGGGAATTTGAAATAGTTTTATTTTTCAAAGAATTTTTTTGTGCTTTGTGATAAGGATAATACTTTTTTCCGGCCCAAATCCACGCTTTTTTCAAATTCTTCGTTGCTCAAGGCTAGGTTATTACGATTGGCATGATTATTTGGACTAATTTCCGTAGTTCCTCTACTAATTCAACCTGTTTTCTTTTTACAGTCAATATGTCTATATAGTATTTGGACTATGTCCGTCAGGTTTTTGACTACAAAGTTTGTTCGCAGCATAAGTGGCCTTAGAGCTAATTTTTTTTAGCTAATGTTTGACGCACAATTGTCTGGAGATGTGCCCTTCTCGAAAGTGCGAAACCATACTCCCACACCCCAGCGAGCTATGTGCCTTGGAAGTTCACCCGAAAAGTTCACCCCTTCTTTCTGAGAACTCCCTAAAACCAGTTATTTGGGTTTTTCCATTCTGGATAGGGTTCTGAGCGATTCTAAGGGGTGATGTAGTGGTTGCTGGTTCGAATCCACCTGGGTGGCTACCTTTTGATCTCCCTTTTGGTTGAAAAAGCCCAATTCACCACACTATTTCCCATAGGGTAGTATTTAATTTTGCCCCTAATTACTGAAAAATGCCCCCTAATTTGAATTGCCCCCTAATTGCTCAAAAATGCCACCTAATTGCTAAAAAATGCCCCCTAATTTGCTGAAAAAAGGCCCCTAATTTTTCTCTCTCATCGTTTTTAGTCAAAATTTCGCGGGAATTTGAATTTTTTAGTCAAAAAAATAACTTGGATTGGTCAGAATCTTACTCCGGAATGGCCAGAAGCACCTGAAAGTTGGTTTTTTGGGGTTTACTAAGGGGGAGTAAAATTAGGGGGCATTTTCACCAATTAGGGGGGCGTTTTTCAGTAATTAGGGGCAATTCAAATTAGGGGCATTTTTTCCGAATTAGGGGCATTTTTCAGCAATTAGGGGCAGAATTAAATATTACCCATTTCCCATATCATACCATGGTTTTTTTAATTCAATTTTTTTTTAATTTAAAGAGTGGAAAAAGATACATCGCAAAAGATATAACACGCCTCAAAAAGAACTTTTTTTCTGACTTTGGGGGTAAAACGGTGTTTTTTCCCATGACCGAAAATCTCGAAAATCGACCTAATATGACCCGAACAAAAAAAATGAAAAAGAGTAGTTTTGGGAAACTCGTGCTTTTGTCCCGTCGATGAGACAAATATGCCCTTTTTGGAAAAGTACTCTCAAAATTACTCATCCAAAAAAAAGGGCAAAAAAGCCGATTTAAGAGAAACTCACTAATTTGTCCGGCTGACGGGGCAAAATTCGTCACCTCCGGAAAGTGCTCATTATATGCCCCAAGATAGGGCACATCCAGAGCACTTTTGGATGGCCTTGTAAACGCCATGAAAAGTTAGTCGGAAGTGCACTTTTCACAGATTGACTCAGGATGAGTGGGTGACCAAAATGAGGGGGGGGTAAATTTTTTGCGAAAAATCGATTAAACGGATCATATTTCCGGTCAGATGGGCTTAATCGCTCAGGATTCCTCACTATCCATTCTAAACCACCTCAAATTACAGCAGACCACACAATTTCGAGCGATTAAACCCATCTAACCGGAAATCTGATCCGCTCAATCGATTTTTTGCGAAAAGTTCACCCCTTCTTTCTGAGAAACTCCCTAAAAACCAGTTATTTTTGGGTTTTTTCCATTCTGGATAGGGTTCTGAGCGATTCTAAGGGGTGATGTAGTGGTTGCTGGTTCGAATCCACCTGGGTGGCTACCTTTTGAATCTCCCTTTTGGTTGAAAAAGACATTGTTTGAAAATCTTTTTTTTAAACAGATTTTGCGTGAAAATACCGATGCTTGTAAACGACGTTGTTTGAACGTCCTTTTCTTGGATGGATTTTGCGCGAATCTCCTATTGTTTGAACGGATTTTGCGCGTATCTCCCATTGTTTGAACAGACTTTGAGTGAGTCTCCCATATGTTCCAACCTCCAATGTCTGAAAATGCTTTTGTTGCAGGTGGATAGATTTCAAATCCGGGAATTTTCAGTTTTTGTTAAAGTATTTTTTTGTTAAAGTCCACCGTTTGTTGTACCGAGTCGTAGCTGTACAGGGTGTCCCAAAAAAAATCCCTACGCTTCAAGGGCACAGTACGACCATTTTTTCATTTGACGTTTTCACAAACGATATGTAATTTTTAGCCCTGGAGTTTCTCTATCGAGTGGTATACAGGGATGAGAATTTCGGTCTAACTAGGCCTTTTTCCTTAATAGCTGGGATTCCCAAAATAGGCCTGCAAAATTTGAGTTAGGCCTAGTCCTAACTAGGCCTTTTTTAGGCCTAGGCCTTTTCGGTCTAACTAGGCTATTTTAGGCCTTTTTTAGGCCTATTTTTTGGCGGGAATTTGAAATAATTTTATTTTTCAAAGAATTTTTTGTGCTTTGTGATAAGGATAATACTTTTTTCCGGCCCAAATCCACGCTTTTTTCAAATTCTTCGTTGCTCAAGGCTAGGTTATTACGATTGGCATGATTATTTGGACTAATTTCCGTAGTTCCTCTACTAATTCAACCTGTTTTCTTTTTTACAGTCAATATGTCTATATAGTATTTGGACTATGTCCGTCAGGTTTTTGACTACAAAGTTTGTTCGCAGCATAAGTGCCTTAGAGCTAATTTTTTTTAGCTAATGTTTGACGCACAATTGTCTGGAGATGTGCCCTTCTCGAAAGTGCGAAACCATACTCCCACACCCCAGCGAGCTATGTGCCTTGGAAGTAAATAATAATTTTTTGCTAGACAGAAAAATTAAAAAATTAAATTTTGAATTAGCACCTTTAGTTTTTGGTACCAAGATGTGCTCTATCCACCTGAAGGATACACCAACCACCTGAAGGTTTATAACTGCCTACAATATGACTTAACTTCCTTTAGGGTGACCTATCTATACAGAGGGTACACCAATCATCTGTAGAGTACCTAAACTGCCTAGAAGCATCGTAAACTGATCAGCGCTACTTCATTCACCTGGAGGATACCCAAGTGGTAAAACATACTCTAACTGCCTGGAAGCTTTTCTAACCGCCTGGAGGGTACCTGTCCTGCCTGGAGAGTGCCCTAATCCACTGGATTGGATTAAGCCCCAAAAAGATACACCAACTATCTAGATGTTACACGGGATGTACACTGGATGTTATAATCTGCTTAAAACATGAACTAGCTGCTATGTGCCGTAATTACGGAAAGGCTCAGCTTGCCGGCTCGATCAGGGCCTCTACGGGAGGTATAATGGACCTGGATATTGTGTCAGACAGTAACCCTAACCACTCTGAGGGTATATAGACTCCGTGGAAAGTACTGGACACTGGCTCAAGATTCGCGGAAAATTTGCGCTGAGTGTGGGCACCGGCGCCAAATGAGTAAATACGTCAGTAGCTGAAAAGAAAATTTTGAAGCCGGTGTCAATGTCCCATATGGCGAGATTCTGACGGTGGGTATTAGCGCTAAGTGCTGACACCAACCATATACAAAAACGGCTCTGGACACCGGCACCGGAAAATTGTCAATTTTGCCTGGCAACCGATCAACTATTGGCTGCGATGATTTGAAAAGAGTATTCTCTCCCTATAATTTACACGCTACATAATGTACTCTTCAGTTACGACCCCTGCATGATTTCGACTTTATTGCTTTTCTAACAAGGCGATGCCATGCCCCTTTCAGGACTCTTAGTCAGGTAAATGTCTCGTTGAAATTACACTTTTGCTTCATACAGCTTTCAAGCAAGCTGATTATGTGTATATGGTCATGTGAACTAAAGTATTTAACTGCAGTGAAAACTTCAAATTATCTCTAATGGAATTGACTTTAAACCACGCATTTGATTAAACATCCTCTTATTCAAGGCTACTAGAAAACAAGAACAAAATGAGCAAGAGAACACCCACAAATCGCGCTTGATGATCAATTGGTGAGAGAAGCTAGCCAGTGGTTCGAAAATTCCAAAATCTCACTATTTGCATATGCTGTGTTCAGTGTGGTAAATCCACCGGTGGATCCACCCATGGGCGTAGCCAGGGGGGGGCTGAGGGGCTATAGCCACCCCCCCGTCAGGTTTTTCGAAAAAAATTGTTAATTAAAAACACTATAAAACTCGAAAACGGTGTAGGGAAAATGACCTCTCGGGGTGCTTTAGCCCCCCCCCCCCGTCAGATTTTTCTGGCTACGCCTCTGGATCCACCGGTGGTGGTGGAAATTTTGGGTAGCCACCAGTGGCGGTGGGTGGCTGCCAACAAATTACAACGCTATAGTGAAGAAAAGAAATAAAAAGGAAACCCGTGAATCTGACAGTGACAAAATCATTGATTGGTTTTGGTTTGCTTTAATACCTGAATAAGCAAAATTACTGATGAATAATAACTGTGAAAAAGAAAACAGGTTGAATCAGTAGAGGAGCTACGGAAATTAGTCCAAACAATCATGCCAATCGTAGTTACCTAGCCTTGAGCAACGAACAATTTGAAAAAAGCGTGGATTCGAGCCGGAAAAAAGTATTATCCTTATCACAAAGCACAAAAAATTCTTTGAAAATAAAATTATTTCAAATTCCCGCCAAAAAATAGGCCTAAAAAAGGCCTAAAATAGGCCTAGTTAGACCGAAAAGGCCTAGGCCTAAGAAAGGCCTAGTTAGGACTAGGCCTAACTCAATTTTCGTAGGCCTATTTTAGGCCTCAAAATAGGCCTAAAATAGGCCTAGTTAGACCGAAACCCTCATCCCTGGTGGTATATAAACATTTCATTACGAAAAAAAAAATTTATAAATTGACAGGACAAAATTTAAAATCTCGATTTCAAATCCGGGAATTTTAAGTTTTGTCAAAGCGAAAAATTTGTAACTGACTTTTAGGCTGCTCATTAGTAGCCAATTTTTTGAATTTTCCGTATGTTGAATAAACCCCCCCCGCCAATTTTTTATCACAAAAATGTCTCAAACACATGATTTTCTCTTGCGGTCCTCTTTATATTGGCACATAAAATGTTTCCAATTTTGCTTTTAAAAGTCACCATTTGGCTCCTAACACATTTTAGGGTCATTTTGGAAGTCGACAGGCATTTCGAAAACTCGGGTTTTTTTTATTCTCAGTTTTTTTCAAAAGGCCATATCTCAACACGCAGACCTAAATTTTTATCCATGTAAAATGGATTTTGTAGCTCTTGATATGCGCACACCATGAAACTAACAGCTCTTAAAAAGATTAAAGATTTTTTGGACCATTAAATACTTTAACAAAAACTGAAAATTCCCGGATTTGAAATCGAGATTTTAAATTTTGTCCTGTCAATTTATAAATAATTTTTTAGTAATAAAATGTTTATATACCATTCGATAGAAAAATTCCAGGTCTACAAAGTGACATATTGTTTTAAAAAAAGTGATATAAAAAATTGTCGGACGGTGCCCTTGAAGCGTAGGGACTTTTTTGGGACCCCATGTACCGAAAAATTCACTCGATAGGGTCCTCAGAATGACACCCGGGAGGGTCCGTTGTCAGCCATAAATATGTTCTTCATCACTTCACAGCCCTCCGTTCAATTGTACTTCGGGCCTTGCTTAGTTGTTTTCAACTTGCTGATTGGCAGATTTATTTCACAGAAGGGGGCAAAGACCCTCCCTTATATTCTCTGTGAGCCTCTTTCTTTCTCTGGTTCACTCAAATTGGGATATCAGCATTGTTTATTCTTCAAGCTCTGTTCTCTTTCTTCTATTGTGTGAGCATTATCAGTAAAACAATCACACACAGCTTGATTGATTTTTTTAGGGCCGAAAAGGGATGATTTCTTTAATTCCTCTGTTCTCCTAACTCCTAGCCCAGACAATTTGGTTCTAAATCTGTACGAGGGGCATGCTTGGCTACAGTGCAGCTTATTGTCTGCTTTTATAGTACATGTTTGTTCTATATGCTATTAGCTTTTTGTTGTGTTGCTGCCCAATGTTTCTTTGGTTTGCTTTTCGGCTATTACAAACCTTGTGTCTTCTAATAGGCTACCCCCTATAGTCACTGAATTTGGGGAATGAGTCATCGGAAATCAATGAAGTTGATGTAAGATGTTTGTTTACTTTTGTCAATTTTTGGTAAACTGAGAAAAAATGGGTAAACTCTTTTTGTGTGTGTTTTACATCTCCTTTGTTATGGTCAAAGTCTTGCAGATTTTGCAGCTGTGTCCGAATTATGGTACAAGTTCAGTAAATATTTTCAACATACTATTGTTTGCTCTAAACTTTTCGACTATAACTGTAGAAAAAAGCCAGGCAATTTTTTTGTTGTTGCAAATCTCTAACAAATTCAGCCAAAGTGGTTGAAATATCAAAGCAATGTATTTTTTCGGCTGAAATATACCATGTGAAGATGACTATTAAACAGGGCTTCCAACTCAAATTTTCAAAAATGAAACAAATTTTGGAAAAATTAGATTTCGGGACTAAAAATCAGATTTTCTAGAATTTATGGTGTTTAAAATCAACCAAATTTTTAAAAAATCAGATTTTGGCTCTAATGTCTGATTTTTAAAAACTCCTGGTGTCTAAAATCACCTTTTTCTGATTAATTAACCCAAATGGTAGCCCTGCTATTTAATGAATATTTGTTCTTAGCCCAAGAGTTTAAGCGCAGGTTGAACCCCGAAATCGGGACCAAAAGGATCATTATCACTGATTTCATGTTGCAGAAAATTGGTCCTGCTTATTTCTGACTCACTTTTTTTGGTGAACCGAGCATAAGTGAATGTGATTCATATCTTATCAGATTTATTTAGAAGATTGTAATGATAGACTGTATTCAATTTCCTAATTTCATTGTTTTTCAAGCTTATTCAACTAGTTTTGCTTGTTGTTATATTCGGCTGTAACATTTGGTCAATTGGTCGATGCCAAACATGTCGATGCCCTTGTCTAGAAAGGCATTCATATTTATTCTTCTTCTTCTCCTATTCTTCTCAATCGCTAATATTGGTGTTGCGAATGATATTGTCCAGGATCATATGGGCCAGTCCTGGACCATCTACAAACAACCCAATGGACAGTCGTTCCTCTACAAGGTGATTTTTTATTTCGCTCATTGACAGAGTCAAAATGGCCACAAATCATGATTTCGGATTGCTCACGGTCCTTTTTATTTTACGAGTCAGTTTTTTATCTCAACCATTTTTTACTTTAACCATCTCGAAATTTATAATTCTATTTATTGATATTTTTTGTGCTTTTATAACTTTTAATTATGTTGTTATGCTAAGGTCTTCCCTCTTCACATGAATTTTTTGGAATCTGAAGCTAACTGCAGGCAGTATGATGCTCATCTTGCCTCCTTCCACTCTCCCACCGAATATGAATTCATCAGAGGTAGGCTTTGCATTTATTAATTTTTGGTTAGCTGCATTACTTTATTTCTGAAAAAATTGTCAAGTCCTCTGCGATATTTTTCAAAAAGTTCTGCTGTACAAATTGATGCAGTTTAAAAATATATCTAGAAGACCCAGACATATTAGGATATTTTTGTTCTGCCTTCCCCTGTTGTTTTTTCGTGTATAATTTGAACTTTTGCCTGAAAAGAATAAGCAACAACGCAAAAATAAATTCTTGAGATTTGCTCAAAAAAGTTTTAGATACAGTTAAGTCTCGATACAACGCGACGCCGACAAAAAAAGCAACCCTATGGACCAACACGAAAAATCCATGCAATGGAACTAGTAATGGAATAGGGTTCACGGGGTGTCAAACGCATAGAACGGCAAAATCGTCGTTGGCTTTCTGTCATTAACCGTTTGAATGTGACCCTATTGTCTGCTGTTTTTTTTAACGACGCCTTAAAAATTTGGTTCCCGCCTAGGGTCCGACACTATTTTTATTCCAAATTTAAAATTTTTCTTTAGTCTTTCGTCAATTTTTTTTATCAATCTCGTCAAAAAGTTGCAAGGATTCCGATTTCGTAATTTATTTTTCCAAATTACGCTATATAAGCGGAGATATGAGGTCTATTAGCTTACTGAAACATGTCACTTTTTGTAAAACTACTAGGTTAATTTAAAAATTGACGGCGAATTGGAAAACCAAATACGCCATGAGAAAGCTGAGAAAAAATACTACATTATGGCCAGCCAGAATATTTTTTGAAAAAGAAATTTTGGAAAAAGCCATTTGAAGTTGGGGGTTGACTCTGACAGACGTTAATTCAAATTTCTTTTTGTTCAAAGTGTATAAATTATAGTAACTCCAATTTAGACCTGGTGATGAATGAGCCAGCTACATCTACTACTAATGACTTTTGGCTCGGTCTATACAACAAGAATGAGGAAGAAGATAGTGTGACCAAGTACATATCTATTTCGTGGATGGTACCCACTTCGTGCCCTGGAAAAAATATCAGTAAGCAGTTATTTTTATTTATTGAAAGACCCAGTTTATTAATTTTCAGGTATTTCACCGTTGACTTTAATCCAGACGCTACAGGCACCTCCAACGAACTTGCCCACTTGCCTGAATCTCTGTTTTGCATGGATTACAAAGCCTATCGTCCAGTTGACTCAGCACCCAGTCTCAAAGCTGAAGATGTGCCTTTCGAAATTACTATTCACAATTTGAAGTGTTCGACAAAGTCGAATGCCCACGTTTGCAAAATACCAGCGGAGAAAGCGCTGCCTGCCACTACCACCCAACCAACTACTACTACTGCCGTACCCATTACTATCACCACCGTGCCATCACTACCACTGCTGTGCCTCCACCACCACTAGGGCACCCTCTATAACACACATATCAACATCGACCACTAACACAGAAGTCAAGCTAGAAGAAACTTGGATGAACGAAAGTATCCCTCAAATAATTTTGCCTGACAGGAGCAGCACAACTACTCCATCTATCACCCTTGCCAGAATTGTTATGACGAGACAGGTAACACTACTTTGTGAGTTGACTACAAATTCAGGGCAGTCTTTAAAACTAAAAAGGTTTATTGTACCGAAGTGAGCGTCTTGCTCACAATTTCAAGCTGATCATTTTTAGACCGATCGAGCTACCGAAAAAATTCTTTTTTCCGGATAATTTTAGCATTTGAAGTCCGGTGTACCATAGTGCAAATTCTGTATGGTTTTTTGTCATAACTTTTTTTTCGATAACTTTTATTATTACTTTTTTATGCTTATCAGATGCGGAATTGGTTGCGCTTTCTTATGAGTGTAAATGTGTGTATCGCAAAAAAATTTATGACAAAAACCATACCTAATTTGCACTGTGTTACACCGAACTTCAAAGGCTTTTTTCGGTAGCTCGATCGGCCTAAGAATGGTCAGCATGAAATTCTGAGCAAGACGCTCACTTTGGTACAATAGACCTTTCTAGTGTTAAGCAATAATGGTAAAAGCAAATTGGAGCTCGACTAGTTAGATAAATCGGTTAAATAAAGTTGAAAAAAGTTTATAAGTTAAATAAACCTAAAAGAATTAATCACAAACTTATTCGGTATAATTTTCAGTCTCCCCTGCAACAACTACTCCTCAACAGACAACGCCTGTGCTAGCCTCTGATTTAGAAAAGAGTGGTGTTGCAAACACACTAGTAGTGGTGCCCTACCTAAAGATGGCTCCATGGAAACAATTGTGGATCAATGGGAGAAAAGCAAGGAATTCCCTTTTTATGCTGTACTTTTGCCCCTCCTTATTTGCACTGTAATAGCCGGCCTTCTTGTATTGCTTTGCTGCTGCCATTTTATGAGGAGAGTCTCCAAAGGCAGATACAAGACTGGAACCTACTACCCTTCTGAGCCTAAGACCCAACCTCATGTCTCTTACACAGATTTCTATACAGTCTAAATAAAACAGATGTATTATGTGCATACACTACTTTATATTGATGTTTTTTTGTGAAAACCCGATGCTTTACAATAATCTCTTCATTTTTTATTGTGTAAGATTTACTACAATCTAAAGTGTTCTTTCGCTCAGTCACCCTTTTGATTAATTATGACATTGTTAATTGCAATATATGTGCAAAAATTTTACGAAACTCAAAAACTTTTTTATGGAGCTATTTTTGCTAATTTTTTATTGCAAAGAATAAATTTGGACTATGTACTGGAAAGACCTTACTATAAAGAGGCTGTATATAAACTAGCAAACTTAAAGCTCGTAATAGCAAGTGTCGAAAAAAAATTAAACTCGTAAAAATGAGTTTCATTCGACCGCGAAAACGAGTTTTGAAAAACATGGAACTCGTAAATTCGTGTTCTCACACATCTAAGTGTTATGCACGAAAAGCATTATTTGAGCTATCTTTATTTAATCTAATAAAACTAATATCAACACTACATAAGAGGATAGGAGGGGAGAGCAGGAAGCTGACTAACCCCGTTTAGTGGTTAAGGGGGGGGGTTAAATGAGAGGAAGTGGGTTGAGCTTTGAGCAGATAGAGGAGAGGTGGGGCGGGATTAGGCGTGTAGAAGCCGACTGGGTTTAAGCCTAAACCCATGACACTAGGACCTGAAATTTTCTGATTTGGCTAATCTGAGGCTATCAGAGGCGGCTAATCTGAGGCTAATCCGAGGCTAAGTTATCATGATATTTGGTTAGATTCTGCAATTTTCGACTATATTTAGTTGACTTTAAACAATATCTGACCAATTTTAGACTCTACAACCCGCGTGCCTCGAGAGCCTAGTGGTCTGTAGTTTGGTTTTGAGTTTGACTCTGCATGGTTTCTTTTTTTTTTATTTTTTCGTCCTATTTATAAATTTTTTGTTACCTTAGTCCGTCATAGTCCGTCACGCTATTTTTTCCATTTTTTTTTTCAAATATCTTAAAAAGCATTCAATATGGGAATTCTTAGTTGTAACTTCGGTCTTTTGCAGTACAGTTTTTCACGGAAGACACGAATGTTACAAAATCAGACGGGAAAATGCCCTTAAAAAGCTCAATTTTACCAACAACTCTTTAAATTCACTTACGTTTTTTTCTGCAGGCTTATAAGCAGTGTTGTGCATTTGGCTCGTTTGCGAGCGATCAGCTCGCGCCCCTTCGCCCAAAAGCACGCGAGCTGCTTGCTCGCCAAGTAGCTCACTTGGCGAGCCGTATTGCTCGCGAGCCATATGGCTCGCCAAGTTAAAAAACAAAGTGACAAGCGTTATTCAGCTTGCGAGCCATTTGGCTCGCATCTATTATAAGCGTATGGTTCGGCTCGCGGAGAATAGTGTTAGCTGAAATAACGCCTAAATATTGTTTATTTATTTTTACTTTTTTCAATTTTTACTGATTTGTTTGCAAACAACAACAAAATAAGACATAAATTTAAAGTTTAGACCAGTAATATCTTCAAAACTTACGTAAAAAACGCGAGCCGAAAAATTCGCTCATGTTTGCTAGCCAAATGGTTCGCGATACAAATGGCTCGTATTGTGATATTATTGGCTCGCGTTCGGCTCGCCTTCAAAAAACAAGTAGCCAATTGGCTCGCATATATAAATAAAGGCGACCCATATGGCTCGAACCCATTTGGCTCGCTAGGACATGCGATTTAGGTCTTGCGTTTGGCTCGTGCGAGCCAAATGGACAACACTGCTACTAAGCAATGAGTTCATTATGCTAAGTAAATTGTTTTATGCTCATTAAAAAGCGCATCGTCTGGGCTTTCTGATGGTGTGTCGTTTGCCACGTCCGAAAAAATTATAATATAACACGCCTCAAAATACACTTTTTTATTTCTGACTTTAGGGGGGGGGTGTTAGGCCCTATTTTGCACCATCTTGAAATGTGTAGCCACAAAAACGGGTGAATCTGTACCACGCTCAAATGAAAAGCGCACGATCCTGAGTCAAGATTGACATCGCTTAGTTAACACTTAGTTAACTGAGTATTACTCGAGAAATCCCACAGTTAATTCGCGGTGCAAATCCTGACTCAGGATCGGCACGTGCTCATTCAGGCGATTTTTGATGGATGGTGCAAAATAGTGCCTGCCCCCCCCCGCATCCCTTTTTTTAAGTCAGTAATAAAAAACAGTTTACTTTGGGGCGTGTTATAGGAAAAATTCAAAAGAATCAATTTAGGCTCCTTTTTAATTTAAAACTTTACTAAAATTATAAGAATTTTCTGCACAGAGCCATGTAGAAACAAAAAACTCCACATTCCGAATCAGCATGAAAAACGGCATCTAACAGTCCCTTTAAGTAAAATAATCGGTTCTTGTTGGTTATCGGGACTACCTTGTGACACATGTGGGTAGGTAGTCCCGATAACAAGGTGATAGTCACCTAGGTAGTCCCGATAACCGACAAGAACCAAATAATCTTTTGGGTTGTTCAGCAAAAGTAAAAACTAGTCCAAAAAATAGTTTGACGTAAAAGACTTGCAAAATTAGAGTTAACGAGTTAATGAACGAGTTCATAAATTAACGAGTTCATATCACCTGTGATCTAACACTTGTGTCTGATGCGATTTTTTGTACTCTATCACGTGATATTTTTGTTTTCAAAAGATGCCCTGTAAAATTTTGAGAAAATTACGAAACCAATCCGCAACCACTTGAATTTTCGGCCAAAACCCTTGGGTTTTAGAGGGACTTTGTGGTCAAACTGTTCTGGTTTTAATATTGTGATATTTGCTTGTTGTATAGTGAGTCTTTCTATTAGTTCTGTTGCCCTTTTTCTGCTGATCATTTTGGTATATTGCACTCGCAATTTTCCTACAAAAAGTCGCGCAGGAATATGCCGAACCAAGTAACCTTCAAATTCCATTACCATGAAAACAGCTGGTCTTAACCCTTCTGCTGTAATTTTTGAGTGACTTTTATCAAATTTTCGTGCTAATTTTCCGCTCATCTTGTAGCTCTGGAATTTCTCTACAAGTATTGACCAGGCATCACGCAGTTATAGACAGTTATGACGTGCTCTTGAAAGACTTTAAGTGAAAATTTGACAGGTCAGAAAATGGTGGTTTTGTGAGTTGGACGATGGTTGTCCAAATTTTTGCATACAAATTGCAACTCAAATACACTCATTCGAAAGAACAGATCGTGGCGATCATTTTGACATATCGCGGTCGCATACATGGTCTGAAGAGGAGTAGTGTCAGCATCTCGGGAGATTGTCCACTCTTCTCGAAATGGTCGATTGCTGGAAACGGGTTATTAGGTCACTTCATCACATCCGAACACCCGTACTTCTATATATGAAAATGATCAACGTGAAATTCTGCACTAGAAACAACGGTTGTTCCGTTCGACTGCTAACCGACTCGTTACAAATACTGACTCATTACACCGACTCGTTACATTGACGACTCGTTACACCGACTCGTTACATTGACGACTCGTTACACCGACTGGTTACACTGACGACTCGTTACACCGACTCGTTACATTGACGACTCATTGCACCAACTCGTTACACTGTACCCAAAAGTATTCCAAAAAGGACACTTGGGCAGAAAAAAGACATTTTAACTTATAAAAGGCAAAAGTAATCTTATTCCGTGTTTTTTGCTATTTTGATGCAAAAAAATGATTTTGACTAAAATTTAGAAGCCAATGTTATTTGCGTCCCTGAAGAGGACAAATCTTTTCACAGAAGACAAATCAATAAACCGAGTTACCCTTTTCAAATTTGCGATGCTCTTATTTATTGATCTCAAACAAACTCAGAACATTTCAAACAGAGCTAATGACATATTATAACATTCAATCAAAAAGTGAGATATCGGCCGAATTTTCCCTACGGACAGTTTGCATCGCTTCTTCGACTGGTTAATGGATATTCTGTTCCTCCAAGTCGTCTTCGTTGATAATTTCTCTTAAAAAAATAAGCGTCAAAGTTGAAATATTCAATCACAAATACCTATACTCCGCAGCGTTAATCCCCATGAGCCGGCCAACCCGCTTGAGTTATTTAGACATCTTGCGCACATACACCTCACCACGAAACATGCCTTGATCTGAAGGTAGGAACTGCAGGAGCTTGTCCTAGAAACAATGAAGTAAAATACGAATGAGATGAGAAATCCACAAAAATACTTTTTATGAGTCCAAACTTCGAGTGATTTCCGCATACTCAACTCGCTGTCTTCTTGGTAGCTGCCGTCCTTCATAAACTTCCCAGCATCCAGCTCTTCTGTGTGCGTCACCTAAAGACAGCTTAAAAGCAGATCTAAAACGCTTTTTAAAAATCCTACTTGTTTGAAAATCATCGCCCAATGACCAAGTTTACAGTTAATGGAGAAAAAGATACGCTGCTTACTGTGGTAGCTCTCGGCATGATTAGTAGTTCTTGGACCTGAGTAAGCAAAGAGACGAAAGATTTCCCCTAATGAAAGCCACGTATTTCTTCAAAATTGAAATAATTTTTCATTTCAAGCAAATGAACCTTACTCAAAAGGTCTCAAAACTTATTTTTATTTAGCCTTGAGATCTTGAGTGAATTCGGCGTTTGCGATTCTCGCTTGAAGTAATTGGAGGCACAGAATCCACTCAACCATAGGCGTGATTTGCAATGCACCAAGCGTTCTTACAACCGTTTGTAGCTGTCCATTTGCTTCGTATTCCACTGAAAGTCCCAAACCTTGGATCTAAACCAAATTGTTAAGAAAAATCCCAGAGTAAAAGTTACCTTCCAATAGAGTCCCTGTTTAGCATGAAAAGCGCATAGCTTGACTGCAACACCTAAAAAAACTTCCTGGAAAGAGGAATAAGCGGCGATTTCTGCGTCGAAATTTGCAAATCCAATAGAATTGATGACCCCAGGTTTGAGAGAGACTCTTTGACTGAAAACTGCTGAATATAAGACCTCTGAAAAGACATGAATTTTACCTTTCATCCACATTTTCTTGTAGACTTCTTTTGTCTTTTTCTTGAGCAGAACCGTCACCAGTGGAGTTGCGTGTGTTCGACGTATTAGTCCGAACAGGCGATAAATTTGCTTGGTTCCGAGTGGCGCGTACTTGAAAGTCTCATCCGAAATTATATGCGTGCAATTATGCAGAAGATTGACCCTACCGGAGTATACCCCCTCCCCAATGAAATTTTTTTTTAAGTGTTTCTAAACACCCTATATTGGCCAAAAATTGCCTCAGAAGCTCGAAAAAGACATTATTTTTGAGTTCTGGACCCGTACCAAATATAAAAATTAGTCACTAAATATTTAGTGACTAATAAAAGTGGCCTTTTGGTACTAAATAGAGAAATTAGTCGACTAAATATTTAGCCGACTAATTATTTAGTCGGCTAAATATTTAGACTTTAGTCAGCTAAAAGTCTAATTATTTAGTCATACTAAATATAAAATTGGTGACGAAATATTTAGCGACTAAATAATTAGCCACTAAATATTTAGTCGCTACTTATTTAGCCGCACTAAATATGATGACCAAGGCCAAATAACAAACATATATATCCGACACTAGCTTTTAATGGAATCAACACCTATATTTATCTCAACAACAAGCCAACACATCCAACAAATTCCAATCAAGCAAAATATTCTCTCACAAATCTGTTTCTCTCTTGAATCCCAGTCATTTGACGGCCTTGGTAGAGCTCTTCCTGCGGTTGCTCATCTTCGAATTCCTCTTCATCCTCAGGCTCAGGCATCCGCAGCTCAATGGCAAGATTGTGTAGAACAGCGGTTGAGAGCACAACATCGACCACATTCTCCAGATTGAGCCGAACTTCGCTATGCAGGATTGAGAATCTTCTTTTCCACTGACCGATTCTTTGTTCCACGCCAACCCTTGTCTTCTTGTGTGCCTTATTGTATCTGTAACCATACAATTACAGTCATACAGTAGTAAACAAAAGTCAAATAAACCAACCTTAACTCTGCCGGTGACGATGGTTGGAGAAACGGAGTCATTAGCCACTTTTTACACGGGTAGCCAGAGGAGAATACCACCGATTTCATTGTTTTGGAAGGCATCCCAGAGGAGGCTCGTGCGAAGAATATGGGAATCATGTGTGCAACCTGGATGCCTAGCGACCACATTGGTGAATTGACCTTCGGTGTTCACAACCACCTAATGCACATACATAGATCCTAACTGTAATTGGACAAGTAAGATGAACACTACTTACTTGTACATTGATGGAGTGGCGATTCTTTCTACTGACATAATCCCGCTCCACCTCTTGACTTGGCGCTTGAATGTGGACGTGTGTTCCATCGATGAGCCCGACCAGGTTTGCAAAACCAGCAACTAAAGAGAAAACACGCTTTTCCTTCGCAACATCCTATAAAGCTTCAAAATGAAAATTGTCAAAACTATGAAAAATATGAAGAACGAACAATCGGCATAAAAATAAATTGGTTCGCCTTTCCAGCCAAAGTTGAACAGAATCTTGTGACGCAATTAGAAACGGACTGTTGGCTGATCCCCAAAGTGTCACCGACGTGAATTTGGAATGAATTGGAAGCCAAGTATGCCAGAGCTGCGCAGACTTGAATCTCGATCGGAATGGTGACACCTTTAGTCGTCTCCCGAAATCCCTCCTCAACAAGCTCGCAGATCACCTAAGCTCAAGAGTGAGTCCAGCCAGTGTGAAATCAGTCCAAAATTTATTCCCGGTCAGGCTGCAAATTCAAAAAATTTCCCGAAAGACTCGAGATAGTATAGTCGAAAACCAATCCTATCTTCACCACCGAACATCAAAAGAACATCGGAAAGACATCTATTTTGATCTGAAAGAAAATCAGTAAGTGACCTCAATCATGATTAACCAGGGTTCGGATATCGAAAATAGGTGACGGTGAAAATAGGTGACGGTGAAAATAGGTGACGGTGAAAATAGTGACGGTGAAAATAGGTGACGGTGAAAATAGTGACCACATGGTAAAAATTAAAATTTTCTTATCATATCATTTATCACGAGGTCATGGTCATCTAACCACGGTTATTTAACCATTGTTGAATGACTGTCGGTTATTTAACCTTACTCTTATCAAACCAGCCTTTGAAGTCAGCGTAGTCGTTCTAGGCCTGAAAATTGTGTTGATTTTTTTTCAACCGTTTCAATCGTTTCTCTAGCTTCTATATTTAATATTAAGCTCTCGCATCGAAGAAAAATGTTCTCGGAGGACTCAGCCGCCTGCTTTGAAAACAACGAAGTGCAATCCACGTTGACTAAGCTGTTGGAAGATCTTAACAATGCTGCTGCAGAGGTTTGCTTTTCCGGATTATGCTTGCTAGATTATTTTGGTTATCTAGGTTTCTGAAAGCTGCTTGAATGATTTGTGGGAAGCTGTTGCTATCTCCAATGAGGCCATTGAGAAGGAGCATCAGTCATTGCAGATGCAGATTTCAGACTACTACAAATTCTTGTTGGCCGAGAAGAAGAACCTAGAGTGGAAGAAAGCATGCCTGATGAACAATAGTCGAGACATCAATCTGTAGGATCCAAGCTTTTCTGTATTATTTGGTCGAATAAAAGTCACTTTGTTTATTTTGGCCTCTGAGTCCATCTCATTTACAGACCCAGGCCGTCTCAGGCTTTCTGATGCGCGTGCAAGTGCGCACTGCAGCCGCATTATGTTGTTATTTACTGATTTTCTTCATCATGATTTAATTTGGGTGATATTTAATTTTGCCCCCTGATTACCGAAAATGGTCCCTAATTCACTGGAAAATGCCCCCTAATCTTAAATTGAATTTGTTTCTAAATTTTTACGTTTATTTTTAATCTTTTTTGACCATCATGCAGCTCAAGATCTCAGCTTTGTATCGAGCTCTCAAACTCTATTGAATGGTTTAGAAAATGTAGAAAATTAGGAGTTTGAAAAAATATGAGAAAAACAAAAAGTTACTTCATTCAAACCCCTAAATCTCTATACTTACATGACCATTCGATAGAATCTGATAGCTCGTTAGAAAGCTGAGATCCTGGGCTGCATGAAAGTCAAAAATTTTTTTGAAATTAAAACGTAAAAATCGAGATAAAACTTTCAATTTCGATTAGGGGGCATTTTTCAGCGAATTAGGGGACATTTTTCAGTAATTAGGGGGCAAAATCTAATACCACCCATCTAATTTTAGTAAAAAACAAAGCTTTTAATGATAAATATGATATTTTTCAGCTTTTGAAATTTTTTCAGAAAATCGACTATATTCAAGATATGAGATAAAAAATGATTTATCCTAATCAGTGTTTTCAAAAGTCATAGGCATAGTTTCAAAGTCATAGTCATAGTTACAGTCAAAATTCTAGTCAAACTATGCCTATGACTTTGAAATTATGCCTATGACTATGACTTTGAAACTATGCCTATGACTTTTGAAAACACTGATCCTAATACATTTGAGCTTACTCAAAGTGAGAAAACCTGCGCAGGTTTTCACCTAGCCAATAAGTGTTATTACTTTTTCTCTATTTTTCACTGAGAGTACGCAGCCAATAAGTTTACTCAAGAGTAAAATCAGGCGGTCATTTTGACTTAAAGGGGGGGGGGGGGAACTTTATATACGCATCGCCTTAGGTCACAGGTTCGACTACCACTGGCTGCAGACCTTTTTTTTTCTACTTTTATTTACAAATTTAGTGTCAAAATGTAGCCAAGCTTCTGGGCTTTCATTTGAGCTATCATACAGATGAAAAATTGGTATAGAGTAAGGGCTAAAATATAAAAAAATCCAATTCGATTAAATCCTCAATAGGACTATACCAGTACTTTTCGGTAGTATCCTGGAACTGACGTTTTTCCCCAATTTTAATATACATACTCATTTGCAACCTCACACTCAAAATGTAGCCCTGCTTCTTGCCGTCATTTTCAGCATACGGTTGTATAAAATCATGTAAATTGAAATCGCAAAAAAATCTCAGTTCCTAGTACGCATCATTTTGGCTAGTTTCCTTTGATTTTGGTAGTCATTGCCAAAAATCGCAAAATTGAGGCAGTTGATGACAACAAAGCAGTGCTGGAAATGGTTGCAATCGATTGCTCGATGATTTTTGGACCCAATAGTCAAAAAAACTTACTAAAAAAATCAAATTGAAACACCCCAGAAGGACTAAAACTTTCGACAAAAGGCGATGCGTATATAAAGTTCCCCCCCCCTTTAAATTATGTGAATAAGTTAGAACAGAAACTTGTCTATAACCGCTTTTGACCGTCTTATGGTTGAAAAAATAATGCTTTTGTAGGTCAGGAGTAGTTTCTAGAGGTCGAAATCTGTTATAAACAAGGTCCCGTTACAGATACAGTCGAGTCTCGCTAATCCGGCACCCCGCTAATCCGGCACCCCTCGCTAATCCGGCTCCCCTTGCTAACCCGGCACCACGAGCTTAGTTTGGTTGGCCGCCGAAGAAAACTCTTAATGTTCACCCTCGACAATTCGGCACTCCGGTAATCCGTCACCCTCGCTAATCCGGCACTCAAACGCTGAACACTCCCGATTAACTAACCCTCAGTAATCCGGCAGTCGTATTTAATAAATTAATTAAATACCATTTGTGTCAATATTTTGTTTCAATGGTCTCAATTGGAAGACTTCTTCTTTTAAAAATAACAGCTTAAGAAAGAACCACAGAGTGAATTAACCGATTTTTTTAATGGTTTAATGTGATTTTCGATTGTTAAATTTCGTCTGTAATATCAGGTTGTCCAAAAGTTTGCGACCACCTTTAAACGTATTTGTCTTTGGTTTTTGGCAATTTGTTCAAACAATTTTTTAAATCATAACGCCGTGTTACCAAATTATTTATCCAAGGAGTAGTTTTTTTCGTGTTTTATAATTAAATCCCATCGATGAATCGAATTTGCTAAAAAAGAGACCAGGACTCGGTAGAATACACCAATATAGATGGTGTTTCAAGAAATTCGCCGGTTTTTAAATGGGCATAACTTTTTTTATAGGCCGTTTTCCGAAATTCTGTTTTCATAGATCAATTTCTTGTTCTAGTTGGTTATCGGGACCCATTTTTATCTTGGTCTCCCCTATTGTTTTTTCTTGAAAAATGCCTTGGTCCCCCTGTTGTTTTGAAGTCGACCATGTTCAAGTTGATCATGTTAACCATAATCACCATGATGACAACATTATTATAACTCTAATGGATAGAGGAGACCAAGGCATTTTTCAAGAAAAAACACTAGGGGGACCAAGATAAAAATGGGTCCCGATAACCAACTAGAACCGTTTTCATAGATCAATTTCTCTTAACGGGCAATTTTGTTCAGTGTGTAATGTCAAAAACACGATTATTGCTTGGTTCCCACTGTGGTTCGGGATTTAGCCATCCAGGGGCCACCCATAAACCAGGACCAGAACCATAAGGGGGACCAAGCAAAAATCGTGTTTTTGACAATATACACTAAACAAAATTGCCCGTCAAGAGAAAACGATTGGCAAAAACAGCAATTCGAAAAACGGTTTTTGAAAAAAGTTATGCCCATTTCAAAACCGGCGAATTTCTTGAGACGCCCTGTATGTAAGGGACTCTACCCTGGTCTCCCTATCCAAAAAGTCAAATTTTGTCTATTTTTTTGTCTTTTATTGTTTTCTCCTTCACAAAAGTATCTTTTACTTTCATTAAAGCAGTCAAATTACTAAAAACCAACAGTTAGACTCTAAATTTTGAAGACATTCCAGGATGGTTCAGAATGCTACAATTTTTTGTCGGTTTCAATGTTGCGGCTTGACGGATTTCATTCGTCGATGGTGGATAGTTATGGAACAAGATGATTAAAACGACAAACTTATTACTGAATGATTATGAATGATTTATTTTTTATCGAATCGTTATAATTTAAGAAAGATTAAAAGACGGTTCTGTTTAAAGGGCCATTGCCGTCCCGACAACGAGAATTTTAAATGTTTGAATTCGCGCGGGACAGTTCTCTTTCGTCTTTCATTTTACTCTTTTGACTTGCTTCGAATGACTCAAAAGAGTAAAATGAAAGACGAAAGAGAACTGTCCCGCGCCAATTCAAACACTTGAAATTCTCGTTGTCGGGGACTTTAAAAAGGTCAAAACAAATGTGTTTATGGGTAGTTGCAAACTTTCTGACCAACTTGATAAATCTTCAGTGCCTGTCTATGTATGGTCTACGCTTGACATAAAGACATCTCTTTTTAATAAATATATGCTAAATGAAAGCTTAGCATAACCGAAAAATGACGCCAAGTGGGGGTCATCTAGAAGAACCCTCGTTAATCCGGCACCCCCGCTAATCGGCACCCAAGGACAGGTCCCGAGGGGTGCCGGATTAGCGAGACTCGACTGTATATGTTTCTCGAACAGTTTTTTTCAAACATGCTCTTTTTCCTAATCTGTTTTTGGCGGAACCATTTTTTTATAAACTTTGACTTTTTCGAAACAGCACATTATTATAACTTCTAATTGAAGAACCTGGGTAGCGCCATTATTCCACAGCAACTTGAGCTGATTTACTGGAGCTAATTTAGCTCATAATTTTACCTTTTTGTGCTACATTTTGCAGAGATGGTGCAACAAATAATATCTTGCCAGAAACTAGAATCGCAGGGCTACCTAATGGTGTTGAAACTTTGGAAAAAGGATAGAAATTTAATAGAAAGAGCTGATAGGAAAGGAAAATTAAAATCTGTGACAGAAATCAGGAAATCTGTGACAGAAAAAAGTGAATATGTGACAAAAAAAGTATTGCCCATTTCAAAATTTAAAAAAATCGAAAATTTTAATTTGAATTTTTTTGCCTTGAGTAGAATTTCAGATCACAGTGGGTTATTACCAGTGCTGTAAATTTTGGAATTTTGGCACCGGCACCGCACCGGGCACCGGCCTGGAAAATGTTGGCACCGGGCACCGCACCGGGTACCGACCTCCGAAATTCCGGCACCGAGCACCACACCGGGCACCCTTTTCCAAATTTTCGGCATCGGGCACCGCACCGGGCACCGGCGGTGACGGAGCCGGTGCTGCCGGTGCCGGTGTCGCACCGGACATTTTTTTATATACCGTATATCTTCTAATAAGGCCCCACCTTCTAATAAGGCCCCACCTTCTAATAAGGCCCCACCTTCTAATAAGGCCCACCTTCTAATAAGGACCCACCTTCTAATAAGGTCCCACCTCCAAAGAGGGGTTGAAAAATAAGGCCCCACCTTCTAATAAGACCCCACCTTCTAATAACGCCCCACCTTCTATTAAGGTTCCACATTTCAATAAGGCCAACATTCTAATAATGACCCACTTTCTTACGATTAATCACATCCAAAGTACACCTATAACATAATACATTGGACAAAAACAAACCCAATTCAATCATCGAATAAAAAAATCATCTTCATTAAAATCTCCTGATTCCACTACAGCATGTTCTTCGTCAAGTGGATTTCTCAAAGAATCTTGAGTCCTTTCACACCGATGGATCCCTCAGGTTTAATGCACGTTATTTTTTCATCCGCTGTGCCACCAGTTAAAGTAGTTAGAGCACACGCTTAGAGCACACGGAACGAAATCACCAAATAGAAAGACAATAAAACCAATCTTCGAAAGATTTGATGATGGTCTCCTTGAAGATTTTGAACCAAGCTCGGTATATCCAGCCTGAGACCACCTCAAGAGCAGGAGTCTTCGAATTCCCGGCCAAGTAAACGGCTTATGAGAATCATTGGTCACCCATATCTTGTGGTAGTCTCTGATGTGTCCCTTAAGCGGCTTGTTCTTGCTGACGTCAGGTGCCTAAAGATGTAATTTTAGAAGCTCAGAGTTCAAAAATATTACCTGGATAAATTTTGTACAACCGCCAGGGATAAATGTTGCTTCGATGCCCAGCTCTTTAAGCACTGCCATTGTTTACACGCTTTTGTGCGCAGCAAAGGCATCCCACACCAAAAGTCGCTTGCCAGAGAAAATGCAGTCAGCCTTGATCACATTGCGCAAGAAATCTTCAGTAGTCGAGTACACTTTTTGCTCCAGCTCATCTTCTTGCTTGATCAAGTTTCTGACGCCTTTTCTGTCTAAGTTGAATTTTCGAGCTGCTGATTTGATATTGAATTCCCCTCCTGATTTAACTGACTATTTTTCACGAGCCAGTTTGATAGCCTTTAACTTTGTCGAAGCTTCGAAGTGGTATATAGCTTTTTTCTCTTCTTTTGCGTTCCCTCGTCCTGATGTAGCTGGACCTCATCTGCATACTTCGAAATTTGCCGTTGGCTTGCTTCTGCTGGGAATTCTTCTTTTACAACCGCTGAAAGATCACGACCATATTGCATCAAAGCCAGATTTTTCGGAACTGAGAGAGCTTATGCTGCTGCGCGCATACTGTTAGCCGGCTGATCGTTAATTTGCACCAAAAACAGAAAATATTAGAAAGAGAAATATCAAGTAACTTCACTGGCGGCCAAGAAAATCAAAATTCTATTTTATTTTCATGCTTTTCAAGACTTTTACTTTTTCAAATTATATATGTCATTTGAAAAAAGGAGATTTTTTTTGTCATTTTTATATTGAAAAAAAAGGCCCCACCTTCCAATAAGGCCCCACCTTCTAATAAGGCCCCACCTCCAAAGAGGGGTTGAAAAATAAGGCCCATGGGTCCTTATTAGAAGATATACGGTATGTTAAAAAAATTATCAATTTAATTTTGAATTTTTTCAGCTAAATTGCAAAAATAAACAATGTTATCGACATTATTGTGTTGTTTCGAGGCGAATTATAACTTAGTTAGCTGTTGCCGGGTATGATACATACCACTTGCTGGTGCGGCACCGGTTCGGCACCGACCTCTAAAATGATGGCACCGGGCACCGCAACGGGCACCTATCTCTGAAATTTCGGCACCGGGCACCGCACCGGGCACCGACCTCTAAAATTTCATCGCCTTTGTCGAAAGTTCAAGTCCTTCTGGGGGTGTTTTAATCTACTTTTTTAGTAAGTTTTTTGATTTTTAGGTCCAAAAATCACCCGGTGGTCGATTGCAACCATTTCCAGCACTGATTTGCTGTCATCAACTACCTCAATTTTGCGATTTTTGGCAAATGACCACCAAAATTAGAGGAAACCAGCCAAAATGATGCGTACTTATCTTTATATAGCCTGAGCCTCCACCAATTTTATTTATTTGTCCACTTGTTTAGTGATTTTCTAGAGTCAGAATTTCATGGAGAACAAGATAGAAATTTTCACACACCAAAATCACTTCAAAAAAAATCAGGTAGCGAGCGAAGGTTTGACTCGGGAAGAAATGAGTACTATTGAGGGGTAGGATTTCAGTATTATTTGGGAACTGATATTTTTTGCGATTTCAATTTACATGATTTTATACAACCGTATGCTGAAAATGATGGCAAGAAGCAGGGCTACATTTTGAGTGATTGAGCTTGATTGTTATGGACAGTGAGTTGATATTTTGGGCTTAAATCCTCATCTGTTGCCCAGACACTCTAAACCAACTATCTGCGAGTAACCAGCTGTTTTTTGCACGATTTTTTATTTTATAAGCACTGGAATGTTCCGTCCGAAAAACTCTACGTTGATACTTCGAAATTTCTCGTATAAAGTACGAGAAATTCTACAATTATCCACGGGATGAGTAAATTGGGTCCATTTCAAATTGGGCTCATTAAAATTGGGCCACCAATTTGAGTCAAAAGTTCGGGCCAATTTGAAACAGGTCCATTTTGAAATGGCTTAATTTTAAAAGGCCCGATTTTCTTCTCTCCCTATCGATTATATTCTGAATTATAAGAAAAATTCTAAATTTATGAACAATTGTTGAATTTTTAGTATAATTTGTGATAAAAAAAATTTAACTGTAAAATAAGACAAACTGTTGTTTTTGAGTTTATGACGGAGGGTAATTTTAGGTTTAGGACCGACTTCTAATTTTTTTGTATTCTGGAAAACACGTTTGAATCTGTTTTAACATTTACTAGCCTGCCATGCGCAAAAGCACAATATAATTAGTAAAAAAAATTCCTTTAATTTCCATAATTTTTAAAAGGTCGTATTTGTACCTAGTCGTGGCACCCAGTAATAACACTGTGTACCTATTTGGGGTTTTACCACTCCAGAGTTAAAATTGAAAAACATAAAATTAACAGCAGGTTGATAACTGTGAAATTTGTATGGTATACAATTGTATGGTATACATCGTATGATATACAAGAAATTCTAAAATTTTAACTCTACAGTTATCGACAAGAAATCCCAAATTCCGTCAAGATTCCCGTTTTTTGTTTGACGGGAATCCCGAATCCCGAAATTTTTTTAAATCCCGATCCCGAATCCCGCCGGACCCCTAAAGATCAAGCTTATTGCCAATAGACTTTTAGTACCAAAATTGCTGGAGGTTTGCTTCATGTGGTTAAAAACTTCAAGAAGCAGATTGCGAAAGCAAAGCTGAGTGGGCGCTATCGTGACCCAGATTTTTCTCTTCAGGCAATAATGATCGCTTCGATCGCATTTGTTCCAGAGTTTGAAGTTGAGCCTTGCTTTGAACTTGAACACCTACAGGTTTATCTTCCTGCAGAATTAGTGCCTGTGCTAAACTGGTTTCGGAAGTATTATATTGGTATGGGACATCTACCTTATCATTATACATTTTTCTTCAGGAACGCTCTCTAGACCTTCTACTTTTCTCATTCCATGGTGGTTCGTTATCAAAGAAGTTACAACATTGTCATGTATCAGTACTGTTAGTCATCTTTTGTTGTTTCCATTATTGATGTTACATTTACCGAATAAAACTTTTCTTTTATTATGGCGTTGCTGGCTTTACGAAATGAAAGCACTATAATCTACGAATGGTAGTGAATTAACTCCTTTTTATCATCGGTAGTGAATTGTCCCAGATAGTGAATCGGCGCTGTAGTGAATCGTCCGTGTCCGCCAGCCTGGTGCCGTGCTTATTCACAAGGAAATTTTAGGCCATAATTTCTTCGGTGCCGAGTCGGTGCCGCTATGTAGAAAGGTTTAAATTACTTATTTTTTATTGCTAATCCCGATGCCGATGTCTGAGCTATCTAATAATCCGCGGCACCGGGCTAGGTAATACTAATAACTGCTAGAAACAGGTGCCTGAAGTTTAGCCGGTGCCAAGATTTACAGCACTGATACAGACACTTCTCTTTTCGCATATAGGATTGGTTGGACTGTCATAGAGCACGTTTAGAAAAAAGGTAATAGAATGTAGGTAATTTATATCTCAACTTCAAAAATGGGATATTTTGTAGACGATTAAAGTGACGTGGGCCACTGACTACGTTGACCACATTTAGGTTATTTATGAATGATTATAATCCTATACATTCCACTCTCGATAAATCCGCACCCCTGGGGACCAGCTTGGGGTGCCGGTTCATCAAGTAAGTTTTGTCTAATTTCTTTTTCCTCCAGCCAAATCATGCTTTTTGAAAGTGCCGTTTTATCGAGAGTGCCGATTTATCGGGGTGCCGGTTTATCGAGAGTGGACTGTACAGTCCTTGAGCCGTATTTTGGAATTTATATAATTCTTTCGCGAAATTGATAAAAGCGAAGTTGTTACATTCCTGATGTACGTAAATTTATTTGCGGCCAAAAAAGTCTTTTTACGCTTGGAATTTTTTTTTGAAAAATTAGATATCCGTGCACTACCTCTTATTAACCACAGCGTGTCAAAACCTTACCGTATTTACTCTAATAGTAGCCCCGGGGTCAATAATAATCAACCTACCGAAAATTGGAAAAATTCGAGGTCGATCTCCAGATTTTTGGGTGCCCAACCAAAATCGAAAAAGAGGGATTGGTAGAGCTCGTCTGAGTTAAGAAAATGCAATAAACAGCTTTTCAAAATATTGACTCTGCTTCGAAATACAGACCCTCAAGGTTGGGGGGGGGGCTACTATTAGAGGGGGGGGGCTACTATTAGAGTAAATACGGTATATGCTGTCAGATACACATTGGCATTGTGTTTTTTAATTATTTTGTAAAAATATTCGAATTTTCAATGCTTATTTTTGGGTGTACCATTTCTCGTCCTTTGACAACTGGAATTATTGCCAATCCGAACTTTATAAATTGGAATTTAAAAAATTGGCACAATGTCACAATTGGGCCAAAACCATTTTGATTTTTTATCAACTGGGCCAAAAAGCATTTTGATTTTTTATCAACTGGGCCAAAAACCACTTTGATTTTTTTTCTTATTATTATTTTTCTTATTTTTGATTTTTAAAATTTTTTGCAACTTTTTGGTTTTTATTACATGACAGATGATTCGTAATAATTGACATAATCAAAATTTTGTATGGTATAAAACAATCCATGGCCAGATTTTGATTGAAAACTGCACTTCTAGTACCATTTTTTGAGTTCATTTGCTCAACTATAATTTATTTATTTTTTCTGCATCATTTTCTAGCTTTAAGAGGCTTTTCTTTTCTGCGTGCTTCTGCATGTTGTTCGTGGTCATTATCACCAAAAAAAACCACAGGAATGTAGTGAAATTCTGTAAAGGTATGGTTGTGAAATGTTGTCGAAAAATGGATTTGCGGCTTTAAAGGCTAGGAACTAACTTTAGACAAGCTTAATTTTAAACTACCATTCGATAGCCCACACAAAGGGCTACATTTTGTTTAGACTCACTTTTTTCTATAGATACGGAGGGAGATGGGTAAAAGCAGTCGGCCAATAAATATCTAAAAGTAGTAATTCAAAACAAAATTACACAACTTAAATGTACAATAAAAATAAAAACACAGAAAGGTGAAGCTGGAACTTAGCTTTCGATTTGTATAATATGTTTATAATCAAACATTAAAAAATTTAATAGAAAAATTTAGAAATCGGGATCGAATAATTGTCGCATGGTCTCGACACGAAACTCATAATTTCAAACTGAATTTGAAATTAGATCTGACGCTTGACACGCTGTGTTGCGTGAGCATGCCCTTTTAAAAGGGGCATGGTCACCTGTTTTGAATTTTTACACCCCAATTCAAAAAAATTTAAAATAAATCGAAAATAAAATAAATCGAAAAATAATACGGAAAGATCAGCGAAAATAAAAGTTGCCCGTAGGGCGGGCAAGCGCTAGTTCTGAGATTAAGATGGGCTGCAAAATCACGTAGTCTACTTATTCCTTAATTTTTTTAGATGAGCTACATTATAAGTTGAATGTGACTCTGCAATACCATAACAAAATACACGGTGATCTAACTATTTCTCCCACAATTGTTTTGGCCATAAGTTTTTCCCAATTATCCATATTTTGTGCATGGGAAAAGTCATAAGTTTACATATTAGCATATTGACAGTAATATATTGATTTTTCGATCCAATTTTTCGACCACATTAAATCACATTTATTAAATTCAAAGTTACCAGTATTTTAATTCTATATGGACTACGAAAACTACAATTCAAAGAAGGTTGACTTCATTTGACCTTTTCGTGCCTATAATTCTAGGAGTAGAGCGTCTGGGTAGAGCATGGAAGGACCAACTCTTCTTCAATTGGTCAAAGTAGACATTTTGCTGAAAGTCTCGCTGAATAATAAGTCTATGACCAGTCAGTAATGCTCTGGGTGGTCCTCCTCCACCTCTTCTGCGCCATCCGATGCCTCCCAAACTGTGAGTTGACTTTTTGCTGCCCGCCCTGATATCCTCCTCTTTGTGGGGCTGCAGGCTGAACATGAGCTTGTTCACTTGGTCTTTACACACTTGAAACATTCGTGGATGAAAACTGAAAAAGAAAGTTAAAGTTAAGCAAGTTATTCACCACTTCTTTTTTTAGACAAACTATTTAACGGCTATGTTAGGAGCTTATCAAAGTTAATAAGGTACATGACAATTTTCGCGGCCGCCATTTCCTCGCTACAAATTTCGGGCGACAGAAATATACCTCAAATTCGTGCTTTTCGGCAAATGACAAACCGTTAATACTGTTTTTCTAAGTTTTTTAATGGATGAAATCGATTCCTCCCACTTATTTTCTTATATATTCCGCCTCTTTGTATTAAATCACCCGCTTAATTTTTAAAAGTGGATTTTCTCTCTTATTTCAACATGATTTAAAAAAACTTATAGCATTATACCATGTAGCCCCAAATCTTGGCTTTCTAACAAGCTATAACACTTGAATGTATAACATAAAAAATTAACAGATTTACGTACTAACAGAAAGTAAGTTTTTAATTCAGGTCCCTCCATCAAATATATAAATCTCTTTATTTTTCACATTGTACGATTTAAATTTATATCTCATTAGATAGCTGAGATCCGGGCTACACTATGGTGTGAAAATTTTAAAAATAGTTATGTTAAAGAAAACGGTAGAAAATTCACTTTTTAAATTAAGCGGGATATGAAAGACAGAAAGACAGGAGATTTACAGTAAAAAAGCGGCTGTTTTCATACCCATCCTTTTTTAATTCTGGCCAAAAAATTTGAACATGAGCAAGGGCAACAAAAGATTTCGAGAATTCAAATCACGCAAAAAATTACTTTTCTCAGCCCTGGCGTTGGGGTTTGTTTTTGTATAAAGCCCCATAAAACGACACCCTGCTTTCTATTTCCACTGTTTAGATTAGGCATGAGAATTGCATTTTTAACAATTTTTCGTGATGCTAGCGTAATAAAGCCGCTCCCCCTAAGCATAAATACAATAAATAACCAAAAAATGACTCTAAATACATCAAATGGCTATCCATCTTTTAGTGGTTGAAGTACAAACTTTTTAAAAAGTTCAAGTTTTTATCACAAACTATTTATAAATGTGCCTTTTAATAATTAGACACATAAAACCAGTTTAAAACGTCTCGTTCGGTCACTTTTTGGAAAAAATAAGAGGTGGCGCGTAAACAGCAATAATGCGGAAAAAAATTCACTTCAAAATAGCAATAAGCACTGGATAAAATGGTTTTTCTTCAATAACAATCAAAATGTTTTTTTTTGTAAATTTTCATTCACATTTCTGAGTAAGATGCGTCGGTATAAATGACGCATTTTTTCTGTTCAGTTTTCTGGCCTGAAATTTACTTACAATATAGCTGCCATTGGAATGAGGTTTAGAGCTAAAGCCAAAACTAGATCAAATGATTGAGAAAACTCCACGTGGAAGTTGTTTTTGTCGTAGAAAATGACCAACATTACAAAGTCGAAGTGCAAGTTGCTGCAAATACAAGTGATTTGGATTTAATTTTGTCAAAGCAATTACTTACCATATAAAAACAATGACCCCAATTGCTAAAAGTTGTCGGTTAGCTTGTACATTTTCGGAGAATTGATAGCGGCGATTGAGGTCATGTTTGTTGGGCATCCTGCTGAAGGCATAGCAACGCTGGTTGTAGTATAACAAGGCAAGGAACACCTAGACTGACTTTTGTAAAATTTTATGTTCCAAACATATTTGTCAATATCTTTCTATAATATTTCTAGTGCTCTAAGCTACTTTAAAGATTCTGCTTTAAAAAATGACAGAAAAATTGTAATGATTTGGAAAACTGTCATTGACATTTTACTTGTTAATTAAAAAGTCAAATAATTTAGGACAGCAAGGGCATCTTTTGAGTGACCAAATTTCCATACAAATCTAACAATCTCTTTATTATAACAATCATATATACCGTATTTACTCTAATAGTAGCCCTCCCTCTAATAGTAGCCCTCCCTCTAATAGTAGCCCACCCTCTAATAGTAGCCCCTTAGGAGTAGGGTTGAAAAATAGTAGCCCCCCGTTAAAAATTGGCCTATTTAGGCTGATTTTGCATCCCTCTAATAGTAGCCCACCCTCTAATAGTATCTAATAAAGAAATCGTGCAAAGCAAAGATAGCTATACTTTGCTCAAATCCCAGGTGGTCAGGAGTAGTTGAAAGTGACTTATTTTCAGAAGCTGTTTTAGCCGTTCCACTCACATCTTTTTCCAAAAAATTTTTGCACCATCGTGCTCAGCGTAATGATAATGAAAATAAAGTGTATACCGTGTTTTCTCTATTAAGCGCCCCTTTCTAATAAACGCCCCCTCTCTAATAAATGCCCCCTCTTCAATAAACGCCCCTCCTTCAAGGTTAATTGTACCACAATCGGGAGACATTTGCGGCGATCTTTTAACATTGGTTTCTACTTTCATTCGGTACATCCTTAGGACAGTAGGAGGAGTCTATTTGGTCGCGGTATTTGTGTCGATATGCCTCAAATCCTATCTAAAGCCGTGAAGGTCCTTGCGACTTTTCGAAGGTGACAAAAATTAAAAACCATGGTAGAAATATATGTTGAAAGATATCCGTAAGTGTCTCCTCTCCTTTAATTTCCTGGTTACTGTATTTTTCATGGCTTGTTCACAAAGGTCGTAGTTGGAGTCGGAGTAAATCGTTATTGTGAACGCTTTTTACTCCGACTCTCACTCCAACTACAACACTTTTCTATCATCAACTACCTTGAAAGTTTAGATCTCCTAAAGAAGATGATAAAATAAAATTAGAATAAAAAATAATTTCGGTGTCAAAAAAAATTAGCCGTGATGAACAGTTCACAATTGGAGTAAAAGTAAAATTTTTCCCGCTCGGAATTATGTCTAAGATAAGTGACCCTTACTTCAACTCCACGTATGGTGAACAAACCATTATTAATTACCCTCTTTTTCTTCTTCGTTTTCTGAGTGTTGGGTTAACATTTTACTTGACAAGAAAAATTTAAACAAGCTGATCAACGAACGAACACAAAATTGACAAACACGAAATAGTAATCATCGTCATTCACGGCTTATTTTTTGCGTGTTTTCTTCTAGCTCGCTTTTTTCTACTATTCGGGCTCTTCAAAATCGTTGCGACCATCACTTTTGGTGTTCAAAGTTCGGATAACGGAGGAACAGCAAAAACAATAAGACGGCAAAAATATTTTTTAGGACAAAAAATTGTTTGAAAAATTTTGTATTGAAAAATGAATGCCCCCTGTGTAATTAACGCCCCCTCTCTAATAAACTCCACATCCCCCCCCCCTCCCTCGGAGAGGTATCGAACAATAAACGCCCCAGGGCGTTCAATAGAGAAAATACGGTAAGTGCTTAAAAGAAATGAGGTACACAAAAGGGCACTTTAGGGGGTACATTCATCGCTTTAACTGGTCAAAAGCTTGATTCAGAGTTTAGAACTTTAACAATATTTCAGTGCTTTTTTGAAGCGCACTTCAAAAGCTACACGACCTATTTGACAGAATGATTTTTAAAGATCTGAGTGTTGAGATATGGCTTTTTGGAAAAAAATGAATTTTTTGAAAAATGATCAAAATCCAAGTTGTTGTAACTTCTAACCAAAGAAATTCATTTTTTCCAAAAAGCCATATCTCAACACTCAGATTTTCAAAAATTGTTCTGTGAAATAGGTAGTTTGGCTCTTGAAGTACGCTACATGGAAAAAACTGAAATATTGTTAAAGTGCTGAATTGTGAATCAAGCTTTTGACCAGTCAAAGCGATGAACGTATTAATAAACAAATGACAGCTCTTTAAAAAGGCCAAGAATAGGGGTATCAAATAATGTATAACGTATCGAAAAATGATCATAGCGTGTTACATAAAAGACCATTCTCGAAATTCGAACTTGCGGTTCAACCCAATATACAGGGTTGTTCAAAAAACTCTCACACTTTTAAAAAGCTTTAACTGTTCTTGTAAGCCGTTTTTGGAAAATCCCTTTTCATAGTTCCACTCAGTTTTGCATGATAATTTTTTTGGTATATATAGTCAAAAAACTCGATTTTCGCTTGGTTCCCTGTGTAGTTTTGGTCCTGGTCTTTGGGCGGGCTATGGATGAGTGAGGCTCAAACCACAAGGGGCACCGGTAATTATTCAGATTATCCCCCTCCCATTTAAAAAAATGACCAAAACAATATTCCAACCTATTTTTCCTATGAAAGATGATGAAAGAAACATTCTTAAACAGTTTCTGATATAAATCTCAAATTATTTCGAGCTTCAACACATCTACGGTAGATGGTCTTTTCGGCGTACTTACTGTATTTCCTCTAATAAGGCGGCCCTTCGACTTTGAGGACCTATATTTTAACCCAAAAAATCTTTTTCGCAAGGCTGTTTATTGCATTTTTTAAGATATGTAAAAATGCCCTCTTTTGCGAAAAAGTGAAAACGTTCCCCTTTTTTTGTGAAAATGGGCCTCTTTTTGTAAAAAGTCGACCTGCTTTATATCCACACAAATTGTATTGCTAAAAAAACACAGCTTGACATTGATAACCAGTTACGCGTCATCTAAACTATAAAATTTAACACAAACAGGAGAAATTCATACAAAAGGTGGCACATTTTTTTCACGAAAAGGGGCACTTTTTCTCCTTTTTGACTAAAACAAAAAAAGGGGCATATTTTCAAAAAAAGGGGGCTATTTTTCGCCAAAAGAGGGCATTTTTCCGTCTTGTCCATTTTCTTAACTCCCACGAGCTCTATCGATTCCGCTTTTTAGATTTGGGATATTCACCCAAAAATTTTGAGATTGACCTCAAATTTTCCGATTTTTGGGCATCCGAGAAATAAGGCGGCCGGCCGCCTTATAAAGAGCCATTGCCATTTCCGACAACGGTTGTCCCCGCCAAATTTAAAAAAAAATCCTAATCATTGGACTTCTATACGGATTTTTCAACTTGGTTTCTAACAAAACTACACCTAAAATTAAATTCTAGACCTTGCTTTGTTAGAAACCGAGCTAAAAAATCCGTACAGAAGTTCAATGATTAGGCGAAAACTTTTAAATTGGCGGGGGACAATCCAGAACGCGTGGTCATGGCCCTTTAAAGGAAATAGGGTAGGGTCATCTTTCGGTGATTTATCTTATTTAGGATTAGGCAAGGGTAGGCCAGCGTATGTTAACCGGGACTAAAACATGTTTCTCGAAGTATAAAAAAGTAAGAAAAACATTTTTGAGTCCATTATTATACATACTGGCCTATTCTTGCCTGGGTACCCTTAATTTGATAAACCACAGAGAACTAACTTAAAAAGACCATCACATTTGAAAAGTTGTGGACAATTTTTTTTGAGAAAAGATCATATTATCATATCAGAAACTGTTTAGGAATGTTTTTTTTATCATTTTTTATAGAAAAAAATTATTTTAGATAGTTGCTTTGGTCATTTTTTAAAAGATGGGAGGAGGGATTGGATCTCATCCGAATAAGTAGCCGGGCACCAAGCGAAAATCGAGTTTTCGACTCTACATACCAAAAAAATTATCATGCAAAACTGAGTGGAACTGTGTAAACTGATTTAAAAAGACGGCCTATGAGAAAAGTTATGGCTGTTTAGAAGTGTTAGAATTCTTAAAATAGCCCTGTATTCTTTGTATAGGGTCCCCGCAATAGTGGCCTTTATTTAGCCAGTCCCATTTTTGGTTGTGTTTTACTATCACTTGATGCTAAAACTGACATAAACCCACCGTAAAGCATATCAACCAAATGAAAAATCGTACAGACACATCAATTAATTGGAAAGTGGCATAGAAATCATCTTTGAAAGAGATTATCCCGTTTTCTAGACTCGACTTGTTCAGCTCCTGACTGATATAAGCAGCCAAAAATGAACTGCATAGTAACTACAACTCTACATTATTGTCAAAATAGTCAATTTTACAGTCAAATACCGTGAACAAAACAGCCAACACTCCAAAATAGGGCCTGTACTCTTTTTCATAGGACTTGGATCGGATGGTTGCCAGCATCCTTTCCAAAGTAAGTGGCACAATAATGGTGCGCACAAACATGACTGCTACTTCGTGGATGAGCACCAAATGCTCAAACTTTTTGATGTAGAGCTTTCCGGTGTGGATGTAAAGTATTTCTGTAGGGATTCGCGTCAATGCAATGGTGATCAAAATGGCCGAGAAACTGCCCTAAAAACAAAAATTTGGGCTAATTTTGTAGACAAACTCCCTAGCACAAATTTCAATCCGAATCTACTTACCAACAAAATTCTTAGGTTATTGTGCAGATCATGACGTCTGACCAACAACAAAATAAAGTACAGATTAGGCAGTGGAGCGACCACATCGAGTACCAGTTCCACAGAGGCGATCACCAAATCGACTGTTTTGTGTGGCATACCTTCGCCCTCTTTTACCACCTCAAAACTAAAAGCTTTTCTAGTCAGCTCAGTGTTTCTACTAGCATGATATTAGTAGTGGTCAATGACCAACAACGATTACTACCCCCAAAACAAGGTAAACACACACCTTTTCCACATGGCCTATCCAGAAATCGGATATTTTTTTCTTCTAGCCCAACTTGCCTCCCAAATGCTCCAGGTAAACAATAATAACAATAGTTTCTCAGGCAAGCTTGCAGGTAGATCCAGCCTAATTATGGGTGTGTAGCTAAAGCTGGTACATTTTTTGCCTTGTTATTGCTAGAAAACACATACACGGAAATTTAACACCCCTGGGATTTGCAAATGAGACGGCAAATTTGGCTGCTTTTAGCAAAAAAATTGTAACGTGAAAAAAATTTGCTTTGTATTTTTACTAACCAGCTAACTAATTGCTAGTTAATGATGATGGAAATGCAAACGAAACATAGAAAATGACACCAATAGCTTGAGTAACTGTTTGCTTTAGGTGCAAGCAAAGAGGCAGATATCGGTTGTGACGTGAAAATATATGTAATTTGTCTGCAAGAAACGCAAATAATTATTGAAAGTGTGCGAAAAATATCCAATAAATGGCTTGTGACAAGATTGACAAATAAACGCGTGTTATGGCTCCGGCACTTGTTTACTTTGGGGGAGGGTGGTTCTGTAATTATGATCAACTTTTTTCTCAGGAAAAGCCTTCGGCCTATTAAAGGTCAGTGCAAATTAAGACAAAATCAAACGTATGTGTCGAAATATGCGTCTTGTAGATCTTTTGTGGGTATCTAAGTAGTCAGTTACTTTAGTTAAAACGTATTTTTGAAGCAGGGGCCTCACGAAGTAGACAAGTGCCATGGCTCCTTCAATAATACTATAGGAACCGAGCAATAACCGTTTAAAGTTGGTCGGTCATCAGGAGCCACTTTTTTCACTTCTCTACGTGGAAGGCTCTAGGACCAAGTTTTTACAGCTTAACACTCATAATATCTTATTTTTCTCCTCATTAAAAAAAAATTCTAATGTGCTTAAGGGTTTTTCAAAATTATTAAAAAAATTCGGAAAAATAGGCTAAAGTTTGAAAACTTGTCATTTTGACCCCTTATTCTGCGTTGGCCATCCCAAATTTTTTTGACCATGCTGATCACGAATCCGGTGTCAGAATCAAAAGGTTGCTCAGTGCAAAAAAGTTTTACGTAAAATTATTTTTCGAGATTTTACGAGTTATTTTATTTAACCACAGTCCCCACTAAAATTTTCGAATTTCTTTGTGTTTTTCTTGTAGCGAAGGAGCAGCGCTACAGAATGCAGTAAGATTCGGGGTGGCCAACGCGGAGTAAGGGGGTCAAAAAAGGTTTTTTTTCTCAATTTAACAATTTTCCAAAATCCCAACTTTTCAAACTTAGCCCATTTTTTCAAATTGTTCAAATAATTTTGAAAAGCCCTTATGCACATTAAAAAGTTTTTTTAAAGGGGCCCATGTCTGATGGCAATGTTTTGAAAGTGAAATTCAGTGAAATTCAAACGAGAAAGAAATCGACGAAATGTGGTAAAAGTCGAGAAAAACTCCAACGGGAATCTAACCGACGACCAACTTGTGCACTACACCACTACTTTACCAGTAGGCAACCGATGCTATTAAACAGAAGAAGTGTTTTTGATTACTTATTATCCGTAAGGTACTCAATTAAATTAATTTCAAAAAAAAAATCTTTTTTGAATTAACCTGATATCCGCTTTTCGAAATTTTCCCATCGGAGACGGGCATGCCTCTTTAAAAACCTAAGGCTCAGTCTGGGGACTCGAATGTTAAATGTATGTTGCATAATCAGGTCGTTTTCAGAAATGAGCTTTTTTGAAACTTGTTTTTGGCGAACTAATTTTTTGGTGAACTTTACTTTTTCGGAACAGTACTTAATTATAACTTCTAATCATAGAAATTGATTCGTCCCTCAATTTTTTAATTATTTCCAAGGGCCAAATAAACCATACTATCCAAGAGGAAATCGTGTACTGAAAACGGTGTTTAACTTTTTAACACCTTAGAAACTGAGGTAGTCTCCTCCTGCTTTTTGGGTGCATATATTACATTGAAAAAGCGGAATCGGTAGAGCTATTGGGAGTTAAGAAAACGCAACAAACTAATTTGCAAAATATTCACTCTATGCTGAGATATAGGTTCCTAAAGTCAGGGTGGGGGATTATTAGAAGGTGGGGATTAATAGAGGTTATACGGTACGCCCGGAAAAGAAGCCAATGTGGGCCTCATCAAAGTTAATATGGTAACCTGTTTTCAGTTCTCGATCATCTCAGGCAATGTAAAGAATGTATATCTGAGCATGTGTACAGGGTTGCCCAAAAAACTTGAAATTTTTTGAAAGTTTTTGCTTTTAAAAATTTTTTTACAACTTATTCCCATTGCTATAAATGCACAGCTTTTGTGTTTCGTTTTCGAAAAGCTCCCAGGTAGCTTATTTACTATCGTCGATTTTCCTGGGCCCGTACCATAAGATGAGGGTAAGGGTAACCTTACCAGTTACCTGGGTGACCTTACCACTTACCCGTACCATAAGAGTTACCCGCAGGTAACGGGTAAGGTTACCGGGTAAACTTACCCGGGTAACTGGTAACTTTTTACCCGTACCATAAGATCGGGGTAACGGGTAACCTTACCAGTTACCCAGGTAAAATGACGACCCTCAGCTTTTGAGGGTAACTTTTTTTACCCGATTCTTTTACGCATAAATTATTTGCTGGAAATGTGTTACTAAAGCATTTCTATTACGCTTAACACGATTCTGACGTTATTTTTTTCATTAGACACACGTTTTTTGCATATTTTGGGGTTTCATATTTTTGCATAATTCATTATTTCACGCTTCAATCTGGCTCGCATGTCAATTTATGCCTCGACCTGATCCAAATGTGAATTCACGTGGTTCTGAGGACCATTGCTGGGCACCTGAAATTCACGTCTGAATATATATGCGTGTGAATTCTCGTGCCAATTCTGGTCTGAACTTGGGTTCGGGTGTGAATTCAGATGTAAATTCACATGGCATTATTCACATCTAAAATTTTACGTGTAAATTCTCGTGCCAATTCTGGTCTGAACTTGGGTTCAGGCGTGAATTTACATTATTTTTATTATGTCAAGTTTTTTCAGATTTATTTTAGTTTAGTATTGCTATAAAATATTTATAAAATAATATTTACATCACAAGCACATTTTTTCAAACGCTACAAAGATTTACTAAGCAAAGCGGCTTTCTGTAATTTCAACTCTTTTCTGCTTTCCAGCTTGAATTTTTTGCCTCTCTGAATTAGTGTGATTAGCATTTAATTGATTTGCTAGATTTTCCCAAGCCTTTCGTGATTCGGCCACGAAGTTAGCAGATTTGGATGTAGGAAAAAATAAATAATAATCTTCTTCAACTGCTTTAGCGATTTCTGCGCCCATTGCTTTCGTAAATAAAGCCATGCCTGTCAGATGCAAGTTTAAAAATTATGACAGTTTAAAAATACACAAGAGTACATATAAAAAATACATTTAAAATAGCAAATCTTCAATGAAATTAATAAAGTAAGAAAGATAAAATACATCAAAGTGACCTTTGTTGCCAAGTAAAAAAGTTGTTTACACGCTGCTGTTCACTTTTTGCGCATAAATTGATTTTCAAATACAGTGGTGGCAGTTTAAAACATTACCTTAAAATTTTAAATTTACCCGTACTATAAGAATCCGGTAACTGGTAAGGTTACCAGTTACTCGGGTAAAACAGCGAGTAACGGGTAATTTTCTTATGGTACGGTTTTACCGGTTACCCGGGTAACCTTACTCGGGTAGGGTTACTCGAGTAAGGTTACCCGAGTAACCTTACCCTCATCTTATGGTACGGGCCCTGGGGAAATCAATGGGGCAAAAACTACCTACGCAAATTTTTCAATATTTTTTTCTAATATTATAGGGCCACCCTGTATATCTAAATGCAAATCTGAGCGTATTTGAGGTTTGTTTTTTATGCCAAAATGCATATCTCAATATCTTTATTTTCCATATGTTCACCGTGTAAGCAATTTTTAACGAATTTCCCATTTTTTCATCATAGTTAACTCTGATTTCATCTTCTAAAGAACTGAGTTGGTGTTGGTGGGGCAATGAAGTTTCCATGTGGTCTCATAGGCTGTGCGAAATTAGGTGGAGCAGTCATCGGTGTTAGGACCAATCCTTTTTGCACCTGGTTTATAGCCATCAATGCTCTGGTCAGTTCATCTGCAATGCAAAAACTTGTAATAAAATGAGTAACAAATAAGTTTTTGTCTTACCTCTAACTGGTTTCATCGCAAGGAAGTTTACTGGTAACATGTTCTTCCAGTCCTTATAGTATTCCTGGACTGCTGCAAGGGACACATTTGGCAGGTTGAGTTGGGAGCACAGATTCGCGTAGAACTAAAAATACTTTGATGATGCTAGGCTGCCCAATTTTTTGTTGTCCAGAAATTTGGAAATAATCTCGTTATTTTTCAAGATCTCAATCAAAAGAAAATACCACAAAAAAATCTTTCATAATTACCCATCTTCTAATAATCTATCCTTCTCTATGAACTCTATCTTGTCATAGAAAAAATTCTATAAAAATTAGTTTTCAAATTTTCATTTCACGTCGAGTATCGTGCAATAGAAACACGAAACCCGACACAAGACTCTCAGGCTTTTTTGCACAAGTATTGCCCGATTCTGGCTTTTTGTCTGGCCGCTTTTTTTTTTTTTTTTTCAGAAATGAAAATTTGAAAACTAATTTTTATAGAATTTTTCTATGACATGACTACAATTTGTGATAATTTTTTATTCCAAGCCGCCCCTGTATACAAAATTTCCTACGGAATGAGAATCTGTTTACTGAATTTTGAAAAAGTTTCGGCCGCTTTGCAGAATTTGGGCAAAAAAAAAATTATAGTCACATCTCAGCATCCAAGTATTTTTTGAGATTCTGTTAATGTATACAGACTTCTTAGAAAATTTTGTGAACTGGTGCGGCTCGAAAAAAAGATTATCACAAATTGTAGTTATTTTAATTCATTTAAAAGAAAGCAGACAGAAAGAAGCCATTAGCGATTAAAAAAATTCTAATTTTTGCGCTACCGGAATATACCCCTCTCAAAAAACGCTACTGGAATGTACCCCACCTAATAATCAAGGCCGTAGGCTTGGGTTTAGGCTCAGGGCCTATCCACTGTTAACACGGACTTTTGTACAACTTTTTTTTTTCAAAAATGGTGGTTTTAGGTATCCTTCAAAGATCATTGGGGAGGGTATATTCCAGTTGCGTCCGATTTTTTTTCGTAAAACTAAAATCTTTAAAAAAATACATTTGAGAGCAGTTTTTACGCTCAAAAAACTTAAGATCGACAAAAATTCCGCTTTTTATAAGCTTAAAAAAGGATACTTATCCTGTTTACCTACAACCGCCGGTCCTCACCACAAAATTTTTGAAAAGTGACCCAAAAACACGCTTGAGCTATGTTTACCTGCTTAATACGTACAAGAAACAGTTCTTAACAGTTTCCGATAAAAAATTAAATTTTATTACAAAAAATTTTGACTTCAACTTATAAAGGCCATATGGTCTTTTTAAGGTAGTTTAGGGTCATTTTTAATTATTTTTACATTTTTAGACTTAGGCAATGGTGGGCCAGCGTATGTTAGGACGGGCTCGAAAATGTTTCCTGGAATTAAAAAAAGTAAGAAGAACATGTTTGAGTCTGTCCTAACATATGCTGCCTACCCTTGCCTGCCGCAGGCCTAAAATACACACGAGGGGGATCAAGTCAAATAGGAGTAATAAGCCAAACGTTTTTTGCGTCCCGACCGTAAAAATCAATATCCCGTTCCGGAATTTTACTTAGTCCCGGATTCCCGTCCCGGAGTAAACTTTTCGGTCATCCCGTCCCGGATTTTTTTTTTCAAAATTTTGTGCCGTCCCGGAATAGGCCATCCTACACCCCTAGTGTTAATCATCTATATATTAGAGTTGGCCCGGAATCTTTTTGAGTCAAAACCAGAATTCCGAAATATTTTTGTGATTTTTTTTAATTTTTTCGAAAAAAATTAGTGTCATTCAGCACAATTAAATTCTGTGCTAGATGGACAGAAAATATTGTATAAAATACTTATTTGCGGAAGAAAGATTACCTTTTGAAGGTGAAAATTCCGGTCCATTTCGCGGTCGGAATTCCGGTGGGAACGGAGACCGGAATTTTCACTTTAAATGGTCCTTATTTTTTTAGTTATTGAGCATTTTACATAATGTTTTTCGTGAATCTAACACAGAAATCAATATTGCGCAGAATGCCACCAAAGACTATCAAAAAAATTGTGAAAATTACGAAAATATTTGGGAATTCCGGGCCAACTCTACTATATATTTCACTGTTTTTGTGACTCTTCCTGTATGCCACAGTTTCTATATGCGGTAGGCCGTTGAAAGTAAAAAAAGTTTAAAATTTATCACTTTTTCTTATATTTGACTGAAATTTGAGTAAAAAATCCCCTAAAAAGATCAAAACCCATATTACGATAACCGATACGATAACAATTTTTATGAAAGCCCAGTAATTAGCTATGAGAAACAAGGTTTACCCTGGGGAAAAAGTGCCTAGTCATCATTTGGCAAATCACATCCACATTAATTAGTTCTGTCCATTTAAATAGCTCCAGGTAGTTCTGAAAATAAAGCAATCGAATTTTAACATCCTTAGTAGGTGAAAAACTCACAAATTGTTCAGTAGTATTGACATCTATTGTTTGCAAAGCTCTCTCCAGTTTGGGTACAATGTTAAAGCCGAGGAAGGTGTGCATAGTGCCTGATGCGAAAACATCCTTCCATGGCCGAATGCTTTCAATGGCGCTGGAAATGACACAAATTAAGGTTTAGTAGCAGGAAAAAGCAAATTGGGATGTATGTTCAGGTCCCACTTTGCCCGACTTTGGTATCATATTTTTGATTTTTTGTGGAAAATTTTAGGCTGGCTCGTGTCTATTTGGCCGGCTATGTGGTCAGGCATACGGCCGAGTCATTCGCTCAATCTTATTGATTGGTGATTTGAACAGATTTTCCACTTGTGGTAATGGCCGGGATTTGACAATATGAAAACATACGGCTAGCAAAATGGCTGAAAAAATAGCTTGGTTTTCTCTGTTGTTTTTTTTGCAAATTATTTTAGTCACACGCTTTTTACAAAAAAAAACAAGGAGAGCAAGGCAAAAGTGGGACCGGAAAATCCACTGAAACCGTAGACTGCCACAACTAACCTCCTGTCGCCAGGAATCCAATTCTTAAGTCCTTTGCCCAACTTTTGGCGAATAATGGGATAGACTAGCAGCAAGCGATCACCCAACACCGGTTGCCAGGGAAGCAGCCAGGAGTCGATAGGTATGTTGTCGGTTACCTAAAATTGAGGTGGTTGGAATTCATTTGTTCATTTAAATCACAAAGTTGCTAAAATATTTCACAAATCATTTACCGGATCCCAAAGGTCAACTTGATCTTTTATGCGTGGAATGATCACCTAAAAAAACGTAGTGCTTTGGTTAATGTGAGTGAGGAAAAAGTTAAGCTTCATACCTGCTCCAGCAGATTTTCTCCGATCCATTGAGGCAGAAATGGCAACCAAATAGCAATTAAATTTAGCATTGATGGACCGTTGTGACATGGACTAAAGTTGACACAGTGAACTACATCAATTTTATAAATTAATTAAAAGCTTACCTCCAAGTCAAAGCTGCACGACGAACATTTGGCATCTGGGAAAATTAAAAAAAATTTAATGGAAACTTTTTAAATTTTATTTTAAAGGGGCATGCTCGTCGCTGATGGTTATATTTTGAAAGGCGGGTACCAGCGAAATTGAAATAAGAATTAATTTGACGAAATTTTGGAAAAGTCGAGAAAAATCACATTTCTAGTAGGAATCGAACCTACGACCAACTTTCCCAGGGTGTACGGCCAGTTCGCAACGGCCAGTTCGCCACGCTTTTCAAAGTGGCCAGTTCGCCACGGCCAGTTTGCCACGCTTTTTTTTCCACTTATTGAATTGCTATATTTTTGTCTCGAAAAGTTTCCTGGTTATTCAAAAAAAATTGGCATTCTATGAACCAATAGCAGTTCAGCTGGATGGTCCATGCAACAACATAGCCCACTGATGGTCCGGTTACAACGAAAGAATATCTTATATATTCTTTGGGTTCCGAAACCTGGTTTCTGTACCAAATGGAGCATCCTAAGCACATTTTGACGGTAAACAATGTGAAATACTGTTTTTTAAAGTGTTTTTTGAGTTTTGGTGATTACGCTCACCATACAAATAGAGCTTTTTGTACATCTTTGCAGATATTTTTTGTAACTGGATGCCCAAAAAGATGGAATTTGAACATAGTTTTGTTAACTGGGGCCTACCGCATAAAGAAACTCTGGTATGCATACATTTTTATGCATCCAGAGTTACTCCGAGTGATTGGTGTCTAAGGTACGTGGGTGTGCGCATCTCAACTCCAAGCCCTCAAGCCCCCTGCGCCCCGAAGGGGCTTGAGAGTTAGAGATGCGCGCACTCACTTACCTTAGACTTGATTCAGAGCAAGACTCTTAATCAAAATACATGAAGAGACTATTTTTGCCCAGCTCCAGTGACCAAAACGCGGTAGAATACCTTAATACAAGGTAATTTGCTTTGGTCCCCCAAAACGAAAAGTCAAGCTTTGGTCAAAAAAAAAATTTTTATAGAAAAAGCGTGGCGAACTGGCCGTGGCGAACTGGCCATTTAAAAAAGTGTGGCGAACTGGACTGTCTCCTTTTCCCAGTCCGCCGCTGCTATCCCACTAGGCCGCCGATGCCATTCAACGAACGAAGTGTTTCTGATTACTTATTCCCGCAGGGTACTCAATCAAAATTTATTTTAAAATAATGTTTGTTTGAATTGACCTGGTACCCGCCATTCAAAATATTTCCATCGGCGGCGAGCATGCTCCTTTAAAGGATGCATTGCCAATTTTTTGTCTAAGATAGCCTAGCAGGCAAAAGGAACTATTACAGATTTTTTTAGATATGTTTATAAACGATATTTCAAATTTACGAAAATTTCATAAAAGTAAGCTCAGGTAATCCGTCAAGAAAAAAAAGAAAAAAAATCATAAATTTTTTCGAAAAGCAAACTGAAACACCCCCGATGTTTGAGATAATCCATAAACACTTGCTGGTCTTTGTCTTATCGAAAAAGGGTAAACATGCCCTTATAAAATACCGCTCATAAAAAACTAACCCAGCTCTCCCAAACACATGTGTCAAATGCAGAGAGAGCATCTGAAAAAACGAAATCATTTATAGCTATATCTTATTTTTTATAAAAAAAAATTACTCGTTTCTTTGCGGAAATGACTGAACACAGCAGATGACTTGCTCTCTCCCAGCACTTCCTTCCACTCCTGCAATACTTCCAGGCCACGCTCTTGTTGGTCCGGATCCAACGGATCCCAGGATGAAAACTGTGCTTTGATGAGAGGCAGCACATTAGTAATGGCCAGAGAGTCTAGTCCAAACAATTTGTATTCCACGGCATATTTTTTCCTGAGCAGTAGAAACAGATCCCGGCATTCAGTGAGAGTTGGAGCTTTTTGAGAAGATGTTTTCTCAAATCTGGAAAAAAACAATTTTCTGAAAATTTTAAAAACTTTTGAAGAAAACTACCTTTGGATTACAGCCATAACTTCTTGCATCCTATCCACCTCTATCTTGCTATCCTCCACCTGCTCTCGCAACTTATTTTCATCTTCTCGAAGGACTAATGTTTGATCCTAAACAAATTATGTGTCAGATCGCTAAAACTAATAAAGTCGAGTCCCAATATAGTCAGCATCAGGAAAAGTAGCTAGGGCAGCACGAGGCTTGTAAATTCGACTCAATTGGATTCCCGCGTTCCAGGCACCCGAAAATGCAATACGAGTAATCTTGCGAAAAAAGGGTATACAGGTGTGTGTATATATCGATCGAGCACCCTACTTTAATAGTGAATTGTAAGAATTAAAATTTTAGCTCGGTGTTAAACACAACTATATACAGTCATTCCTAGGACACAATACAGTGGTGAATGAAAAAATTAGACGCGTAGTCGTTTAGGCGAAAAAGTCTTGTTTTTTCACATTCCGCCATTTTAGTGTTTTAATTTTACGTGTTCATGCGGTTGAGAACATACATTTGAGCCCGTCCTAACAAGAGCTGGCTTATCTAAAAATTAAAACAACTTGCCGAAAAATACGAACGTTAAAAGAAGACGCAAATTCGAGAAAAACAAGACTTTTTTGGCCAAAAGTTCTATGCCATAAAAAGTATACGCACAATTTACACCCTTTACATTCATAATTATATTGTGCTCAGATCTACAAGTAACTCCAGCGAGCTACCTACTAAAATGGCCTAGTTTTAAGACCGGTTTCATTTTAGACGAATTTAAGAACCACAGCCTTAGAGATCACCAGTGCTTTTCTTCGATGAACGTGAAGATAAATCACTGTATGATTATGTCCCACTATCACAGTGGATGCTCGATATAACGACGCTCGATATAACGTTTCGCTCGATATAACGTCCCAAAAAAATTCATATTTTGGCCAGACTACAGTGTATTCTCAATAAAAAACGACGCCCGATATAACGTCCGCTCGTCATAAAGTCCCATTTCGGCCCGTCCTTGAGGGACGTTATATAGAGCGTCGACTGTATGAAGATGAAGATAATAGGTGTTTGACCATATACAACCGATTTGACTACATTTAGACTCGACTGAACTAAAACTTTGTAGCATGCCTTTAGAAAACGTAGTTCTCTATCATTCCTCACAATCTCTTGCTCTGTCATATCCATGAGTGCATTCAAATTGTAACTTAGTTCAGGTACATTGAACTTGGTTCTATCACTGTCTTGGTCTGGCGCTCTAAACAAATCAATGTTGCAAAGCTAATAAAGTCTATAAGATCAACCTTGTGCGATTTGAGAATGAAGAAAAATCATTATACACTTTTTGCTCTGGTCCAGTCATGTCAATAATCTGAAACACAAAAATCGTGTCCTCTATAATACGAAAACAAAAAATCTACTTTCACTCCCAATCCTTGTCCGAAACCTTTCTGTTCGAACCTATTCTGAGCTCCATTGTCCACTACTTCTTCCAACGTCTTGTATTGTATCTTCCTATTGGTGGCCATCTTGGACTTTTTCCAATTTTCTTGTTTTTCACGCGGCCGAGTGCCCTCTCCACCTGCAAACTCTCCTCCTCCAGAAATTCTGCTTTGTGCATCAGCTGCTGATTCTGAAATCAGGATTTTTACATCAGATTGTATATTTTCGGTATGTAACAACCAACCTCCAAACTTAGGTCCTTGTGCCTCTTTGCCATATGCACCTAAAATTAAGGGGGATTAACAAATTTGCAGGCCGCATTAGACGAGAATACCTATAGCGCCTCGGCCGACACGTAATTTTGCTTGGACAGGCTCTACAATTCCCTGTTGATTGGCACCCAGTCCTTTGCCATGAACATATCCCATTTTCTGCATCATTTGCATGATCACATTGCCTTTTCCAGAAGTCTTGGCCCAAGCTGCACTGGTCTCCCCGGCTCCCTGGAATTGTGATGTTCGCATGCCAGCGAACACCTGAGACCCTGCCTCTTTTGAGAATCCCCCACTAAAAACTTCTCGTGCTCTCTTGGGAGGGGCAGATGAAGTAGTTTGGTTGAAATACTCCTCCTCTTCTACACCCTGAAATTGAAGGGCGATAAGTGATGGGTTAAGTTTGTATGAAACACAGTTGCACTTACATCAGCATTCTCAATCTTGTTACCTTTCTTAATACCACCGCTCACAAAGGCGACTGGGGCTGTGTAGTCACCACGTTTGCCAGAATTTTTGGAAAAGGATGGCCGATCGTCCTCGTCATCGCTGTTTGCCCAAATACCTGAAATGTAATAATGTGATAAGTGTATTATATGAGTCAACTACTATCACAAATTATGACTATTTTACTTGAAATTACTCACCATAAACTGTTTGCTCCTTGGTCTGGCGACGGGATGGTCTGGCGCCAGGGTTCATAGCATACTCAAAATCAGTCTCATTGATTTCAAATTCTTCGTGCTCTTGGTCCATTTCGACTATGACTAAATAACCCAGGTGTCAAAAAACGTAAACAAGCTGGTCATCAGGTATACCGTGAGCTAATAGCATTAGCAACAATTGAACACAGAAAAAAAATCAATATAGAACATGGTTTATTTGAAGTCAAGCAAAAATGATATAGACAATTTCACCACAAACTGGTGTCTCAACAAGTCTTTACAAGACAAGCCTTTTTCCACTGCAACTTCTTCTTCTCAGCCAATAAGAATTTGTAGTAGTCGGAAACCATCAAATGGAGTTGCTCTTTGCTCGATTGTTCGGCAGCTTCGACTGTGAACGCGGGAAGCTCTGAAAGTGGTAGAGGTAAAAACATATAGCCAGATAGTGAAACAATTCGAAAACTTACCCTTGCCGAAAATTTTGGACTTGGAAGGTTCGGCAGAACGGTAGTCACGAAGAGCATTTTCTTGGCGTTGTTTTACACCCTCTATTTTTTCCATAGCCATTTTCAGATTTTCGCGTTCTTGTTCAATGGACTTGGACAGAGCTAAAAGAAGTTCGATTGATAGGCAATTGCAAGAATCGTGCAATAAGCAATCGGCAAAAATCACAAATTTAAACCCACCTTCATGACTTGGCAATGACTGGTGCTCTTTCTCAATTGCCTTGGAGGAAATAGCGACGGCTTCCCACAGTTCATTTAAGCAGCTTTCAGACACCTCAATGTACAGAATGATCTAGCAAATATAATTTCTAAAAGACAGACCACAGCAGCAGCAATGTTAAGATCTTCCAACAGCTCAGTCAAGGTTGATTGGGCCTCATCTTTTTCAAAACAGGCAGCTGAATCTTCGGAAAACATGTTTAGCGTAGAGAAAGCCTAAATTCAAAATGAAAATTAATGTTTGGAATTGTTGGAAAAAGAGAAATTTACGAAATTTTTAAACAGGGCACGCCAACGAAATTCACTAACTGGCATTCTATTTAACACTTTAAACATCAATTTTTGTAGGGACTCAAACTTTAACTCTACAGAATTTAACTTCACTAAAGATCTCCTGAAATCAAGTAAAAAAATATTGCGGGGGTTGGCAGTTGGTTTATTGTCAGTAGGGATGGAACCCGACCCGACCCGAAGTCGGGTTTTAACCCGACCCGACCCGATTTTGGGCTTGAAACCCGACCCGAAACCCGACCCGACAATTTCCGAAAACCCGAAACCCGAACCCGACTTTGAAATCAGACAAAACCCGACCCGAAACCCGACCCGACATATAAAGCTCAACCCGAAAAACCCGTGGCAATTTCGTTATATTTCGTTGACCGAATTTGTTTCGCCGCACGATCGTCTTCCAAGAACGGCGGACATCTTCCAATGGTATAAAAGCAAGCTGAAGGAGTTTCTGAAGATCACATCAATTGCACAAGTTTTGTTTGGGATTCCGGTGGCAAGTGTGCATAGTGAACGGTTATTTTCCAAAGCGGGGCTCATTTATGGAAACAAACTTCGCAATAGGTATGTATTTATCTGTTCTTAACAAGCCACCAATCCATATCAACGTTTAAGATTGTCGGCCACTCATGCTGAGGAGATGTTAATTGTGAAAGCGAATCTGAGTGAAGTGCTATTGGCTCCACCAACAGAAACTGCAAAAGAAGAATACGCTGAGGAGGATGTTAGATCTGACGAAGAATAAACAATGTTATTTCGATGATTCCTTTTTCTTGTTTTGATTGTCCTTGTCCTAAATTCAAAAATAGATAGTTGAACAAGCTTCTGATTTGCAATTCTTACCCTTTTAGCCCCGCAAAAAAATGAAGACATTTTTAAGGCAATCGATTTAAAGTCCGCTCGATTTAGGGTCCCATTTTGGTCGGTTTGACCCGACTCACAACCCGAAGTTTTTACGAACCCGACCCGAAACCCGACCCGAGAATTTCCAAAAACCCGTAACCCGACCCGAAACCCGAAATACTATGACGATAAACCCGAAACCCGACCCGACATTTACAAGTTCGCCAAAACCCGACCCGACAATGTCGGGTCGGGTCGGGTTCCATCCCTAATTGTCAGTTAATTTCTTACCATAGTAAGTCATTTTTGACTTTTTTATACTTTTTATTTTTTTATGCTTTTTGTGACCGGATTTCTACTTCCACGCAACTCACAGAAAAAAGCTCACCTTATGATCATTACCATAAATGTTCTAATAGAACCCCCTTCCTAATAGAGCCCCCCTCTCGACTTTGAGGGTCTGTATGTCAAAGCAGAGACAACATTTCGCAAAGCCGTTTTTTGCATTTTCTTAACTACCACGAGCTCTACTGAATCTGCTTTTTAGATTTTTGATTTTCACTCAAAAACTTGAGATCGACCCCAAATTTTTCCGATTTTAAGGGGATCAAAAAATAGGAACGGCATTCAACTGGTTACTTCAACAGTTACTTCAACTGGCATCCATTGAAACTTTTGATTAAAAGTCGACAATTTTGACAGTGAAAGTTTTTTAAAAAGTTACTCCTAACACCAAAATCTCTTCCTCAATCCGAATCCGTTGAGATCAGGTCCGAAAATTTAAGAGAGCTGAGATATTGGTATTTTGAGTAAACATACAGGGAATTCGGACCATTCCCTTACCTTGAAGGATATCTCAGCTCCCTGAAAATTTTCGGACCTGATCTCAACGGATTCGGATTCAGGAAGAGATTTTGGTGTTAGAAGTAATTTTTTAAAAACTTGTACTGTTAAAATTGTCGATTTTTAATCAAAAGTTTCAATGGATGCCAGTTGAAATGGATGCCAGTTGATATTTTACCAAAAATAGAGCCCCCCGTGGGCTCTATTAGAACATTTACGGTATCTAATATTTTCAATCTTTTATCAGTGATAACTTATTGACTTTGATTGTAAATTATTTTTTTTTTGGTTATGCAGTCGTACCTGTATAGAACACCACCACAAGGGACCGAAGTAAAGTACGACTATTATAAATATGTCTATTCGAATGACTATTCCGATGGAAACACGATGAAATCCCGTGTAATCATTGATCTTCTGATGGAAACAAGATGAAATCCCGTGTTATTATCGATATTCTGACGGAAACACGATGAAACCCGTGTTATCATTACGATTCTCCCACCCCTCAGGGATAGATGGTTATTCTAAGAGTTATAGACTCTTATTTAGACTCTTACCCGACCCTGGGGTGGTGTTGCATCGAGGTGGCGTTGTATCCAAGGCCGCAACTTGAACTTTCTCAAGGGGGGGGGGGTAATCACCCCTACCACCCCCCCCCCCAAATTGCGGCCCTGGTTGTATCCAGATTCGACTGTAACTTTCTTAATCTTAATGATTGTTATTAGGGTGGTTATCGGTCGGTCAACTAAAAACCCGCCTGTGAATTTCCCAGTGAAATCACGCTTTTTCTCTCATTGTGCCTATCATTTTTAGCTAGGTTTCCAAATGATCATTATAAAAAATCTTTATTCATGTTCAACAGCAAACATCAGCAGTACTTCTATTCAAAGTGGGGTAACAAGACACTTCATATAGCTCTAACCAGTAAAATTTACAATAAGACTATCTCAAAACCCGTCAAGTATTGTTTTACTAGTAACAAGTCCTAGAAATTAATATAATGGCCGCATAAAAAATAAGTAGATCTTAGATTCATAAATTCACTGTTAAAAAAGTATTCTCCAAATCAATCTAGAATATTTACGGGACATCCAACTGTGTGATCTATCTGGTTGAGATAGCCTTTTTGAGTGTCCAACCGAGTATCAAAACCACACCGATCACACCCACTCCTAGGCCCAGATTGCGCCAGAACAGCTGGTTTCGAGCCTTTATGCTCTCCTCACTGATCACCTCGAACTCTTCAGGATCATTGTCCACTGATGTAGTCAACATGGTGGTGTGCTGCCGAGCAATGAATGTTTCCACACCTGGCTGAGGCTCCTCACTGTCAGCGGCCGCTTTGGTGGAAAGCTGTGACTTGGCTAGTTGCTGCACAGCAATAGAAGGATTGGTCGGTCCAGTTTCTACTGAGGCTGAAGCTTCTGGACGTTGAAAGCGCAGATCCACTTCTTGCTCTTCTTCACTTGCCTGAAAAATGTGGTTTCTAAGAACTTGCTAAGGAATGTATTTGAATTTTTTGACCAGGATTGTGTGAAAAACCATCCATAAAACCAAATTTGGAGCAATTATGAAACATCCAGAGCCAAAATTTGGAATGGGAGAGAGGGGAGAGTGTATATGAGAATTGGGCCACAGAGGTAATTAATAGAGGCAATTACCACCCCCCTACCGAAAAAATTTGAAATATATTAATTCTGAGATTTCACGTGCATACTTTCCATTTTTTCAATTAATTAAATATACCTCCAAAGGTAGTATGCCAGCTTGCCAATATGATTGTGCGCCAATGCGATCCGGCGCCAAAATGTTGTTGGCGCCAATATGATACTGCGCCAATCGCTATTGGCGCCATTTGAGTTAGTGTCATTTTGTTGTTTGCGCCAATGATTTAGCGCCATTTTGTTGTTTGTGACAAATGATTTGTCGCCATTTTTGACTGGCAACAAAATGAATCGATGTCAATTCTTTTGAATTGTGAAGCTGAGCCAATTAGTGTTTCAACAAAACCTGTTTCTCTCAAGTGTCTTCACAGTCAACATTTACCGTTTTATAGGAAGCAAACGCCATGGATATGTTCGAGTCGACGATCTCTACGCTACCATCGTCAAAATAACAAGAGCAGGCTGGGAAGTTCAAGTGGGAAGACAAAAAGAACAAATGGACCGTCAAATAAAGAGAATTCGAGTCGAAGAGGTTGCCCAGCTTCTGCAGAATCAAGAGGTAGGGAACAATTTGATCGAAGAACGAGAAATTCAGGATGAATAACGAAACCGGGAGTATTGTTATTTTTGTGGTCTTTCTTCTGTTCGTCACAATTTTGAATAAAGTTAAAATTTGAATGAATAAGCTTGTCTATTAGATATGTTGTATTTGACTCGTGTAAGTGGTCGAATTTGGAATGAACGTGAATGTGGAATTTGAAATGAATCGTGAACCAGGATCAGAGAGTCACTAAACGGAGTAGCAATGAGAGTTATTAAAGTTACTGAACGGCGTATCAATAACATCTTTGATAATACCAAACTTTGATTTTCGGGCTATCAAAGTGAATATCCACCTGTCACGAGGGGTGCCGACACGAGGTTTCAGTGTTCGGGTAGGTAAAATCGCATTTTTAGTCCTGTCAAACAGGTTTCAATACACGGTTTTACATATGATAGAATGTATTGCTTTTGATTTAAACAAAATTAATTTTTTAGGTTATTCAGGTGGACATCCACCTGGACCAGGGGTACCCATCACAAATCTCGGGTTCGGGTGGGTGAATTCGTAGTTTTAGTCGTATCAAATTCGATTTGTCACACAATTTCACGTATGATATAATGACTCGTTTTCAAATTCCACAAGAAAAAATTCCAGGTCATATGGATTGATATCCACCTGGCCAGAAGGTATCTACCTTGGATTTCGGGATTCCGGTGGGCAAAATCGAATTTTTTGTCCTAACAAACCTAACAAAAAAATTTTTTCGGATGATTGAATCCTGAGGATGTCAGGAAATCATTTTGACCTGACCCACCATTGGCGCAGCCTCGCAAAATGGAATAGTTGTAGCCTGATCAAATGGTATAATAGCAAAATGGCTCAGAGCTAATTGTCGCCAATAGGAAAACTGCGCCAAATCATTTGGCACAAACAACAAAATCACGCCAACTTAATTGGCGCCTAATTCAATTTGGTGCAGCATCATATTGGCGCAGCGTCACATTGGCGCCGGATCACATTGGCGCACAATCATATTGGCAAGCTGGCATACTACCCCTCCAAAAATAGATTCTCAACCGTAAAATAGGCAAAAAGCTTTAAAATGTGGAAAGATAAACTTTCCACACAAAATGGGAGGTGTGGCGTAAAGTACATAAGTACCGAATTTCATTATTTCCTCATTTCAAAAGAACGATACGTAAAAATGCCCGCGTTTGGGGAAAAAGTGCCCGCGTTTGGGGAAAAAGTGCCCGCGTTACGTGAAAAAGTGCCCGCGTTTTTTCGTTCTAGTCAAAAAGGCGAAAATGTGGCCGCTTTTTGTGAAAAAATGTGTGTTTCGTGTTCGTAAATCGTGTTCTTTGACCCATCATCAAGGCAATATCCAAATGGTAGTTTTCAAGCGGTAGTTCCCATTTTTAGTATCCATGTGATTTTTCAATAGAAATGGCTGACGAGATTAGAGCACATCAATCTTAAGGTAATATCCGTTTCGAAAACAATGGGGCTAAGTTTTTCAAAACTCTTTATCCCCGATCTTTTTTGGAAAATTAGTATTAGAAAGCTTTGCCAGTTCTAATTTTTGTTTACAAGCCACAGTATAATTAAAATACCAGCAATAACTCCATTTCCGAAGAGTCTTCCCCCTCGTCTCCCTGCTGATGATGCTCTTCCGAGTTGCTAGAAGTAGACAGGGCTGGACTGTGTTCCCCAACTTCTGGGTCTGACAATAGCAATTGCACTTCTGATCCTGCAAATAGGGTCAATAGCAAGTCACAATTCAGTCAAATGGTCTTTAATTACCCTTGCTTACATCTTCACCACTCACATCCAATTCATCTGAAGACATAGGGACAGTGAATTAGCTGTTGCTGCAAAAAATTGATTGAAACTTGCAAAAATATATTATCAGCGAAAAATACAGAAAATCGATTAGTTGGTGAGCAAATGTTTCAAAATAGCTAGAGATCAAAACAAAGGCAGGAGGAAATGCACTTTGCTTAGCTACTTAGCTACAAAGTTGCTCCCTTTTTATTGAATTACACTTGCAAAGAGCTAGACAAAGATCTTAGAGGCAGCTGATACGCTAAGATTTACCAGGAAAATTTCCCAGGAAAGTTTAAAATTTTTGTAGCTTTCGGTTGTTAAACTCAAAATTCATGGAAAGGTTTTAAATGAAAATATTTTGAAGGAGCACCGAAAATTTGAAATATTTTCGTTGTTGTACAGTGACCGTAAACCGATGTGGTCTTGAAAAATTAAATATTGCAAATACAGTCTTGATAAAATTTAGTTTTTTTTTCTAAAATCATATTGCTCAATATTTATCTAAGCTGTTTTTAAAATTTTACAAAAATTTTTTTCTCAAAACCTCCTAAATAAATTCTTTTTAATAAAAAGTCATTGAAAAATTTATAAATACCATTTTTCTGGATCTACTTGTCCTTTTTAAAATTCCGAAAAGCCAAAAACATTATTTATTGTAACAAAAATTTTTATAGACAACATCAAGAATAGTAAAATAAATCAATGAAAAAGAATAGACAACAAACAAACAACATATTTGATATATATCCTCAGTCCGCCACCTAATATTTTATTTTGGAGAAGAAGACATGAATAGATAGACAAGTTGCTAATTACAGTATAGAAACCTCTAATAATCCAGCTCCTCTCTTAGGATTGCGTTCTTAACTAGTTTTTGGGGCTGTACCCCGAAATTTAAGCGGCGATTTGCTAAGTGGTCGATTTGCTAAGTGGTCGATTTGCTAAGAAAAAAAAATTTAAGCGCGAATTTGCTAAGAATTCAAAATTTAAGCGCCAATTTGCTAAATGGTCGTTTTGCTAAGATTTTTTTGCTAAGTAGTTTTTTTGATAAAGATCTTGTTTGTTGAGCTACCTACTTCTTCAGTTCGGTTCAATTTCGGGATACAGACCTTAAAACCCAAACGATTCAACCCAAAATCATGTTCTAAAAATGGTTTAATTTTAATCGGGTCTCCTACTCTGGACTAATTGCACCCAGAGGGATTCGAACCAGTGACCTTGCTGATGAGTATATGGACCTCTTCGCCAAGTAAACACTCAAAATTACGATAAAAAAGGTATGCACCCAGGTGGATGCGAACCAGCATCCTCGGCGGTGGCTATCCAAGTGGTCGTCCACTTGGATCAAAAAAATTTTTTTTACGTTTTCGGTTTCCAAAACAATTTTTCTGCACTAATTCGAGCATGCTGAAGATGGTTTGACAGTGGTAAAATCACGTTTTATCGATAAATTTAGAGTTGTTGCTAACGATTGATTTATCAAAATCAAGAATTCACGATAACTCAAAATTTCTTGATAAAACGTGATTTTACCACTGTCAAACCATTTTCAGGGTGCTCGAATTAGTGCAGAAAAATTGATTTGGAAACCGAAAACGTAAAAAAAATTTTTGATCCAAGTGGACGACCACTTGGATAGCCACCGCCGAGGATGCTGGTTCGAATCCACCTGGGTGCACACTTTATTTTTTACCGTAATTTCAGATATAAAAAGACTAACGTTTGACCTTTCAGGTTATTTGGGTGAATATACCCCTACTCTTGAGTTGCCGAAAAAATTGGCCGAAAAATGACCGTCGGAAAAATCTCTAATCGCCTACCAGAACATTGAGAAAAGGAAAAGTACAAAAAGGCAGAAAAGTTCTTAACAAATAAGGATTTAAGAAAAGAATGCCTTAGCAAATATATTCTTAGCAAATGGGCGCCTTAACAAAAAAATTCTTAGCAATTTGTCGCTTAGCAAAAAAAATTCTTGGCAAAACGACCGCTTAGCAAATCGACCACTTAGCAAAATGCCGCTTAAATTTCGGGGTACAGCCGTTTTTGGCCCTCGTGTACAATCGGGATTTTTTTGCCTTGGTCCCCCTGTTGATTTTTTTCAAGAATTTTTTTTTAAATTTTTTTATCTGTCTTTTTGTCATTTGTGATACTTGGTGATACTTGGACCTCATGAAGCACAAAATCAGACAACCCTAATTGCTTGAACGAATTTATTTGAGCAAACTGTGGAAACTTTTGCGCAGCGTTCTATCTAATGCGTAGCGTACACCGTCCTTTTAAATTTACTTATCAAAATGACATCGTTCAGCTTTTAAAAAAATTTCAAAAAATCAACAAGGGGGACTAAGGCGAAAAAACATTTCCATTGTACACTAGGGCCCAACTTTTTGTAGAATTTTTTCATGCAAGTTACTTAATTTAAAAAATGGCTGTAGCTTAAAACACACACCAAAATACTGATTTCATTGTAAAAGCACCGAGAAATACTATATTTACTGGGAGGAGTCAGTAATTTACTGAAGGGAGTCATTATTTTGGGGCGTGATTTCAATTATAGCCAAAAAAATACTTTGAAAATTTGACGGGAAAAATTATTTTGCTCAATATTCAAATTTGACGGGGTGAATTGCTTACAGCCTTCAAAAATGAATAAAAAAACGCAATGCCAAAAACTCGATTTTGTATTAAGAAGGGAGGTGGATTATTAAAGTCCGCGCTACAATGGTCGCGTTTGGCTTGAAGATTTGGGCAGGAGCAGCCTGTGCCAATTCAAATTGTGCCACCGCAAATTGTGCCAAAATCACGAGCAATATTCGGCAAATATTTACCGAATATTCGTTTTTTTGATGATTTTGGCTCTTGATTTTGGCACAATTTGCAGTGGCACAATTTGAATTGGTACAGGCTGCTCCTGCCCGAAGATTTAGGGCTAGATGCTAAAGTCAGACGCGCCATTTAGATGCAACAGCCAAGAACAACTGTAATAGTATAAAATTTTTCCATTTAGCAAATAACAAATCATTTTCTTAAACAAAAAAATTTTATAAATAGAGCCAAGTGGCTGAGAAGTTTTCAGCAAAGAGCAATATTCGCTATTTTTCTTTTTTTTAACGAGAGATACATTTTTACAATATATAGAAAAAGTGTTAAAAATGTAAAAAAAATTTTAAACTTTAGGATTTGCTTGATTTAAAAGGATAAAGGATAAATAAATAAATTGCAAGGGCGCGGAAATAGCCATTTGTTGACTGCAATTTTAAAGTGCCTACATCTCTTTTGAATACAATTTTTAACGGGAGTCCTAAAAGTTCGAAACTGACTTTTAAGCTAATCATTTAGAATAAAAATGATGCCAGAAGAAAAAATGCAAAACGTAGATTTTGTAGCTCTGTTCATCTTCGTTCACATAGTATATAAAATTGTATTCGGATTTTTTTAGAACAGTCATCATTTGACTCCAAACACCTGGCTGGTCAGTTTGAGATGTTGACAAGTATTTTCATTACTTTAAGCGATTAAAACTTTGATTGACACTGATTGATTGATCTTGGTAGCTTGAGCTACTGAACCCGTTTTACAGAAATTTTTTTGAAAATAAGAAAATTGAGATATGGCTTTTTGAAAACAAATCAATTTTTACCAAAGTGTCTTTTTCAGAAAAAAAATCTAGGAGCCCTACCATATCTCGACACTTAAAATTAATCTGTACAATAGTTTTTGTAGCTCTTTAGCTGTGCTACAGCATGGTGCTAAGATCTAAACGCACAATCGAACTCTTAATCGCTTAAAGTGATGAAAATGCTTGTCGATATCTCAGCCAGGTGTTTGGAGCTAAATGATGACTGTTCTAAAATATTCCTAATACAGTTTTATACAGTCGACGCTCGATATAGCATTGCTCGATATTGCGTCCGGCTGAGACCGGATCCGACTGCGTAAAGGTGGCTCTATATTGAATCCACTCAAAAAATTTCGAAAAATGCATTGAAAATACGAATTTTTCAGAACTGGAGATTGAGTTGTGATCTCATTTACCGATCAAGATTGTGCCAAAATCAAAAGCTGTGAGCGATAAAATTCCGCGATCACTCAATAATGTAATAATTGATTTTGCTTGATTTTTTTTTGAATAAAGCTCTTTATTGCGTCCAGCCGTCAATAGTTTGACCACAACTCTCTATACTGCGTACACTGGACATTGCATCCAGCTGAGGCCGGTCTCGAGAGGAATGCACTATCGAGCGTCGACTCTATACTGTCTGAAATAGGACAAAAACAGCAACAAAACCTACGTCTTGACAATTTCTTATAGAATTTTTTTTTAACAACGCTCTGAACTTTTGGGCTACCCGTTTGTTAATTATGTTTAAAGTAATTTTTAGGTATGTTTTGTTTCAAAATGATCTCTAAAGTAACATGAACGTTGTTTGTCGGAAGTTATTCAGTGCTTGAGTAGTGCCTGATGCAACTTGGTTTTGTCGGTACGATTGTGATGGGACATTTGAAAAAGCGCCTTTTGTCGGTGCTGTCCCCGGTGAAAGATTTTCAATATGTAAAATCAAACTTTTGAAAAACAGCAACATACAGTCGAGTCTTGTTTTAGCGCACCTCTGCGAGCGCTTTTCAAGAGCTGCGCTGTAACGAAATCAGACGGTACCCTATTATATCTGATTAGGTCACCCGCTCCCTTATTCAAAACTTGTTTCCGGCATTATTTTTTTGACCCAATTTTTAAAGAATGCTCAATTTGCAGCTCATGTCCTGGGTTGAAATTTATGGGATATCTTGTTTAGAACTGATCTACAGAAAATTAAAAATCAAAAACACAATGCCAATTACACGATTTCAATAAGATAATGGGGCGATAACTTTTTCCAAGTTTGTTGTCATTTTTGATTGCAAAAATAATAGCAATTTTCAATAAGCGGCAATATTTTTGTTCTCTTCCAAAACCCATACAAGAAAATATTATATATATAAAGAGACACAGAGGTTTGATAAGAAACAGTTCGACCATATACAATAAACAAATAAACTAATTTGGGCTAAAACGACAATCATTTACAAGAAGAATCACCAGTAGTCACACTTCAACCCTATTCACTCTTTACCACTGGAAGTGGTTGTGGGTGGCGAAGAAACTGTGGTGGTTGAGCTTGTGCTGCTAGTCTGCACTACTGAACTGGGCGCACTGGGAGGGAGAAGGGAGGGCATGGTCGGGTGGTTGCAAACACCTGAAAATATGCGCAAAATTGTTAGGCTAGACTTTACTTGGTCCCCCCCCCACGGCTGACCCACTTTCGAGGTGAATTTTTAAAACCGATTGCATATTCGTGTTTCTCGACCCGGATTTTTACGGAAATGATCATCAGATTCTGTGAAAGTGAAAAAAATTTTTTTGGGATTTGCCTTGGTCTTCCCCCCAACGTAAAATTTTAGAAAAATTTGAAAAAAAATATTTTTTTAAATTGGCGCCTTTTGAATTTTAAAGGGATTAAGCGTACACACTCATTTGATCACAACTCATTTGATCCCACTCATTTGATCCCACTCATTTAATCCCAACTCATTTGATCACAACTCATTTGATCCCAACTCATTTGATCCCACCTCATTTGATCCCAACTCATTGATCACAACTCATTTAATCCCACCTCATTTGATCCCAATTTCAAAAATTTGTATTTTAAAGTTTTTGAAAGCATGATGGTCTTTACTTAAGTTTTATTTGGTAGAAAAATCTTTGTTATCGGTTTGATTTCAGCAATATCGATGGCTATAAACGTGGTGATGCCTCGCTGATCGGTGAGCCTAACGAAGGTGAAAACATACCGTATCAACCATCTGTTCAGGTAAAGAACCTTTGTTATTATTTTTTATTTATTGGGTACTTTAGGGCATTTTGTCTCTAACAAATCGAGGAAAGCAGTGCCTAATCGCAGGTGGCTATGAATTTGTGAAAAAGCAGAGTAGTAAGTAACGAGACAATTCAAACTGGTGCTGCATCAAGACGAGTAAGTGCAACGGTACGGCGAAAAGGTACAGCTGAAACTTACTTGAGGATGTTTCGCGTTTTGAAAAATTCGGATCTACACCCAGATTCCGTAATGATGGGTTACTTGTGCATTACCTTTTTATTTTTATATTAGTGATCGTTCCAGATTTTGAACTTGCTGCTATCAATGCTTTGCATGAAATATTTGAGGATTTCGCTTCCAATTTTCGCTCGTTCCATCTTTCTAAGAACGCTTTCGCGAATATGCAGGTTTGTGCTATTGATGCTGCTTCTGTTTAACATGCTCTCATACTAAATTTAGTCGAAGCATCTTCACGGCGCCTACAATAACAAAGATGCAAGAGCTTTGTTGAGATGAGCGCTTTCGCAGGGCCAAGATGAATCTAAGCCAATTCATTATACGAGTCAAAGCCGAAGAAGAGAAAACGAGACAACTGTTCGTCAGGTATGTCATCCTATAAATCAGTCCTGAACATTGTAAAATTTTTTTAATCATCTAGAGCAAGAGTGAATCCTGTTGAAGTGCTGCGCCAACCTCGTCGTCCAGAATATGACTATCGCGAAGCAAATGTAAAAATTTTGCTCCGTGGTTATCAGCCGTTACATCGAAGGGAGTTCCTAAAAGCCGTGCAGCATCATCTGGCAAAGTTTCCAGCAGTTGAAGTGGGAGAAGAAGAAAATGAAATATTTAAGACTAATATGATGTTTGCCGTTTGTCACATTTATTTGTTAGTTACAATTGTTGAAAATCTCTTATTTTGTCAATAAAAAAAATGCTTCTCTTCTGGTTGTGTTGGGGTAAGTATGAAGTACGGTCAATTAAATAAGGAATTTTCGGTCTTTATTATTCAGCGCTTACGAAAGCTATAAAATAACAACAGAGAGCCCAGAAAGGGTGTACCACCGATTGAATACAAAAACTGATTGGATACAATATATCGAAGTATTCTAGCGTGGTTTATAGTAGTTATGGGATATCTGAAATAAAAAAAATTATGAAATAAGCAGAAAAAAAAATCAATGCTACTAGGCGGATTCAAACCTTAGCACCAACTGGGGAACGACTGGACGATAAATTTGCCGGGGAATGAATTTACCAGGGATGAATTTACTTAGTGCCGAAATTGGGATCAAATGAGGTGTGATCAAATGAGTTGGGATCAAATGAGTTGGGATCAAATGAGGTGGGATCAAATGAGGTGGGATCAAATGAGGTGGGATCAAATGAGTTGTGATCAAACGAGTTGGGATTAAATGAGTGGGATCAAATGAGTGGGATCAAATGAGTTGTGATCAAATGAGTACGAACCGGATTAAGGGCTGTATTGGGAGGGGAAGGAATAAAAGGGGGCCACTAATCACACAAGGCCCCTAACAAGAAGATGTTCAACATAGTTTTGAATACTGGGCCTACCGCATAAATAAACTCTGGTATGCATGCTTTTTCATGCATCCAGAGTCACTTTCGAGTGATTTGTGTCTAAGGTATGTGGGTGTGCGCATCTCAACTCCAAGCCCCCAAGCCCCCTGCGCCCCCGAAGGGGCTTGAGAGTTAGAGATGCGCACACCCACATACCTTAGACATGATTCCGAGAAGTACACTTGTTCAAAAAATGCGTATAGAGTCTCTTTTTGCCACGGCCCAGTAGAAAAACATGGTGAGGCAGTCGAAGAATACATATATTTACTTTTCTATTGTTCTGCCATAAAAGTGGCCCACTTTTATTCCCTTCCCCTTCCAATACAGCCCTTAATTCCTTTAAAATTCAAAAGGCGCCAATTTAAAATTTTTTTTTTTCAAATTTTTCTAAAATTTTACCTTGGGGACCAAGGCAAATCCCAAAAAAAATTTTTCACTTTCACAGAATCTGATGATCATTTCCCGTAAAATCCGGGTCGAGAAACACGAATATGCAATCGGTTTTAAAAATTCACCTCGAAAGTGGGTCAGCCGTGGGGGGACCAAGTAAAGTGTTACCAATTGTTATAAAACAAAACTATTTTTAAAAAAAAATTCGTATTCAAAATCCTCGGAATCCCCTGGTTACAGATAGAGTATTTATAAAAAATTGAGTTAACACTCAAGAGGCCGATCGGCAGGTCGGTATATTCCGGTGCAGAATTTGACGGAGAACACGAATATCGCTTTTTTATAAAAAAAAAGCGATATTCGTGTTCTCCGTCGAATTCTGCACCGGAATATACCGACCTGCCGATCGGCCTCTTGAGTGTTAAAAACAGCCAGGTCCAGCGGGGAGTGGAACCTTTGACCTGAATCTCACAGTATGGTTACCTTGGCTAGAGAGTCAGCTCCAGCTGAAGCGATCAAGGGTCGAGAGGGATGGAACGCTACTGCCATGACTGCCATGTCATACTTCTTACGATGGGCAGCTATTTCCTGCAGACATACCTCTTCTCCATGTTCCACAATCGGAGAGATCCATCATGTGAACCACTCAGCAGGTAGAGACCATTAGGGTCTATGGCCAGTGTAGAGATGGCCTCTACATGGGCAACTGTCCCATGAATTAGTTTACCTGCAATTTAATTTTTTCATGTTTAATTTAAATTGAGGGAGTGGCCTAGTGGCCTAAATCACTTCCTAAGAGCCAGAAAGGACTAGATTGAACAAGGAAAGTGATATTTTCGGAAAGTCACCCCTTTTAAAGTCATGATTGAAGCGAAAGTCAAGAAAAAAATAAGCCCCAAATTTCACATACAGTCAAACTTCGATATAACGTACACCCTGAGGACCAGGTCAGATGTACGTTATATTGAAGTTTAACTGTATGTCTGTTTTTTGTATAACCCATTTCGCTACCTTCGTTAAATATTGGAGCAAAAACGAATCAAACCTGATTTGCCCTTTGAAAAAAAGCAATGTGTTTCCTCTTGAGACAAAACGTTATTGGATATTTATTCGAAAATTTTCGCTGCTGTCCATAAAAAAATAGGTTGATTATATGGAAAGTCAACCCTTTTTAGTGCTGAGATCGCTACTCGCGGTCATTAGATGGAGATTAGATTTAGCTTAAAGGGCATCCACACGCTATATAGGTGGTACGCGTCAATTCAAATTTGTTCCTAATCATTGAACTTCAGTAAGGATTTTTTAACTTGGTTTCTAAAAAAACCACACCTAAAATTAAATTTTATGCTTTGTTTTGTTAGAAACCAAGTTGAAAAACCAGTACAGAAGTCCAATGATTAGAAAAAACTGAATTCCCGAGCACCACCTCTTATTAGCATGGACATGCCCCTTTAATTTTGTCTGACCAAAAAGTGAAAATTTTGCGCCCTTACATAGAGACTCAACTGTACGACTAATTTTCTACGGCTGCCCCGCTCTTCCACTTGGTCTCAACCCGTTTACATCAACCTGTTTTCTGACTTTCTTATTTAAACCGATTTTAAACTACAGACCCGTGTTATTGTCAAAGTAGCGGATCTTGCGGTCTTCACCAGCCACCACAGTTATCTTAATTCCTTCGTTTACAAATTTTAAATAGACTCTACAAATATATATTACCGGCATTGTTGGATGAGACAGTATTTTGTTAATCTCACCCACTCCATCACCATCTCCACCTGAAAACTTTTCTATTCAATACAGTCATTTCATAAAATAAGCAAACCAACCATCCTGGAAGTCAAAGTTCAGCACATTCTGCCCAGTTTCCAAGTCCAGAATCGAACACTGTGCCTTGGAGTAAGCAATAAGCAGTTGTTGTGGCTCAGTGGACACTATGTCAATGGATCGCGGCCGAGCATTGCTGGACTGTGGGGGCAAAAATGTTTTCAATAGACTCTGGCCCATCCCTCCTCCAATCCTGGTTCCCACAATCGGACTGTGCCATCTGCCGAGGCAGATATTAGTCGATTAGTAGAGGAATGGAAGGCTACTGCCCAAACACAGTCCGTGTGACCAAGTAGGCGTTCTTGCAACACTGTTGGATCTGAAATCAATTACCTAAAGTTATAATTTTTGAAGAATTCACAGTTCGCATTATTTTTTATTCAACTTCACTCTATGCCTCTAGGTTAATTAAGTCAATTTACAGTTAGCATGTGGAGTTTTTAAAGAAATTGGTTAATTACGGGATTTACAGTTTATTGAATGTACTCATAGTTCATTGTGTGAATTTATAAATTTATACTACGATAGTACGGTGGCGGGTGCCTGACCGGTTCAGATACCCGTATACCCGGGTTTTCTGGGATAGTTAACGAGACTGTATACCTGAATCGGTAACTCTGATACCTACGAAATTGGTAACTCCATGCTACCTTTGCTAATTTTTATCCCAACTGTGTTAATTGATCTTGTTAACTTCTTATGTTATTAAAAACCAACCATAATTTTGATAAACTTCAATAGCTGTAGATGGGACCTGGAATATCAATAGATTCCGTTAATAATCAAAATTAAAATATAAAATTAAAATTTATATGTACCACCCAACAACATATAGATCCATCATGACCACCTGTATAGCACATATCACCGGTTGGGGACATATCCATAGCCAGAATAGGTCCTCTGCAAAAAAACACTCAATTCAATGCAATCAAGAAAAAGACGAAGTGTTACTTGTGGCCTCGAAAAGTGTAGATTGGCTCCACGTCCACAATACCCGTTGAAGGTGGATTTTGAGCTGAACGGGCACGTATTTGTGTATTAATATTTCGAAGTAACTAACCTGCTTTGGAGAGTCCAGCCGCTCCGTCTCCAGAATTGCTTTTGATGGTTCCTCCAGCATGACTTCCACTCAGATCCCAGAGTTTGGCTGTACCATCCTCACTGGCTGTGACCAACACTGGCTCCATTGGGTGAAACTGAAAGTTCGAAATCATGCCTATCCAAATATTACCTTAGTATATGAATCCTACCTGCATGGCTCTGATGGAGTCATAGTGCGAGCGTAGAGTAAACCGGATATTCCACCGCTGCTGGTTTGCTAGGAGTTGGTCGTCGTCCACCTACAATGCAATAGATTAGAGTTAGCGTTCCATAAATGTGAAACATTATTGGGAGCAGGACTTGAATGCGAGGGTAAATGGGAGCTGACATTTGTATCAGCAGCATTGAATATACACAGTTATTTAGCTCAAAACAACCAACCATGCTGCCAAAGTCATCCTTGGTGTCAATGGGACCATCATCTGGAGAGAATCCCAATGCTGTGTCCACATCCAGGCTTTTGACTCCACCCGCTCCACCAGCTGCCAATACACCACCAATTCCACCTGCAAGTAGTGCATCTAAGGCAGTGCCAGGTCCTCCACCCTCGTCTGACTCATCTTGCATAGATCTTTGACCTGGAAATGTATAAATTTGATACTGTCAATATTATTAATAATTAATGTTATTAATATCATTATTATTATTATTATTATCAATTAATATTATTGATTATTGAAGGTCGGTCTCTTCAATAATAAACTCTGTCAAAGTATCCCCGACTTAACATACAGCTCGATTTGACATACACCTGGACTCAATCCCTAGGGTGTATGTTAAATCAAGTTTTGACTGTGAATATAAGTAAATGGTTATGATACCTTTGCCGCCTGCACTGGCTCGTTTGCGGTCCTCCATCCGATGCCGGAACTCTTCTTGACATGCTCTAGATTGGATTGGTCAAAGCTCCACTTGTCGCCGGTAGACTTTGGTGGGTTCTGAGAGGCTGTGCCAGAATAAGACTTTTCATTCTTCAGAAAGGAAAATTCGTCCAGGGCTTCCACTGAAAGGACTTGATTGTGGAAAACTGTAAGTGCATGCTATAAATGTATCACAAACCCGCATCCACATCCAGACTGCTCTGCTTGTTGTCCACATCATTGTCAGAGTCACTAAAAAGGTGTTAACTTAACAATTATCTCAGCAAAAAATCAAAAGAGGGGAACCAACCTGTCGTCATCACCGGCCATAAAGTCGCCAGAACTGTTGTTTTTATTGGAATCATTAAAATTGTCGTATTTCCTGGATTGCTTGATAATATCTGCGGTCTCAAGAACTGCCTGCTCTGTGTCTAACAAAGCCTTTTCAGCGGCTTTTCTAAAATTTAAAAGTTTTTATGGCAACAAAATATTTTTCGTTTTTATGACGGGGTTTATTCCTTTGGCGGGCTTTCAAATCTGTGGTTATTATGCTGTGGCCAGAAAAATATATTCTGTAGTCGCAAAATTAATTGCTGACTGTTACCTTCCATCCCCATTCAAATTCCAGTTATCGGGCAGAAGGCCTAGAAGATTCTTCACGCGAAAAGAGCGAACATCTAAGATTTTTTCAGAGTAGCCGATTTCCTATAATAATGTTGAATTTTTATAGAAGCAATAGATTTCTTATAAATTTTGTTGGATCTGAGGTGATCCTTTAACCTTAAAGAATTACCTGTAAATATTGGCGCAACACTTGGCGAGCCTGTCGCCAGTCCTGGTTGTTTGCTGCCTTTTGGTCGCCAGATATGCCTTTTTCTAAAGCATCAATGTCCATGGGCACATTGGAATCACCACCTGCAAACTATTATTGCAGTGATTGTACATAGTGGTTTCTTACAATCCCATACCCGGATTAAAGTCACTGTCCATTTCGTCCTGTTCGGGGTCTTGTCCATTGTGCTGTAGCCGGTGTATTTTGGCTCTGAAAATAGCATATTTACTCAAAACAGGTTACAATCAATCCTCAAAATAGCTTACCTCTCCTGTTTCAAGCTATATTCTAGCATTTTGATCCTTCTGACCAAGTCGTGCTTTAGATTTTCTTGACCTTTACGCTCACCTACCAAAAAGCTTATTCTTGCCTACGATTATTACCAACTTAATGCACAGATAGTTAATTGCAAAATGGCTCACTCTTAATTCTGCCCTCTCCATTTCCCACTGGGCACGTTCTAGTTCGTAGCGACTCCATTCATGTTGGAGGTAGTGAAGTACGCCATGCATTGTGTAGGGTGGCCGGCGAGCCTGAAGCAAATCAATTTTATTATTTTTTATTATATTTAGTAGGATGGTGCAGTTACATTTAATTTGACCCTAATCGATTTTCAATTACCGTATTTCCTCTAATAGTAGCCCCCCTCCTATTATAAGCCCCCCTCTAATATAAGGCCCCCCCTAGAGGCCATCCAAAATATAAAAGCCCCCCTCTAATATAAGCCCCCCCTCCCTAGGGTATCCTAAAAATATAAGCCCCTCTTTTATATAAACCCCAAAGCCAATTTTTTTTTCGATAAATAGCTATTGTTAATAGTGAAAAAAGGCGCAAAGAATGTATTTATGTATTTGCTAAGCACATCTTTCAAAGTGGACCGCTGGAATACTTGTGAATGAGTGAATCTTAAAGCAAAAGGGCATCGATTCAAGAACCATTTTAGCGGGTACTTTGTTGGTTTATGCAGTAATCATCAGCAGAAAATCAAGAATAAACAATAAATAGTGACGTCGGTTTACGTTTAAGCACGGCGTGTTCAAACTGGTCAAAAACACGAATTCCAGTTTTCCTCTCAGGACTAAAATTCAAAATTTTTTTCGATCCATTTTTTGCCGATATTTTAGTGCTAGCAGATGAATGCATTGATCGCTGTTTCTTGTGCATCATTTTGCGTCAAGTTTGGACTTAAAAGAAAGCGGAAAGCATGCTCTACAAAACTATAGACAACAATTCCAAATAATTAAAAATTTCCATCCATAATTAAGCCGTTTAAAAATGCGTGAAATTTGCTCAAATTTTGGTGTTTTTGTTTTGGCTCTAATTCTGTCCAAAAGTCGAATTTTGGCAAACCATCCGTAATTATTAAAGCTCGGGTCTCGGCTATCCAATGCACTTTGAATTTTTTGAAAAAAGTTGAAAACTCGCGATTTCCCAGCGCGCCGAATTTCGGTCGCAATTTTTTCCTCGAAATTTAATGGACTTTTAAAACGTGTGGCGGCCCATTATTCTTAACAAATATGGTTGATGTTAAGTATTGAAAAAAAGCCTTAGACTCTCCGCTTTCGTTTGAGTATTTACTGAGCTGAACATGTTTTAAAAATTTGATCTAGTCACACGTTTTAAAAGTCCATTAAATTTCAAGGAAAAATTGCGACCAAAATTCGGCGCGCTGGGAAATCGCGAGTTTTCAACTTTTTCAAAAATTCAAAGTGCATTGGATAGCCGAGACCCGGAGCTTCAATAATTACGGATGGTTTGCCAAAATTCGACTTTTGGACAGAATTAGAGCCAAAACAAAAACACCAAAATTTGAGCAAATTTCACGCATTTTTAAACGGCTTAATTATGGATGGAAATTTTTAATTATTTGGAATTGTTGTCTATAGTTTTGTAGAGCATGCTTTCCGCTTTCTTTTAAGTCCAAACTTGACGCAAAATGATGCACAAGAAACAGCGATCAATGCATTCATCTGCTAGCACTAAAATATCGGCAAAAAATGGATCGAAAAAATTTTTGAATTTTTTAGTCCTGAGAGGAAAACTGGAATTCGTGTTTTTGACCAGTTTGACACGCCGTGATGAGTACGAAGAATAAATTCTTTTACTTGTACTTTAGTTTTAAAAAAACTCAAAAAAAAAAAATAGCAAAAAATGCAAGCCAGACAAAAAATTTCGAAAATTTTTTTGTCTCGCAACGAAAAGAGGTAATTCGTGTTTTTGACCAGTTTGACACGCCGTGTAAGGAACAAGAAAATAAATTGGGAGCATAGGTCAGATAAAAAAAAGGGATAACGGTATTTCGCAGCAAATTTTTCGTCTTTTTCTTTTAGATTTTCTGACCTTTTTTTAAAAAGTAAATAAATAGACACCATCGTATAGCACTGCGATTACAGTTTATAATAAGGTTTATCAAATGAACCTAAAAGGTAAAATATGAACAAAATTACCGTATTTTCTCTAATAGAAGCCCGGGCTTCTATTTTATGGATGCCCTCCAGGGGGGCTTATATAAGGGGGGGGCTTTTATTTTTTAAACTCGCCGCGCCGAAGGCGCATAAAAAATTTTGAGTCATAATTTTTTCACACCATCTTCTGATCGCTTCTAATTTTTCACATAACATTGTTGAAACAGCGTTTAAACATCAAAAGCATTTACCGTATTTCCTCTAATAGACGCCCTCCTCCTTATTTAAAATCGTGTTTGTGGAAATGCGTTTTTGACCTATTTTTTTAAGACTGCTAACAAGCAAGTCACTGCTCATTTTGTAGCCAGTGAGATGAGCTACAAAATGAGTGGGTACTTGCTAAAGAGCAGTTTTCGAAAAACAAGTCGAAAACACAATGCCAAGAACACTATTTTGGATAGGGCGGGGGCTGCCAACTTATTTTCTTCTTCCTGAAACGTAAACCGACATCACTTCGTATCGTTTGTTGCTGATTTTCTGCTGATGATTACTGCGTAAAGCAATTTTTTAAACCCACAAAATACCCGCTAAAATAGTACTCGATGTAGTTTTTGCTTTGAAATTCACTCATTCACCAGTATTCCAGCAATCCACTTCGAAAGATGCGCTTGGCAAATACATAAAGACATTCTTTATATCTTGTATCACGTTTAGCAACACCTATTTATCGAAAAAAAAAAATTGATTCTGGGGTTTATATAAAAAAGGGGCTTATATTTTTAGGATACCCACTAGAGGGGGGGGGGCTTATATTAGAGGGGGGGGTTTATATTAGAGGGGCGGGGCTTTTATATTTTGGATGACCTCCAGAAGGGGCTCATATTAGAGGGGGGGGGCTTATAATAGGAAGGGCGCTTCTATTAGAGGAAATACGGTATATCATAATTTTACTTTTATGTACCACATTTTGCAAAGCTATTACTCTAAACGAGGGTAGACAGGCGCCTTACAAGCGCCCAACTTTTATCGGAAAACATCCTCTTTTAGTGAGATTTCAATTATAAATTTTTATCCTAAAATATGTCCTTGAATACCAAGCTTTACCTTTCCTCTTGCGTACGTTCCCAGGCCACTACTAGCTCTCAGCATCACTTTATTCAAATCAAGATAATATGCTGCAAATTTCGAATACGCCAAAAAAATGCAGTAAGAACACCTCCAAGAGAAACTTGGTAGAGGGGTAAACTGGTGAACGGGTAAACGGTGTTTATAGAAAAACAGTGATTTTGATGTTAAAACGCTGTTTTATTAATGTTATGTAAAAAATTAGAAGTGATCGGAGGTTGACGTAAGAACATTGTGACCCAGAATTTTTTCCGCGCCGAAGGCGCGGCGAGTTCAAAAAATAAAGAATCCCCCCCTCTAATACAAGCCACCCCTCTAATATAAGCCCCCCTAGAAGGCATCCAAAAAATAGAAGCCCCGAGCTTCTATTAGAGGAAATACGGTAACCGGTATTTGGTGTACTTGGTTTTCGGGTACCCTTTTTTTACTTTTTTGGGTCGGTTAACGAGTATTAACTTGTGTTGCGGTCTTTTTTAGTAAATTAAGCAAAATTTTGTTGACAGCCTGGTGATGACCCTAAGATCCCGAATTATAGAGCAGGGCTAAATCGCCGAAATATTGCACTATTGAGAGTCGACTGTACTCGTCTTTTGCTTAGCAATCGTGTACAGTCGACGCTATATATAACGAACCTCCGATATAACAAACTCTTGATATAACGAACTTATTTTTGTAGTTTATTTGGGTTTGTTTTAAATATAGGCAAACTGACGCTCTATATAACGAAGGCTCGATACAACGAACTCTTGATCTAACGAACACTTAGACCGGTCCCGAATGATTAAATGACGCTCGATATAACGAACTCCTCCAACCTTAATACAAAATTGTGTTTTTTTTTCAAATTTCAGCCAAGATTTTCACAGATTTAACTCCTTTTTATACCTTTTTAAAATTCTAATAAACATTTTTTCTTAATTTTTGTTGTGAAAAAATTTAGAAAATTGTGAAGCTAAAATAAGAGGGCAAAAGAACTGGCATTAACGTCTGGTTCAGCAAATTCCTTTCAATCAACATGAGCTGCGGTCAAGCAGTAAACTCTGCAAACTAAACAAAATTTTCGAGATCCTGATTGTAGCTGAAGAAACGTAGCAGAACCTGCTGAAGTGGAACTAGAAAAAGCTAATGCACAAGAATCAAAAGAAAAAATATTCCGGTTCACTTTTAGATGCACTCCGCCTCATAAAAATAAAGCCTAAGCGCAAATATGATGATCTTGATGTTGAATCAGCAATGCTTTGGAAGTGCAATTAGCTTAGATGATTTTTTGATGATTTCTTGGTCACAGGAGCATAAAAGATGAAGCAGAACAAAATAACTAACTCTTTCCGTACAATAATGTATTTTTCACAGTTAATTATCTGTTAAACAAATGACGTTTTTGGAAAAGCTCTCGATATAACGAACTCCTAAAACTTTTTAGTCAAGGACGCTCTATGTAACGTATGCTCTATATAACGAACGCTCGATATAGCGAACCCCTGCGGCTAGTCCCAGGTGGTTCGTTATATCGAGCGTCGACTATACTAGGTTTTCGGTTTAGCCTGATTTGCAAAAATCTATTTGAGTATCGAACCACTTCTACTTTATGATTGCTTTTAATGAAGTGCACATAAACCGTCACCCACTTCATTGTCCTTGCCTCCATCACCACCAGAATTTCCACCATTGTTGGTGCTGTGTGTGCCATCGCCAGAGTCATTTCCATCGTCATTAGAACCACCTCCAGCAGAATAGCCTTGAGTTGTGGTTGACGGATTTCCAGTCAAAAAGGATCCGCCACTGCTATTATTGGGATACAGAGGCGGAGCTTGAGATTGCGGCAAGTCTGATGCGGAAGACGAGTCGTAGTTGTGCTTGTTTCCTCCCAGTCGCATTTTAATCGGCACTTGAGATTCAGTTCTTCTCTCCCTTCCGCTTACTCCTTAATCTCAAATTTGAAACATAAAAAGGTACAAAAAGGGCATACAGACTAAAATCGACAATGTAAACAAATATAACCAAGCTTTTACAACAAAAAATTGATGGAGGTCATTGAAGGGTAGATTTGCTTAAAAATACAGTTTCTATACAGAAAAGCATCTTGAAAGCTCATTATTTTTGGGTTCGTATGTGAAAGGTCCTTGAAAATTATTAAAAACTAGTAATTTTTTAACAGGAAAATTTTAACTTGCAAAATAAATAATATAAATAAAGTTAAAGTTTTGATATAATGCCATACCCTTAAGTTTGTTTCCGCCTAGGGTCCGACACTAAATTCCGACCCTAACACCCAATTTTTAGTCTTTTGCAAAAAAAAATGCCTTAAATGAATGTAGCGCAAAATACTACAAGGATTCCAATTTTACCGGTCGTTTTTTTAAAGAACCACATTTTTGCAAATAATACCTGCTGTTCCCAAACTTTCAATAAACTTTTAATGACTGTTCATCTAGGTCTTGATTCAAAAATTGGGGAACACCTTTGGCATAAACCAGAAGATTCGATTGCAAACCTAAGTTTTCAATCTTTTTTGCTATATCCGCCTGATACAACCTAACTAAGTTAAAATAACGTACAAATAAAGCAGGAAACAACATTAATTTGATGAAGTGAAGATCAAACATAAACAAATAGAATCTCTTGTTCTTGTAGGTAGGGGGCATTATTTTTCTTTTCTTATTTCCCACCACATTCATTTTTTATTTTCTTCCAAAAAAACATCCAGCAAATGATGAGAGCGGGACTCAGGAGGTGGAAGACGAAAAAGACAAAAAAGCGGAAGAGCTGGACAAAATGCCAGGGAATGTGACGCCAAGGACTCGTCCTCCCTCTCCCCAGGTCCCCAATTCAGGAGTCTTTATCACACTTAAACACACTTCTATTTCCTGTCTCCTCTCCACTTGTTATGGGGTCATTCAGCTGAGCAGTAAGCGGCAATTTGATTAAGGGTTTTGACTATGGGCAGCTATTTTGAAGGGCCAAATATGTGAGAGAAAAATTTTTTATGCGTATACAATAAAAAATTTCAGCTCTCATAAAGTGTTTTAGGTTGCAATGATATTTTTCAAAAAAGTCAATACCCTATTTTTGTTCAGGGCTACATTAGAGGCAAAATTTTTTCTCAAAATTCATACTTTCTAATTTGAGTCTGTGCTACACCACCGATTTTCAGCCTTTTCATTTTTTTTATGTCAAGTTAGTAGAAGATTGGTTTAAATTGCACGAAATTGTACGAAATGCTTCTTGGGAAAAAATTACCTTGGGGGACCAAGGTTAGGGTTAACTCAACACTCCAAAAAAAATTTATTTCAAATTTTCGCTTAACCCTTTAGTGCGCACTGTCCAAATTTTAATAAAAAAATTTTAAAAAGTGCTCGGTCCCCTTGTGGTTTTGAGAAATCGTTGTCAAGAAAAATATTTTCAGTGACAAGAAGGAGTCTTTCAGTGACAATAAAAAGTTTTGTCTGCCAAAGTCTTGTTAGTGTCTTGTGGGACTTTTTTCAGTCAACTTTCGGGAAACTTTTGATTTTTTTTACTTTTTGATTGTTTCCAGCATTTTTCCAAACCTTTGGTGAAAAGTCTAAAAAACTTTTCTTCGAAGAATTTCTCGATGAAGGCGTTAATCTTTTTCTCACTTTTTGTTGTCTTTTTATTATATTTGGTATATCGAGTGAGCATAATTGCAAGGGCGTCTAGTGTGCCGACTAAAATTTTGACACAAATGGGCGCTGGCGCCGGTGCCAGATTTTTGAAACTTCCGGCTGGCGCCGTTTTTTTGGCCGTGCAACTTGGCCGTGCGAGTGACTAGAGGCATAATCTTCCAGCCGATCTCTTATGCATCATCTTTGTCTTGGTGGTGTGAAAAACAGAGACTTGTCAGAGCTTGTGGAACACGGTAGACGTCGGTGGTTATGGTCTTTTCCATTGGTGGGAGCTCTTTATGATCGATCTCCTTAGTGCCCCTCCCGATGCACAACATTACCTTGATAAAAACTGAGGTATGAATTAAGTCAAAATTTTATTTTTTTGAACTATTTGATAGCTAGTTAAAAGTGTTTATTTTTTTTATATTTCAAAATTGATGTTTGGTAGCTGAAAATAAAACGAAATCCACTCTTTGTATTAATTGAAAACAAGAGGTTGCAGTAGATTTAATCAATCACAAGTGACTACTACTAGATGGATCAGTCATTAGCTCCCAATCGATAAAATAATCTCTGCAATGTGGCAACTATTTTTTCTGCTTCTTGCAACCACTTTTTTAGTCAATTGCCACTAGCAAATGGTATTCGGCTTCAAGGAGTGGCTGTAGCAGGCGAGTTATATTGCAATGGATCTCCAGCTTCAGGTGTCAGGGTCTCCATATATGATTTGGACAGAAGTAATCATTACTAAAATTTTGTCTATTCTTAAAATTTAGGCTCGAAACCATCCTTTATGTTTTTTTTTGACTTTCTGGGGCCTACCGCATAAAGAAACTCTTATATGCATATGTTTTTATGCATTCAGAGTCATTTTCGAGTGATTTGTGTCTCAGGTATGTGTGTGCGCATCTAAACTCCAAGCAACCAACCCCCGTGCGCCCCGAAAGGGGAGCAGAGGGACTTGGTTGGTTAGAGATGCGCGCACAGACTTATTTTAGACATGTTCGAGCAAGATTCTTGATCAAAATGCATTTAGAGATTCTTTTGCCCAGTTCTAGCAAGAAAAATGTGATAAATCACCCAAAAATGACCCTAAATACCCTAAAAAACATCTACCTCTAGGGGCGGGTGGCAATTTTTTTTTAATTTTGATTTTTCTTATTCAGAAACTGTTCAGAAATGCTTCTCGTATGTTGTTGTGCAGGAAAAATGAGTTCGGGGGTGATTTTGGGTAACTTTTAAAAAAATCCGAGGATGGGGGGACTAAAGAAGTTTAAAGAATGAGGGTAAACGTAGTATGGAACGGTTTTTGACGCAATTAGACTGAAAAAAATTGCAAAAAAAATCAACAGGGGGGACCAAGGCAAAATTAGCGGTTCGCCACCTTTTGGACAAATGTCCAAAAGGTGGCGAAACGTCTAAAGGTGGCGAAACGTCAAAAGGTGGCGAAATATATATTATCTTCTATATTTACTATGTTTATGTATATAGACATCCAATTTCCAGCTGTTTATATAAAAATTAGTATAAATATTTTTTCCCAGAAAAATAGAAAAAATTAAAAGTAAATCTACGTCGGTAACTGTAGAATTTCTAATCTTTGATTAATTCGACAATTATCGACATGAATTTATCGACTGGGCAAAAACTGAATCAGAATTACCAGTCTTTGCAAAATCCATAACTGTAGATTGATAGCTTTAAGATTTATATATAATATAGAATATACAGGGTTTTCCAAATTTGTGGAACTTTTTATTTTGCCCATATCTCTTCGAATTTATCGAGTTCTGAAAGGATGTTTTTTGTTCGATAGCCAACTGTCCGGGCAACTTATTGGCACTACGATCATTATTTTTCGTTAATGTTGTCATCATTTTAGGTCCTGTTACAATTTTTGTTTGATTTTTGGTTGAAAATAGATTTAAATTAAACAAAATGTTTGGACTGTGATCTGATATGGAATGCATGGGTCGCCTGCATGAGTTGCGAGTCGAGCATCGAAAAAAAAAACTAGAGACACGCCGGAACACCATAGGATGAGCAAATCTAAGAAGATGGAGCAAATTTTCTAAAAACCGCGAGCGCTCATTCGTTTAATTCATTTCAACCAAAAATCAAACAAAAATTTTAACAGGTCCGAAATGATCAGTGTTGTGCTGAGCTCACTCCGAGTGAGAATCTCACTGAGAATTCTCAGTGAGAATCTCACTCACAGCCTGTGAGGACAAAATTCATAATTCTCACTCTCACTCACAGCCTGTGAGGACAAATGCCATTCTCACTCACTCTCACTCACACAAAATATCATTCTCACTCAATTCTCAGTGAGAATTTTTGAGAATTTCCGTTACATAGACGACATCAATTTATATCATTCTTGAATTATTTTAGTCTTTATTATTTCAAGTCATGCAACGAAATCAAGTAAGGTTGTAAAAATAAGTTGTTTACAGAGATAAAGTAGATAATTAAGGGGAACTTTATATACGCATCGCCTTAGGTCACAGGTTCGACTACCACTGGCTGCAGACCTAATTTTTTTCTCCTTTTATTTACAAGTTTAGTGTCAAAATGTAGCCAAGCTTCTGGGCTTTCATTTGAGCTATCATACAGATGAAAAGTTGGTATAGAGTTAGGGCTAAAATATAAAAAACGCTGAACCATGTCCAATTTGACGTAATCCACGACAGAACTATCGCAGTACTTTTCATTATTATCCTGGACCTGACGTTTTTTCGCAATTTTATTTACATACTCATTTGAAAACTTACACTCAAAATGCAGTCCTGCTTCTTGCCGTCATTTTCAGCATACGGTTGTATAAAATCATATGAATTGAAATCGCAATAAAAGTCAGTTCCTAAATAATACCGAAATCCTCCCCTCAATGGTACTCTATTGTTCCTTGGTCAAACCTTCGCTAGCTACTTTTTTCTGAAGTAATTTTGTTGTGAAAAAATTTCTATCTTGTTCCCTATGAAATTCTGACTCTAGAAAGTGCCTAAACGCGTAGACAAATAAATAAAATTGGTGGAGGCTCAGGCTATATTAGTCTAAATACGCATCATTTGGCTGGTTTCCTCTAATTTTGGTGGTCATTTGCCAAAGTTCCCAAAATAGAGGCAGTTGCTGACAGCAAAGCAGTGCTGGAAATGGTTGCAATCGATTGCTCGTTGATTTTTGGACCTAATAGTCTAAAAACTTACTGAAAAAGTAAAATAAAACACCCGCAGAGGGACTAGAACTTTCGACAAAAGGCGATGCGTATATAAAGTTCCCCCCCCCCCTTTAAAGGAAATACGGTAGGTGATATTATTTAAACCTGAGAGATTGCCAACTCAACTTGCTGTTTTGCATTCTCCTTCTGTTTCTTTTTCAAGCGAATTTCAGTGATTTTAGCGTTGATTTCTTAAAAAATGTCAGTTCGCTAAACTGACATGTCAGTGTCAATGTCAGTGTCACTGTCAGTGTGAATTATGAAAACACTGGTTATAAGATAACATTTCAGGAGTGGAAATATATTGCTGAACTGGCATTAGAAATATTAAGCACGCCGGCGACGAGCAGCCCAATCGAACGAACTTTTTCTCAATGCGGGTTAGCAACGGCAAGACATAGAAGTCGAACTCAATTTACTATTTTGAATACACAATCATTTGTTTATATCAATTCGCAAAATTTTGCTTAATACAAAATTGCAAATTGAAAATTTTCCATTCTCACTGAGATCTCAGTGAGATTATCACTCTCAGTGAGGACAAATTTAAAAATTCTCACTCTCACTCACAGCCTGTGAGGATAAAATTCAAAATTCTCACTCTCACTCACAGCCTGTGAGGGCAAATTTCATTCTCACTCACTCTCCCTCACAGGCCAAAAAATCGTCCTCAGCACAACACTGAAAAAGATGACAACATTAACGAAAAATAATGAATGTAGTGCCAATAAATTGCCCGAAGAGTTGGCTATCGAAAAAAAAACATCTTTCAAACTCGATAAATTCGAAGAGATATGAGCAAAACAAATAGTGCCACGAATTTGTCGAACCCTGTATTTTATGACCGTACGTGTATAATTGTAAAATTTATGCAGTTAGCAACGTACAGTTATTGATTATATGGTCTATATTATACGAGACAAAAATTTCTGAGTATTCTGACATCATGGTTTTTACAACAAGACAATCTAATTTTTCAACCTTTTTTTGATTTTTCACCGCGATAATATTTTTTCAAAAAAATATCCTCAAATTTTCCATAAATTTTCAAATTATATACAACTTGTAGTTCTAAAAAATACCAAATTTTTTGGCAATACCGTACCGAAATACCGACCGAATTTTTTTAATAAAAAAATACCGACCGAGGGCGAATTATCATCTCTAATGCAAGTTAGCTTCTTTATTACGATTTATTATAGATCCTGGAGACAGTGATGATTTACTAGACGCTACGGTCACAGACTACAGTGGTCACTTCCGATTGGATGGTACTACTCGCGAGTTCACCAGGTGATTTACTTTCAACTTCACTATATATATTTCAAATTCACGTTTAGTATTGAGCCCGAACTGAGAATTTTCCATGATTGCAATGACTATATCAGGGTAACAATGAATTTAAAGTTGCGTGTAAATGCAGTAAAGTTTAGCCATGTCAATGGATGTTGCGTGAAGAAATTCCAGGAGAGTACATCCACCACGGAACCGTCAAAAAGTTGTACAAAATTGGCAGGAGGGACTTGACTAATCCACCTATTGATAAACTGAGGAGTTGTGATGGTGTGCATCCAGAGCAGCTTGGAGGCGGGAAGTAAATATATTGGCGCGAAAAAAGAAAATATTCTTGATAATTTTGTTTTCCTTATTGTGTATTTTTTTTCCTATTGAACGATTAGTAAAAAATAAATATCACCTAGATCCTGATGTCGAAAATTGCGAAATATGATGTTTTGAAGGTGAGCATCATTTTTCAGTTTTGTCTTTAAATTTTTCTGACTACTACCAATCCACAATATGCATTGATGATTTTTTACAAAAGTAACAAAATTTGACGCTACTTGCATATACCCCCCCCCCCAATCAACTTTTTTAAAAGTGTTTTTAAACACCCTATATCGACTCAAAATCGCCTCAGGAGTTCAACAAAGACATTATTTAAACCCCTTCAAAAATGGTCAAAATGGGTACTTTTGGGTGGTCCCAAAACGCAATTTTTTATTGACTAGAACTCAAAAATAATGTCTTTTCTGAGGCAATTTCAGGTCGATATAGGCTGTTTGGGAATATTAAAAAGTTTATTTTGGGGAAGGGGGGGGGGTTTAGGGAGGTATATGCAAGTAGCGCCCAAAATTTACTGTTGGAAGGTTACTAAAGCTTAGATAAAGCTCTTCACTACATCGAAAGAAAAAAGTTGGTCGCCGAACTGAGAAGCTAATGATCTTCCGAAGGGCACCAGCGATGGTCGAAAGTCTCTATAACTCTGGTATGCATACATTTTTCACGCATTCAGACTCACTTTCGAGTGATTTGTGTCTGTGTTATGAGGGTGTGCGCATCTCAAGTCCAAGCCCCTAAACCCCCGAACGGAGCGCAGGGGCTTGAGAGCTAGAGATGCGCGCACTCACTTACCTTAGACATGATTCCGAGAAAGACTCTCGATGAAAAAGGCAGATAGAAACTCTTTTTGCCAAGTCCTATGTTGAAAAACATGCCAAAGCCGCCAAATAAGTTACGCAATACGTAGCCCCTGTATTATTGCTTTCCCCTCCCAGTACAACCCCTCAACCATTTTTAAATTGCTTGTCTAACCTTTTAAGTGTCGGACCGCAAATGTCGGCCGCAAGAGTCGGCCGCAAGTGTCGGCGTAAGTTTCCGGGCCGCAAGTGTCGTATAAGCATTTTCTTCTAATGAAACAACCCTTCTAATAGCCAGGAAATAAAAAAATCACTTGAGCAGTAATCTTCTCCGAAAGTCCATCAAACTTTGTAGTGGTTGTCTAATCCAGATTAATCAACTATAGACCAACCATTTTCACAGCTATTTTCATAACTGTTTTGCTTGGGCACAAATCCCTAATGTCGAAACTCCTATTCGTTCTTGTCTGTTCACATTTCACCCGAACATTTATATAACATTAGTTGTCATTAGCAAGCCTGGAGACAAGCATATCCAAGGATTAAAGTCTCTCATCCACTACATAAATGCCCTTCAACACAGATTTCCACCTCCAAAAAAACTAATCTGCGAAACGTTTTTGTGAGCCAAACCAATTTATTTTCATTTTCTCTTCATTGCTCATATCTATTCAGTACATCCAACTACACCAATTCTATCCTATTAAATTATAAAAAATGGTAATTTTTTCAAGCAGCTGTCCCAAAATGTTTAGAAAGGTTAGAAATTTTTATGTTTTTTTGCATTTTCACATCTTAGGTTTGCAGGTATTGAAACGCCTAAAGAACATTGGCCAAAAGTCTACTTGTTTGGACAATAGTGGCAGCCAGTTAGCTAATTCGTGCTCCTATCTAGCAGTCACTCAGCCAGATGTTTTCATCGAAACCTTGTATGAGGGCAATAACCAAGAGCAAACTAGGCAGACCGTCAGAAGAAAAAGTATATATTAATTAAATCTTCTCTGATATTTTCGGTTTCGGAACCCAAAGTTGTGGCCCCAAGAATATTCGTTACTCTTAAATCAACTGGTTTTACTGAAACTATTCCTTCAGTGATATATTTTTGTAGAATAAAACTATCTATCTTTTTTCTTCTAAATCCGCATCTGTTAGGATCAGGTCAAAAAAAGCATGGGAATTCAAAAATATATTTTGAAATTGGGCAACGGTCTGTTCAAACCAGGCTGTACCAACCTGTATTTATTTTGACCTTATCTTAACAGAAGACGACATTTATTTAAAAAGCTTGATTTTCAATCAAAAGTTAGGTCATTGGTTGTCATGAGTTAATTTCTCATCGTATACATTGTTACTACTTAGGAATCGGCGACCAGATGGCTGTAGACCTCGAGGAAGTCTTCAATCACTACTTTAGCGATGTGCCAGCCTTTGTGCGGAGCGCTTGCAAAGAGGATGACGGCACTCCATCCGGTTTACAAAAAGCTTACAAACGCCTCAGGGAGTTGCAGCACACCAAGTATACTTACCATAATATGCTAAAAAAATTTGACTGATCTCCTATATTTTTAGACACTTTTTGACACGCATGATCCAATTCTACGAGTCACAACAATCAGAGAGTGTAGTGGAAGATGGTCTAGAGCACTTCATGGACGTCTACTTCAGCAGTCTATACGACATGGTGCTTGCCTGCATCAGGACCATTGAGTTGGAACACCCAGAATTGGGGGTGATAGGCAAGAGACCCAGTTTCCTGCACACTTCTTCTACCACCTACTTAAGCAAGAGAATCAGTTTGCCTGTTTGCGTGGAAGAAGAGGATCAACAGGACCAAGAGGTACAAGTAAACGATTTTAATAGAAATTAATAAGCCTTTTGATTGTATCACACTAGCGTAAAAAAGGCTATTTGCTGCAATGCAGGGTGGCCAGACGTTCTGATTAATCAGGAAATTTCCTGAATTTTAAATTCAAATCCTGATTTTGATTGTCCAAAAATCATAAAATTAGTTATAGTGGCCGCGTACGGCTTGCTTTGTACAGGCCCAGAAAAATGAGATCTCTCCATTCTTCTTGCAAGTCGGTGCTCTGGTCGGTGCTCAGCTCAAGTCACCCCAGGCCTGTTTTTTTTTATTTTCCTACTAACTGTCTCCTTTACATTATTGGCAAAATGCTTACGTGTTTGATTTCGATTGATCTTTTTGTCCAAAATGCTGATTTTTGGAATTTAAATCCTGATTTTCATATTTAATGTCTGGCCACTCTGCTGCAATATTTACTGAATTTTGATCACCGAAAAAAAATGTTTTGACGTTAAAATATCAGCACTCCAAAATTTTCCAACTTTTTTTAGCTGTTAAGTGTGCCTTGTCCCTACGAACCAATAATTTCTGCAGCACCTAGACTAAAGAATGGATGGCAAAGAAGAACACGCAGTAAGCATAGTAAACGTGACTACTATTATTGCTAAAATATGATTTTAAATTTTTTTATTAAACAACAGTCTCTAGCATATTTTTATCGGTGTAGTTTGTAGTTGGAATACATAAAATTTGTATCTTTTGGGTTGCAGTATAGAATCCCACTGCAGGCAGAGTGCTCATGTGTGAAAGATAGCCTCATATTCTTGTTTCTTGACGCCGATTCATGAGAAAGCCAAGTTTTTTCGAATTCGGAGCAAAAGAAATTTTTGAACCACATAGAGATATCATAGCTTTTAGTCGAAAATTTTTTTTTCAATTTTTTATTGATTTTTTGCAATGCTGAAGATTTTTAACTTCAGATTGACGGTAAATATTGTCATTGACCCCGCTCTAGAGTCGAGATTGATTGTCGATTTTTTTTTGTCAAAATTTCAAAAATTTGGTACAGTCAAACCTCAATAAGCGCGCCCCCAAAAGTTCGTCCACCCCTTTTCAAAAAGGGGTGCCGGCTTATCGAGGTTTGCTTTTTTAATGATGAAATTGCAGGAATTTAAACAAACGATCGGCAAAATCGGGATTCTGACGATATTTCCGACCAGACTGTAAAAACAGAATTGGAAAAAGCTTTCAAAAATTGGGTAAAAAAGTGTCGGACCAAGGCTGGAACGAACTTTCGGGGGTACCGGCTTATCGAGATTTGACTGTAAAGCTTACCCCATCAAGGTTTGGTGCTTTACAATAGGGTTGGCCAACAATAGGGTTTACAAATTACACATTAAAACACTTGAAACAACCCTGAGCTTTAACTTGACCTTCCAAATTTTTGGGGTGAAAATTTTTTAGATTGCGTAAAGCTCCATTTTTTACGAAATTTTAAAATTTTTCGACCTAGCTGACAGATTTTTAGAAAAAAATAGAAAATAAATGTTTTGACAAATTTTGACACCTTCAAGGTTTTCTTTAACCATTAAGATTTTTCAAACTATCGAGTCACTCGCAAATTCTGGCACTGCCATCGTGTAGGGTTAATACTCATTTGCGCCCGTTTTTCAAATTTAAACTTTTGCAAAATTCAAAAAGTCCACACGTTTGAGTCTGTCATAATGTGCGCCTAAGTTTAAGAGAAGTGAATTCAGTGGCTTTAAAGTGAAAAATGAGTTGCGCGCAAATGAGTAGTAACGTCGTTCAGAGTTCAAAAGTGGGGTGGGCGCTAGTAAAACTTAAAATACTGACAGATATAAAAAATTAATAATTTTTAATCTTTGCGCTCAGGGATCAAGGATTTTGAACTCCGATTATACTTACTGCCATTGCCATATTCGTTTCGATTATTTCCATTTCTTTTATATAGATTGTCTATTTTCTATTAATAAGTTAGTTTACTCGAATTCTCTCTCGACCAGATCTATCGTCAACCACAAAGAGGATAATCTTTTTTGGTAAATATTCTCCCACATACTCTTCTTTCTGTTCTACTAGTAATGCAGACTAATTTCATCAACCATCTGATCCGCCAGGTTTTCCAAAATCGGGTGCATAAGTATTTTACTAATCTAGTTAGTGTGTATCGAAAACTTATCGTCCTGCTGTTTTTGTTGCTAGCATTGCTTAATATTTTGCTACTTTCGACTAATTGGGTAAACAGAAACCATTACCCAGAGAATAAACTCCAAAACTCTCAACTATTTCGACATGTGTGCTTGGATGAACAAACTGGAGGCCACAAGGCCTTTGGAAAATGCCTACCTCCACTCAAATATTTTGACGCTAAATTTAGGGTTAGATTTTTAATTAGAGATTTTTTGCCCTAAATGTATTTTTAACAAAAAATATGTAAATTTTTGGACATGCATACAGATTGCTTTAAAAAAAGTTTCTATCGCCTTAAATTCTTAAATTATCTGCCCCTCCCTGATTTGTATACACGCTTTAAATACTCCTCATAGGCAAGTCACCACTCAATTCATAGCTTAACTCATTGCTTACAAACTGAGGGGTAACTGCTTATAAGTAGTCTCTAAAAAGTGAGTATAAACACGATGCCAAAACATGATTTTGAATGGGGGAGAAGTCGGCTAAATAGAAGATTTAAGATCAGACGAGACAGGTACAATTGTCATCAAAAAATCGGTGATTTTATATGCCTTTATTTGTGTAGATGTTAACGACATCTTGTTATTTTGCGGGCAATAATTTTTCATGGCGTACAATAAAAACAGCATCTTTTACAATTGAGGTCTTTACGGACTCCAAATTGTTGTACATATATTTTAAATTTTTGAGAGAAATTCTTAACCCATCTTTTAGAGTTTTTCACGGGCTTTCAGATAAATTTTCAGATTTTATTTTTGTTAATTATTCGCATAGATCGCATAGATACATATTATTTTAAAATTTTTTAAAATCGTCTGTCTAAAATAGTATTTAAAAAAATTCTCGAAAATTTACAAAATTGAAAATATCGACGGAAGGATTAAGGGTCCCAATGGCAAGAGGTGCTAGTTTTTGCTCGGTATTCCTAGGGTTGAAGCCGTGCGCCGAAGCCATTAGCAAAATTTCGATAAATCTCCGTGGTTTTTTGAAGAATTCTGTAGATTGTACAGCAAACCTTTGTTTAGGTATTTGTAAAAAAGATTAATAAAAAGACTGCGCTAAATGAATTATTTGTATTAGGTGGTGGAAAAGTATAAATTGGTGGCATGTGCCATCGAGAAGAACATGTCAACAGTATTGACAGCCATCATGTGCTACCTTTTTAACCAGACAGCTTTTATCCAGTCTAACCGTTCCATCACCAGTGATTCTTACAACACACGGTAGGCATAACTACAATACTTATTGCAACAGGCTTGTTTGTGGCACACGTTCCCGAAATTGTTTTTTTAGGTCGTTCGGCCTCCTTGCCGATTTTCGATGGCTTTGTAATATAGCGTATTTTTCTATTAACCCATTTGTGCCCACGTGTACGTAACAGGGATGGAACGGAATTCCGATTTCCGTCTTCCGATTTCCGGCACTTTTTCTCTTCCGTTTTCCGATTTCCGAAAAAATAGGGCGAATTTCGGAAATTTCGGAAGAGAATAGTTCACTTGAAAAATATTTTCGAAGTATTTTTGGCAGAAATGTCTTGCAAGGAAATGGAAGTTACAGCTTTGCGGAGACCTTCGGTCCGCAAATATCTTAGTGCGCCACCTGGTTCTCAAGAAAGTGAGCGTTTCTTTTCAACTGCTGGATTTATTATTCATTAGATTCATTGTAAATGATCTCAGAAAAAGCGGATGCGGATGCATGTGTACAACATTAAATTTCGGCACTAGGAAATTTTTTGAATTTCTTCCGATTTCCGTCTTCCGATTTCCGGCAGTTTTTTTCTTCCGATTTCCGACTTCCGGTTTTGAGAATTTTCTACTTCCGGTTCCGATTTTTGTTCCGACTTTTTTTTTGTCTTCCGTTCCAGCCCTGGTACGTGATAAGTACGAAAATTCCCTTACTCCCCCCCCTTTACTACCCAAAGTTTTCGATTTTTTTATTTTCGGGCCAAAAGTGTCATTTCTAGGGTAAAATAGCTCGTTTTATTTTAAAAATGTCAACAAAAGATATATTTTATTGATGAAATTTCGAGATTTAGCAAAAACAAGATTTTCAGTGCATGCTTGTTTTTCCTTTTAGAATACCGTTTTTTAAGAGTTCAGAACAGCATTGATACACTATTGTTGACGCTTTGACATTGACACGCTTGAATTTCTTCACAACGGGCTCAGCAGACTTACGACCAACGTAAGAAGGAGTAACCGCATTCGTTTTGAGGCAGGAAGTGGTGACGTATCGCCGGAAGCTGAGATAGTCTAGTTTGCCTCCGATAAGCCGATGAGAAAAAAAAATTTCGAAAAATTTCGAATATTTTTTTCAGAAATTCGGGCAAAAATGGGTTAAATAACCACTCTCTAATTATTACCGATATAGCTTTTCACTTTTTTCACTTACTTGATTCCACTTTTTATATCCTGGTTGAGCACCCGAAAATCCCTAAATCGACCAAAAAAATCCGATTTTTATAGGTTGAAAAACAATTACTCGGGGGTTACTAATAAAGAAAATACAGTACCGTATTTTCTCTAATAGCAGCCCATGGGCTACTATTTTTCAACCCCCCTCCTAGGGGGGGGGCTACTATTAGAGGGTGGGCTACTATTAGAGGGAGGGCTACTATTAGAGGAAATACGGTATTTAAGCTTCGGAGCACAAAAATCGAAAATTCAACTCTTAGTTATTTAACAGCATGCTCGATACGACTGAAAAGCTGGTGTTGAAAACACTAAAAAAACTCTTTCTTTTATTTCTTTTTTCCATTTTATAATTACAGGTTTTGCAAAGGCAAAAACGAGCACCAATTTATCCCAGCCATTCTACGGGTCTACAACACCACCAAATTGTATGACTGGACACTAGTGGCTATAGTGCGAGACCCTATAGAACGCTTTCTGTCTGGATTTGTGGACAAGTGCATCAAGTTGTTTACTTAAAGAACTCTTCTTTTTATTAAAACTTTGTACTAAAAAGGTGGAATTTGAGCGAGAAAAAAGCAAGTCACACCAACACCTACCGTCCAACAATATGTTATGGGTGTGCAGGCAATCTTAGCTGTTTTTTGGACAAAGAGTATGAAAGGGCTGAACAATTTTCCAGAAACACGTATAAAAGTAGGCAATGGACACATGAAGACATCCACTTCTACCCTCAGAATTGGTCTGTGACCACAACTATCAATTTATTCTAACTAAATTTATTCTAAGAAAGTATACTCATAATTTCAGCACTGCAACTTTGCCTTCTGTCTATCCCAGTACCACTTGCTGCACTACAGAAACGACGGCAAGGAAGTAATTAATCAGCTCCTTAACTTGTTTAAGCAAGTGGGGGTACCTTCAAACAATATCGAGGCGTTGAGACAGCAATTGATAGTGAAACACACCAGATACACTCAACACACCACAAGAACACAATTGGAGAGAAGATCATTGGCACAACAAGTAGAGCAAGATGCTAGATTAAGAAGAAAACTGTTGCAAATGTTCTATTTTGACTACATATTATTTGGATTTGATATGCCATTAATTTGACTAGGGGACTCATAGCAATGATACAATAATATTGAGGTGTAAAAAGAATAGGGGTGAAAATTTGTTTGCGTGTCGTGCCTTTGGGTGCGTAGCACGGTTAAATATGGGTTTTTTTAAGAGGCATGCCCGTGCCCGACACGGAGAAAAGGCGAAGAGAAGACCAGCACTTTTTTTCTTTCTCGATCATTTTTTACACGCGTTTTCATCCAGACTTTTTAAGTTTCCTGAATAGTTTTTTGAAGTAGTATAAGGTCATCAATATCAGATTTGACGTAAACGAGTGAAAAATGGAACGATTCAAAAATTTTGCTGGACCCCGCCTTAACTTTTTGAAACGCACGGGCGTGCCCCTTTAAAACAAAAGCGAATTTAAAGGGGCGTACTCATCACCGATGGTAATATTTTGAAAGGAGGGTACCAGGTCATTTCAATTTGTTAACACTCGCCTGGTCACGCATGGTAATTGCTGCAATAGGCACAAAATCTCTCGCTGATCCTTTCTAGCTTTTTTCAGATTTATAAACGTATTATATGACCATTAAAAACCAAATTTATGAAACTTGTTTTTTAGCTATAATTTACCTTCGCTGCACAAATTAATTCAACCCATTTGTGCCGACATCTACTAAAATGGTACATAAAACTGCCTTACACTTCCTTTTGATTCCAAAATTGCAGATTTTTTTAACCAAAAAGATTGCAACTAATTTTAAAATTTTAGGTTTTATAACAAAAATGTACCGTAAATTTTCTAAACGTCTAACTTCATCCTACTCGAAATCGTGTTCTTGGCATTGTGTTTTTCACCTACTTTTTGTAGACTATTATTGGGCAAATTACCACTGATTGTGTAGCCAGGCAGATGAGCTACAAAACAAGTGATAAATCGTCTCATAATAGTCTGCAAAAAGTAAGTCGAAAATGGAAAAGTCAAAAACTTTTAAAGTGATTAAATTCAGGCAAAAATGGGTTGAATTTCTGTGCCTATTATGAAAGTACTAACGCAAATGAATTTTTCGTGTTTTCTAAACTTTTCACCATAAAGACATGAGGGCACCGTTTTGAGGGCACCATTGACGATATGTCATCTTGCATCCCTGATGATGCTGTAGTAAATAGTACATTAACATTATGATAGTGACTCATCATGATTGATAAATTGATCAAACAAAGACCAAGAACTACAAAACCCACTTTACAAGACAAAAAAAGAAAAAAGACCTGTTTGAGATTCATGTAGAAATTCTACACATAGGAAGAAATGGGTTAATCCAGTGCTCATTTGGTTTGAGAGCACTCACGAGAGTTGGACTCTTGAGAGTTAGAAATGACATTTGCCTTAGACATGATTTCGAGAAGTACTCGTGAAACGTCCCAGTCAGAGCAACCTAAGTGTCAAGAAGTAAGGTGTACAGGTGGGGAAGTGACAACGGGATACACATGATTCTAGGTGGTATACTTAAACAGTACTCTTAGGGGCCAGCAGTCAGGTGGTCCCTACGTACTCTTAGGGGCCAGCAGTCAGGTGGCTATATCCAAGGAGACAATGTTTAAACTAAAATTACAAAAACGGTTACACTGGGTTTGCAAAAATATTTTTTTAACGTTCTTTTATATTATAATTGCTAACTTTAATGGTTTTACGGTTTCCTTTAGCCGAAAAGTAGTTTTCTATAATTTTTTTTGCGTTTGCTGTGCATATATGAAAAAGTCAGTGGGAAAAGTCTTTGGGAAACTTAAAAGCTTGAATTTTTGCAAAGTAATATTTTTGCATGGCGGGTCTAGTCCTTAACTTATTTATTTAAAATAGGCGCAGGGCACCAAAGTTAGTCCACCTGTTATGGCGTGTGCGTCATACAGGCTCTTTGCTTATCCTGTTTTAAATTATAAACTGTTAAAATTTCAAAAGAGGTTGAACCAACTGGCGAGCAATATCTCTTATAAAAATACACCTGTTAGCTAACTTCAACCATTCGCTTTTGGACTGTCTGTAAACAATGGCTGCCCAAATGAATGTAATACTTATTCAACTTACCATTTTTATTGGTTTTATACTGGTTATAACAACTGCTACCTGCCCTCCCGGTGGCACATGGTCTGATTGGAGTGCTCCAAGCAACTGCAATGACACCTGCGGGAATTGTGGATATGTTACTATTACCAGGACTTGTGAATCTGAGAAGGATGGGTGTCCTTGCGAGTGAGTTTTGCAATCGTAAACAACTACTTTATTTTCTTTAATGAAAAATTACCCTTGCGCAGTTTTTACTATCGAAATTGACGTAATTGTGTATTTTTTCGTAGGAGGTTTGAAAATAAGAGACCATGGTTTGCAATTAGAGTAAATGAGCTACTTGATGGTCACAGTTGGGGTTGTCGAGTACTTTTGTGCAACATCCCATTGTATTTTAGAGGAAGTGCTACCGCTGAAGAGTGTTGCAACCCACACCTTGTCCAGCCCCTCGAGAATCTTGTTGTTCTCCCTTTAAACTAGTCACACTTAATGGAGCTACTACATGTGGAGTTGATGGAGCCGCTACTACAATTGTATCCACTACTAAAGCAGCTACTACTCCTGCTCCGAGTCCCACTGAAGCTCCTACTGTGAAGTCCACTCCAGCTGTCACTAAAGCAAGTTCAAAGGCTGCTTCTACTAAATCTACTGCTCCTGCTAAGAAAACTACTCCAGCTGCTACTAAAAAGACCACTCCAGCTGCCACTAAAAAGACTTCTTTATCAGCTACACGAAAGACCACTCCAGTTGGCGCTGAAAAGTCGACTTCAGCTGCTACTGAAACCACTGCAAAGGCTAAATCCACTCAGGTCAGCTCAACTACAAGTGACCCCACAACTAAATCAGCCAGTACTCCCACCCCTAGTTCCTCTACTTCTTCTAGTCCCTCTGCACCCACATCCACAGCTAGTCCCCTCAGCTCCACTACAGTCAGCTATGGGAACTGTTGCCCAGACAATGGAGTGTGGTCCAGCTGGAAGTTGGTGATTCCTTGCACTGACAGTTGCGGTTCTTGTGCCAAGACTGTGCATGAGAGGACCTGTTTGAGTGCCTCATCTGGATGCCTATGCAAAGGCGAATATACCAAACAGACTAGATGTGAGTTGGTTTTGGTGTAATAATTGGCCATAGAAAATAGAAACTTTGACTATAATACGCGTGTGTGCTTAACAGTATATTGATACCACATTCAGGTAACACTGTGCCTTGCAAATTTCCTCGAGATTCATGCTGTGATAAATTAAAAGCCACGCCCAATAATGGCTCCATATTTTGTGGACCAGAAGAGGCAGCAGAAGAGGATAAGCCGATGACCACAACTTGTGTGCCCTATGGTGGGGTGTGGTCAGACTGGGGTAGTTGGTCCACCTGCACAGGAGCTGCTTGTGGAGCTTGTGGCACCGCCAACCGCACTCGTACTTGCGGTTGCACCAATCTTAACTGCAAATGTCAAGGTGCATCCACTGATTCTAAGCCTTGCAAAGTGGTGGGAGTGTGGAGTGCCTGGTCCAAACCCACTCAATGCACTGACACTTGTGGAGGCTATGGGAATATGACCAGAACCAGAACGTGCACCACTCCTGACTGTCCATGTTCTGGAAACTCCACTAAAGTGTCAGACTGTGCGTTCAAACCGTGTGAATCTCCCAGACAACCATGCAATTGTGGTTGTGAAGTGGCCAAACAGAATGCTACCATGTACTACCATTTGATGTCCCAAAATGGGGTCAACGTGTGCGCACCATATGTGAGTGCTTAACTACCGTATTCTCTCGAATAGGCCGACATGTCGGTTTATTTTTCAACCCTTCAAAAATCGTAAAATTTTGGGTCGAACTCGACATTTTCGGGTGAAAATCCAAAATCGAAAAAGCCGAATCGATAGAGCTCGTGGGAACTAAGAAAACGCAATAAACAGCGATGTAATTTTTTTTCTTCGGACTGAGATACGGTCCCTCAAAGTAGGGGGTGTCGGTTTATTAGAGGGTGTCGGCCTATTAGAGAGAATACGGTATATGCATAGTAAAGTCAAACTTTACTCAAAGAAAAATAAGCTTTTATCATAAAGAAAGGGGTGAAAGGAGGGTTCAAATAGGCGGTTACCGTATTTCCTCTATTAACTCCCAATGGGGAGTTATTTTTCGGATTCGGAAAAATTTGAGGTCGATTTTGAGATTTTTGGGTGCTCAACCAAAATTTAAAAAGTGTAATCAGGTAAACTCGTGGTAACTAAGAAAACGCAGAACAACAGATTTGCGAAATGTTTGCTCTAGGCTGATATATGAGGTCTGTAGGCTGAGAAGTTATTAGAGGAAATACAATATTTATAGTTTGGACCATAGTTGGATCGCTACCACCACCGCCGCCGCCGGCGGCGCCGGCAAAATATGAGGTGCCACCGGCGGCTGGCGGCACCGGTTGGCGGTGGCGGTGCGGCGGAGTAATAAGGCGGCGGTGGCGGCGGCGAGGGCGGTAGCGGCGCCAGCGGCGGCGCATAAATTTCTAATCGCCAGAGAATTTTGGACTCACTAAAATGACTATAAACAAAATGATAGGAACTAGTAGAGTTTGGAAGGTACACATTTTTCGTTATATATAAAGTTAATTTTTCAAACTTTTTAGTTATTTTCAATCATGTTTTTATTCTTTTTGACAATAAATTTTAATTCTAATGTATTTATTTGAAAAATCTTTAAAAAATTCTTTATTGCAAACAGTTAGTTACACAACTAGTCCCAGGAGAACTATACTAAAATAAATGAATTACAGCCAATAGCAACTACGGATGATCTTCCAGCTGAGCCTGAGCCCTGTGATAAAGTGAATTCTTGTACAACCTCTTCCAGTCAAACAATTAGTTCCACAACACCTGCTGCATACAGTAATAACCAGCCGTCGACTGCATCCTCAAATACCTCAGCTTCCAGTAGTGGCCCACCCTCAACTACTGTAGCTCCTGTATCCACAAAGAAAGCATGCCCTCCAGGAGGCAAATGGTCTGATTGGTCCAATGGAACTGCCTGCACTGATACTTGCGGAAGTTGTGGCACAACTACCAAAAGTCGTACTTGCGATTCTCAAAAAGATGGATGCCCTTGCGAGTGAGTTTTGCACAATAAAAATTCGTGGATGTGTATGTGTGCTTTAGGGCAAAAATTTATTTTGGCAAATTTCAGAGGCAGCGCTACTATGCAAACAAGCTGCAATGAAACACCTTGCCAATACCCAGAGACTCTTGTTGTAAGCCGTTCAAGGCCAAAAACAATCCAGCTACTTCCAAAATAGGCTGCATGGTCTAAATTATTATAAAAACTATTAAAAGAAGCATATTAAACCTTTATTTTGATCAATAAAATATTTATTTTCATTTATTCGAAATCGTTGTTTCTTCGAAATTCGCAACAAAATTTTTGAACTTTAATTCACAAATAAAGGGGTAAAACTTTTTTCTGTCACAGATTTCCTCATTTCTGTCACAGATTTTAGTTTTGCCTGTTTATTTCGAATTTTTTTTATCTTTTTTAAAATTCATTACACTATCAGATAGCACTGCGATTCTAGTTTCTGGCGAGGTATCATTTTTGCATCTTCATTGCAAAATATAACACAAATAGATGAAAGTATGAAGTAAGTCAGAAAAACAATTCGGCTCATACTTTTACCTTCTTGTGATATATTTTGCAGAGATGCTGCAGCTAACAATACCTCACCAGAAACTAGAATTGCAGGGCTACCTAATGGTATTAAAACTTTGATAAGAAGTTAGAAAATTTAATAGAAAGAGCTGATAGGAAAGGAAAACTCAAATCTGTGACAAAAAAAGTGAATCTGTGACAAAAAAAGTATTGCCCAAATAAAAGACATGATGTTTACAAATAAACTTTATTGACATATTATTGGTCACTTATTTCAAACCAAATTTTTAAATCACTTGACCCGTCCCAACACCCGTGTATAAATTTTCGAAAAATGATCTACGTGAAATTCTGCATCTAAATTAACCATTTTACCATATGGTAATTCACGTGTTAATGGTTTTAATTGATTAATCGCAATTAATTGGTCAGTCAAATTTTATTTGGTTTATCGATTTAAGTTAATAAACTGATTAAATAATATAAATTATTCAATTATTCAACGAATTAAATATTGGGTGGTATTTAACTTTGCCCCCTAATTCGCTGAAAAATGCCCCTAATTTTTCTCTCTCATCGTTTTTAGTAAAAATTTCGCGGAATTTGAATTTTTTTAGTCAAAAAATAATTTGGATTGGTCAGAATCCCACTCCGGAATGGCCAGAAGCGTTTGAAAGTTGGTTTTTTGGGGGTTTACCGAAGGGGGAGTAAACTTTTGCGAAATTCGATTGAGCGGATCAGAATCCCGGTCCGATCGGCTGAATCACTCAAAATTCCAGGTGTATGGTGGTTTTGAGTGGTTCAGGGTGGAATTCTGAGTGATTCAGCCGATCGGACCGGGATTCTGATCCGCTCAATCGAATTTTCGCAAAAAGTTTACTCCCCTTTAGTAAACCCCAAAAAACCAACTTTCAGGGGCTTCTGGCCATTCCGGAGTGGGATCCTGACCAATCCAAGTTATTTTTGACTAAAAAAATTCAAATTCCGCGAAATTTTGACTAAAAACGATGAGAGAGAAAAATTAGGGGGCATTTTTCAGCGAATTAGAGGGCATTTTTCAGTAATTAGGGGGCACTTTTCAGTAATTAGGGGCAATTCAAATTAGGGGGAATTTTTCCCCAAATTAGGGGACATTTTGCAGCAATTAGGGGGCATAATTAAATATTACCCTTAAATATTAATGATTAATCTATTGAAATTAATGAACTAATAAATTAATTTTGATTAATGGATTGGATTTGATAAACCAATTACATAGTTTGGATTAACCTAATGAAATTTCGTGAATCAATTGTAATAAAAAGTAATAAAATTTATTACTTTTGAGGTCAAGATCATTTTTTTTAACTTATCTCATTTGTATCAAGTCATTTGATTTATTTATCAATACTTAATTTAAGTATTTTGTCGTTTTGAGCGGGTAATTATATAAGAAACACGCGAAGTTTTTTTTATCGAACTTATTGTTTTATTTGTACTTAAAACAATTTTGTGTCAATCAAACGCATAAAAGGCAAAAAATGGTGTAGGCATCTTCTAGATCAATAAATTTTAAAGACAGTTTGAATTGATCGATGCAAATATTTTTAGCGCTCTTTAAAATCGATTGTCTAATTCTTTTTGTTACTAATTTTATTTATGCCTATCTTTATCTATCTATCATTACAGACAGGGAATTTTATCTTTATCTTGTTTATCAATGATTAGTTTGTTTGTCCCTTCTATTTAAAAGTGAACAGAGAGAAAAAGCATCACGAAAACTCGGGTCATAAAGTTTAGTGATGATGAAAAATTCAGCCGATTTTAAACGGATATAGATTTTTTCCTGAGACGATCTTTACGCCTTTTTTTTACAGAATCCTTCTATCTTCTTCAGATCTCAAGTACAGGGTGTGTGAAGAAATTTTAGGGTTTTTAAATGGCTGTAATTTTTTTAAAGAGCTTTTTTGAAATCCTGTTTTCGCCAATCGATTTTTGTTTCGCAAACAGAGTTTTTTTGGTGTATTATGTCAAAACAATATTTTAGCTGTGGTTTGGGCCTTGCCCATCCAGAGGCCGTCCACACACCGGGACCAAAAAAACTACATGGGGACCAAGCGAAAATCGTGTTTATGACAATATACACCAAAAAAATGTCGGCGAAAAATGTCGATTAGCAAAAAACATAATTTCGAGAAATCGTTCTTTGAAAAAAGTTACGGCCAAATTTAATCCCTAAAATTTCTTAGCACACCCTGTGATTTGGTTCATGGTGTCAATTGACTAAGACTTCAAAATAAGTTTTCGTTTTTTGAAGTCTAAATTGCAAACAAACCAAGGAAAAAGTGTGTCTTAACATCCTATAAGTTAATTTGAGGGAAAACATAATTTCGAGATCGTGTCAAAAGTTATGATTTATTATAAAGTGGGGCGAATTTCTCGGCTTATCCTGTATTGTCCCAATTATATCAAAAAAATTCTTGTGTCATAGTCCCACGGTGCCCGACCTCTTTTTCATCCTATTTTTTAGTTTTCCTTGTTGTGTTATTGATATTTTTTGTGGATAATAGGGTTATGTAATGTCTTCGCCATAAGTTATTTGCCAAAAACGACATTTGCGCCATCGACATTTGTTAAAACAACATTTGCTCCATCGATTTCCTTTACATCTCGCTTTTTCATTCCGTCTTGTGTTTCTCTTGTTATGTTTTTTGCCGAAATGATATGCATTTCTGACTAAATATAATCTAATTCGATCGTTTATACAATGAGAAACACAAGAGTAAATTAAAAAGCGAGATATAAAGGAAATCGACGACGCAAATGTCGTTTTGGCAAATGTCGATGGCACGAATGCCGTTTTGGCAAATAACTTTTGGCGCAAATATCACCTAGCCGGTAATAGGATGAAATACACCAGTTCTTTTGTATAAGCCTAAAGTTTGACGCTAAAAAAGTTATACTCTACAAACACTCTTTTAAAAAAGCGATGTGTTACCAAATCTTAATCCTCTTTTTGTTCAGATATTATGGCCAAGCCTCAGTACACAACTCGCGGTCAGGGTGTTTTCACACCGGAAAATTCTGACGATGAGGTAATCAATTCAAACACCAAAGTACCCCTTGAATAAACTCTAATACTAACTTTATTCAATTATTTTCAGCTTACATTCGAACAAAGTGCTCCTTTTGCTGCTGCACCTCCTGCCCCAAAGAATAAACCTGACTGGAATACTAGAAAGGCCAACCTTGGAGCTAGTAATCGTGAGCTGTCCGACATTTTTGATGATTTTCCTGCACAAAGCTTTGCCGCTACAAAGGTCACTTTAAGTTATCTTAAAGTGAATCGAATTATTTATTCCTATTACTTCAGCCGGTCTCCCAGATTCTCTCCAATTCAAATGCCACAGACTTTTGGTCTGTGGATAATGAATTGACTGCTGCCCTTCCGTCCAAGCTGTTAAATTTAAACTCTCCCCAGCAGGATTGCTTTGGAATTAGTGATGCTATGGCAGCATTCAAGTGAGTGACCACAAATCCAGCAGCAATAACAAATTTATCCCCTCCACTTTTGGTGTGAGTCTTTTTTGCCTATGTGTAGCCAATGTGTCAAGGACTGCAAAGCTGTTAAAAAGCTCAAAAAACTGGTCTTATAGTTAACTGACAGCTGTCCATCATCTTTGCAGTTGTATAAAACAGAAAGTTGCCAAAATAACGAGTTTTAAGTATTTGACAATCGTGCCGTCACTTCAAAATTACTCCTTATTCCACCAATAATGTTTTTTTATTTCAGACTTTCAAATCACCTCCCAACCAAAACAGATCTCTCAGTCGATCAACGAATAGCCCTCCTCAAGTAATGACTCCAGCAAATGAATTTGCCACTGACAGATTCTCTGCACCGTCTAATTCCCAACCTTCCTATTATCAGAATCCCAGAGGCTTCTTCAAACCTCGTTCCCCTCCTAAGTCAGGCAGAAACAGTCCAACATCAAGTGAAAAATCTGTGAATGGTGCGAATGCGTCCAGAAATCGACTGCCTCCCCGAAAATATACTGGCTTTCTGAGGTCTGACTACCATGATCAGTACAATCAACAGGATGTGGTGCCAGAGGACACTTATCCATCAGGTAGACCCCGTCCTCTTCCATCTGTCCAAGAGAATATGATTGAGAAGGATCAAATTAATCAAGCAGCTCTGGACTGCGCAAAGCAAGCCTTTGAGTTGCATGCTGGACAGAAGATTCCGGTTCAGAAGTTTATCAGACTACACTTCAATTCCACCTTTGGAGGGCAATGGAAATGCGTGGTAGGAACCAATTTCAATAACAGTTCTGCAAGTGGTATTGACTACATGGTCTATTTCAAACACGAGGAAGTACCTATTTTGCTATTCAAGATGAGAGAAAGCAACCAAAACAAGAGACTGGAATGAATAAGGAAAATTATAATTGTGGGAGCCATATATGTACAGTTGTATTTATGTATTGGAAAAAACAGATAAAAAACAGCTTTGTGTCTCACAATGGACCCTATCGGGGTGTGATTTTGAAGACCCTAATCGCGGGAATTTTTTTATTGCATGTTCTTGTAGAGCGTGTATAACTTCTTAATGAAACTAGGCCAGTGAGGCGATAGTACCACAAAAGTGGTACAGCCCCTAAATCAAAGTTATGAAATACTCATGATACGGCATCATGGTTTTTGTTGGAAATTGTGTTTTGTTCACAAACATTTTATTTTCGAGTTGTGTGCATTCAGTACTCATTATCATTATACTCATTATCATATATTTATAAAGGATTAAGAATTTTCTTTACCAGAATAACCACTAGAATCTAGCAAACGTTTTAGTAATAAAAATTTAACAAGTCCATGAGAAAATTATGAAGACACGCAAAGCCAAGTCACATAACAGCGTTTTACGTGACCTGATCTGTGTAATGGCTCGTTCACGGACTGCGACTTAGAATGAGACTTAGACTGAGACTAAGGGTGTTCATGTAGCCAAAATAGTCTCAGTCTAAGTCTAAGGTGTTCAAGGATTGAGATTTAGACTTAAACTAAGAAGTCACTAAGAGCGACTTTGTTTTACATGTTCACAGTGAAGTGTCCACAATATTCACAATTTTCATTAATTTCTTTGTTCGAATAATTTTTCCTGAAAATCTTCGCCAGCAACACCATTAAAAATTGGTTAATCATTTTTTCTGTGGCAAATTTACTGTTTTTTGTAGCAAAATGTTTTGTTTGTGGCGAATTTTCCCTGTAGCTAATTTACTTTTTTTGTGGCAAATTTTCTTTTTTTTGTGGCAAATTTTCTTTTTTTTGTGGCAAATTTACTGTTTTTTGTAGCAAAATGTTTTGTTTGTGGCGAATTTTCCCTGTAGCTAATTTACTTTTTTTGTGGCAAATTTTCTTTTTTTTTGTGGCAAATTTTCTTTTTTTTGTGGCAAATTTACTTTTTTTGTGGCAAATTTATTTTTTTCTGTAGCAAATTTACTCTTTTATGTAGCAAATCCGATTTTCGTCTGTAGCACATATACTTTAGTTAGTATGCTTATTTATTTCTAAAAAATTTCAGAAACATATATATATATCTGTTGATACGCTTGATCCGCATACCGTTTTTAGTCTTTTTAGACTCAAAACCGATTTTCGAGAAAAGTGAACTGAGAATTTCGGTTTGGTCCAGCACCCGAAAATTGCGAATTCCTGAAAGATCATAGGCAGTTGGCAGAAGATCCCACTTGTACCCGGCTATTTCGGCCAACACTCTTTTCTTCACAAGAGAAAGCCCGTTAAGATCCAAAAGCGTACGGACTGAAGTGTTGCTCTTCTCAAAATTCAATTCCCCTCCAATACAGCCCCTATTCCTTTAAAATTCAAAAAGCGCCAATTTAAAAAATTTTTAAATTTTTTACCTTGAGTTTCCGCTCAGCCGCTTTTGGAATCTACCCATAACCTACCCACAATATATCAAAACGCTCAGCATGAAAAATGCAACAAAACAAGGGCAAAGACTCTTAAGACAACAAGCAAATAGGGGTTATGCGTGTAGTGTACGCCGTAATCTGTGCGCCAGAATAGGATACACATGATACCTTCACACAATGGTATCCTGAATACGATTTGATCAATCGAACGACTGGATTTTGTTTCACCCTTGAATTTATACGCGATAAATTGATCCTCCAATTTTTTCAATGTTACAGGTTCGGATCCCGATGGTGGCAAACGTTTTTTCTTGGCTGAAATAGTTTTTAGAGGACTATGAAGTCTCAGGGTGGGTAGGAAAATCAGCTGGTGCCTTCCCTAGACAGCAATACACATCCCGAATCCAACACATCTATATATTTTACCCTATCTGTTGCAATGTGGAGTGTGCTTTAATTGCTTCAATCCCTTGGCCAGGCACAATAACATGTAGGACCACTGAAGGCTGATCAAAAGCATTGATGGTGGACTTCGATCCATGAGGGCAGATCGGGGCCGTTAAAGGTGGATTTGGGTCATTCAAAGTAGATCCTAACTAGTCAAACTGGATTCACACCATAGGCATGGACCACCTGGGGAGGTACGTGTTGGGGAGATATATACATAACCCCAAGGTATTACCCCTCAAATTATTATAGATAATCATCTACCTGGATATGGATACCTGTTGAGAACGTATTCAAAACATATTCAGGATTCCGATTTGTGAAGATATCATGTATCATATTCTGGCGCACACATTACTGGCGCACAGATTACGGCGCACACTTTACGCATAACCGTATACATACCAGAGTTTCTTTATGCAGTAGGCCCCAGTTAACAAAATTATGTTCAAATTCCATCTTTTGATTTTTTAATAGGTATCCAGGCACCTTATGTTTTCGACCATAAGGGTGGGTATCATGCTTTTTTTAGAAACTTTGTCCGAAAATTTCTTCTTGGAAATGGTCTTCCCAATAGTTTTTTCGTAAAAACGACTGAACCCAACCCCAATTTTTTATCGCAAAAACCAATTTGAAAAATCTGAAATTGGTCAGTCGAATTCTTGGTCAGTTGACACCCTGGTCAGTTGATATTTTACCTATGAAACTATCCTAGACGTACAGATTGACTGTCATTTTTCAAATTCCGGTACTTCTTCAGCCCCTCTCATACTAGGATTTTTTTTTAATTGACCCAAAATCATCCACTACCTCCTTCAACCCCCCCCCCCCGAACTCATTTTTCTGCACAACAAGATACTAGAAGCATTTCTAAAAGCTTTCTGAATAAAGAAATTGAATTTTGTCAAACAAATTGGCCACCCACTCCTTGTGGGTAGATAGTCTTTTTGGGGTATTTTAGGGAGAGTTGGCTCGGAATCGATATTTCGACCGGAACCGGAATTTTTAGATTTGTGAAAAACGGAACCGCAGCACCATCACAAATTTTAATTTTCCTAAAACCGGAACCGGAATTTGAGTTTTGAGAAAATCGAAACCGGAATCGAAACAGGAATTTAACTTTTGCCGAAACCAAAACCGGAGCCGAAAAAAAAGCTTTTCAAAAAATTGCTGCAGGTTTACATGATTTTTGTTCATTTTGACATTTAACAAGAAAAATTCGCTCAAAAGTTTAAAAAACGCGTTCAAAATCAACCGAGCAAGAGCAAAATTATGATGGAGTTGGGCTCGGAATTGATATTCGGACCGGAACCGGAATTTAAGCTTTGAGAAAACCGGAACTGGAACCAAAATCCAAAAAAGGACCGGAATTCCGGGCCAACTCTAATTTTAGGGTTATTTTTCGGTGATTCCATAGGAGGCCATGGAATTGGTGATTTTAATTCTACCTCTACTCTCTTCTAGCAAATATAAATTTTGATATCTGTTTGATGGCTCAAATGAAAGCCCAGAGTCTTGGCTACACTTCATTGTATAAAAACATGAGACTTGTAAAAAGAGTCAGAAAATATTAATGAAACCATTCAAAGAAAAACCTAGGCATGATCGATTTTTGGAAATTTAGTCTATTTTAACCTGAAAATAAGCTCCAGCAGGTGTAAAACCCTGCGCTGATAATTTTTTCGGATAGCCAAGAGGGTGAGGATCATTTCGACACTAAACTTGTAATTAAAAGGAGGTAAAAAAATAGGCCTATTTTGGCATCCGACAGTTCACACTTTTTTGGCATTTTGAAGTACCTAACTAATATTCGCCGCTATTCCATTGTACTCCCCCCAAAAGCTATTCCAGTGTACACACTAACCAACCCCACCCCCTTAAAAAGTAGGACCTATTCCATCGTAGGTCATACTTTTTAAGTCCTACCCCCCCCCAAACCAACTTTTTATAAGTACTCAAAAACCATTTTTAAGTAATAATTTTGCCGTAAAAAGGCCAGAAAAAACATTTTTGGGGTGTACAATGGAATAGTGGGGGGAGGTGTACAATGGAAAAGTACAATTGGGGTGTACAATCGAATAGTACCCAATATTCTGTTTATAACCTCGTATACATTCAAACTTCTTTATAAGCTACACTCCATATAAGCTACACCTCCTTATAAGCTACGCCTGAGTCCAGTCCCAAAGGGGGTATGTTCCGTATAATGTACCCCATATATAAGCTACACCTCTCTATAAGCCACATCTGGCAACCGGACAAAAAATATTTTTAAACGTATATGTCGCGCGACAAAAACGTTTTTTAAAAGTATTTGTCGTGCGACAAAAAATACTTTTTATTCGGTAGATTCGGGCGAAACAGCCGAATTCACCGATAAAAAAGTCTTTTTTGTCGCTTTTTTGTCAAAATATATAAAAATATATTTTGTCGCGCGACATAACATAAACGACAAAAAAGGGAAAAGTCTTCTTTGTCACGCGACATATATTTTTAAAAACCTTTTCTGTCCGGTTGCCCTACATCTAGGGTCGGTCCGAGGTGTAGCTTATAGAGAAGTTTGACTGTACTTTAATTTTTATTAAGCCTAGTTTCTACGGCGTTAACCGAAGTCATCCACACCAAATTCATCCACACGCGAATTGATCCACAAAAATTTGTCGTTTTTATATTTTCGTCTTGAAAAGTTTACATGCTAATTCAAAAATTTTTCTATGAACCGACCACAGTTTCGCTGGATCTCCATGTACCAACACGGTACGTGTCAATTGTTCCCGGCGCCGATTGTTCCCGGCTTATATAAAAGGGACAATTGTTCCCGGCATATATAAAATGACCGATTGTTCCCGGCTAGTATAAAGCGACAATTGTTCCCGGCATATGTAAAATGACCGATTGTTCCCGGCTCGTATAAAAGGGACAATTGTTCCGGCTATTATATAGCTCTTGAAGTCAGTTTTATTTTTCAAGTTTTGGATTTATTTTTGATATTGCTGTTGTTATTCACCTTTCGTGCACATATTTTCCTCTTTTTATCGACAAATACTTTAGTGCCGATATGGATTTTAATTTCATTGCTAATATACTTGCCCGCATCGATCACGGTGAGCAAATAGTTAGTTCGTACACACTCATTTGGACGCCCTGATTTAGGAGCCCTCACTTGGGCGCCATTATTTTATATTGATTTTTATATTATTCAAATAGTCTGAAAAGGCTATTTTAACCTTAGGGCTAGTAGATGAACTACCGTGTGTTCATTTAAAGGGGTATCCAGCTCGAGGATCCAAAAATTGGGATCTATTCAAAAGTACTCAAAAGCCCATGCATCTTACCCAAGGTGAAGCGAGGAAGAAGATTTGATAGTGCTGAACATTTCGACCTGGTTTCACCACCTGAAAATCCAGTTACTACTACCTTCAGGGGTGTAGACAGGCACGTATCCAAAGTGGGGGTGGGGGCTAACCGGGCTATAGCCCCCCTGAAATTTTTTATTTCCTTATTAAAACACCATAAAAGTCGAAAAAGGTGTAGGTAAAATGACTTTTGGGGGCTTTAGCAACACAACCCCCCCCCAACCCCCGCCCGAAAAATTTTCCTGGATACGCCTCTGGGTGTAGGCAGGGGGGGGGCTAAAACTTCCTTTCCCGTCAGGCTTTTCGAAAACGTTGTAAATAAAAAGATTATAAAACTCCAAAGAAGGTGTAGGTAAAATGACCTTTTTGGGGGCTTTAGACTCCCCGTCAGATTTTTCTGGCTGCGCCTCTGACTACCCTACAGCCAATAGCTGGTAACTAGCAGTTAGGTAACAACACCTCAGTACGACCAGCTAAGACCCTGGATTTCAGGTTGCCGCATCAGGACACCTGTGATAGTACCGTACACACTTATTTTATCCCAATCATTTCATCCTAACTTTTTTCGACTCAAACTTAGTTTTTAAGTGAAGTCTTACGCGCATGGTAGGCAGCGTATGTCAGGAGAAGCTGATGCTAGGATCTTGGGGAGAGTCCAGCGCTATCCTCAAATTAATCTAATTGATTACCTCCGTGGACTGGCTCACAATTTCGTGATAGATCAGTAGAACTTTGTCCTTGTTGTTGTGTTATTATTTCGTTTTGATGTCGTATGGGAAAGGACAATAAAGTTAGTAATAACCATTCATAAAGCGGAATGTTCTAGGAGAGAGTACGCTTTTATAGTACTGACAGGTTTAAAACTGGTTTCTCATGTAAACTGGGAACAGTTGTCCCTTTTATACCAGCCGGGAACAATCGATCACCGGGAACAATCGGTCGCCGGGAACAATCGGTCATTTTACATATGCCGGGAACAATTGTCCCTTTTATACTAGCCGGGAACAATCGGTCATTTTATATATGCCGGGAACAATTGTCCCTTTTATACTAGCCGGGAACAATCGGTCATTTTATATAGGACGGGAACAATTGTCCCTTTATATAAGCCGGGAACAATCGGCCGCCGGGAACAATCGGCGCCGGGAACAATTGTCTGTGTCCGGTACCAACAAAACCAACTGGTTGCCAACTTGGATCAAAAAAATCTACTTTTTTGGGTTTCCAAAACCTGTTATCTTGACTAATTCGGACATGCTGAAGATTTTTTGTTAATAGATACGTTTTCTAAAAAATTAAAGGTAAGCTTTCGATTAACGACTGCATATTTCCCCGCCATTCAATTGAAAAAAATGGAATTCAGCCTTCGCAGAGCACTCCCCCACAGTTTCACACCAAAAAAACCTAATTGAATTCTTCGCATGGACCGGGCACACAAAATAACTCTTCTAGTTACACGCCATCAAAAGCCTTTATTCAGCACACATTACCAGTAATAACAAAAGTGTAGAGCAAATCAAAGAGAGAACTGTAATAGAGTGAAAATTTGCATAACGACGATGTCCTATTGGCCATCTGACAAGTCCACATCCATTTTGCGCTTACTTTGACCGAGATTTTCTTTAGACAGCAGGAACTCGTAGATGTGTGCTTCCGAAGTCGGATCTAAACAAGATATTTGTGACAGAAAGTGGTTTGACGAAAATTACGGACCTTGTGCAACGGCTAGCTTTGCGATAAATTCATACAGCTCTTCGTCTTCTTGTATGGCCAACTTCAAATGTCGAGTAGTGATAACTTCTCCTTTCTGTTCTTTGCACATGCTTCCAGCCATTTGCATCAGTTCCGCAGTTAAATACTGTAAATAAAGACGATTTTTCCCGAAATTTCATTAGATCCGACTAACCTCGAGCACGGCAGCACAATAAATGGCAGCAGGAGCTCCGGCACGACTGTTGGTACAGCTTTTCTTTGAGATAACGATGCACTTTTCCAGCTGGAAAAATGAGATCAGCACGCTCACCTCGGAGAATTCGGTTGACTTCGGCTCCTTGTCAGAAGATATCACGATTCGATCATTGTCTACGATAGAGAGATCATTCATACTTCGATCCATTGCGATTGAACACCTTTTCGAGCTAAACGCGAAAATCCTGATAAAGTAATGCAGTCAGGAAGAAGATATTTGACCCCGACGATGTCCAATTCTATACAATTTTGTCATTTGAATGAAATCACAAATTTAGGGCATGTGTTGACAGTGAAGCTGTGCTAAAAAAAGTCGCAATCGATTGCTCGATGGTTTTCAGACCAGTCTCGTAGCCAGTGAACTTGATAAAAAGTGTATGAAGTAATGACAATGTACCGTTACTGGGATTTGAACCTTCATTTTTTTCCAAACAGCATTTCCACTCACGCTTCAGGCCGAGCCATACGCTCTACCAAAAACCCAGCCAGACGCTCCGAAGAGCTCTGGCTCAGACATAAACAACTTAAAAGGCATTTTCTGAGAGAATGATAACCGACTTACCACCATTTTTTTTCAAAATTTTCTGTGATGTGCATTATGTTCAGCTACTCTTCCTGAACAACTTTCAAAAGACAGTATATGGGAAATATGCATGTGGACCGAAATACATACATTTTAAAAAATGTACTCAAATTTTGTTCTCAGTTTTTACTATTCTACTATAAATGTTGATTTTCACTCGTTTCACAGAGTCTTCTATAAACGTTTGGTGTCATTAGAACCGGCTTGATCTGCGCTTTCTTTTGAGGTATTGAACTGCTAATAATTCTTATAAAGAAAATTGGAACCACCCGCTTTTTCGAAAAAAGTGTGTTTTCCAAAATGCAAATTTCGCGAAAAATAACAAGTTCTTCATTTGTTCAAATATTCCGACCTGATTTTTATTGCAGATTTGATTCAGCATTTAAAACTGATCAATTTGGCTGAAAAAATTTTGGATCGAGTTTGGGGGGGGGGAAGTTATAGGCGTTTGAAATCACTATCTCACACGAAATTTCACACGTAAATTCCTTATAACTTTTTTTCTGCCAAGAAAACCTTGAATTTCAACACCGTATTCGTGTTTAACGTGGTCGATTGGCATGTGAAACAACTTTAACATCAAGAAATTGCGTTCGAATTTCAAAATCCGCTCAGGACAAAATTTATTTAAAAGAATTTCAATAACTCAATAAAACACTTTTAAAATTTTTTTGTCTCGATCGGATTTTGAAATTTGACTTAAAATTTTGAAGGCAATTTTTGATGTTAAAGTAGTTTCACATGCAAATCGACCACGTTGAGCACGAATCCGGTGTTAAATCTGAAGTTTTTCTAGCAGAAAACAAGTTATGGGGAATTCACGTGTGAAATTTCGTGTGAGATAGTGATTTCAAACGCCTATAACTTTCCTCCTCCTCCCCCCCACCTCGATCCGAAATTTTTTTCGGCCAACTTGTTCAGTTTGAAATGCTGATTCAGAATCTACAAGAAAAATCAGGTCGGAATATATGGAAAATGGAGAAATCGTTATTTTTCACGAAAATTTGCATTTTGGAAAACACACTTTTTAAAAAAAGGGAGTGGTTCCATTTTCTTTATAATAATTTTTAGCAGTTCAATACCTCAAAAGAAAGCGCAGTTTAAGCCAGTTCTAATAACACTAAATTTATTCAGAAACCGCGTTAGAATGAGTAAAATCAACATTAATAGCAGAATGGTGAAAATTAAGAACAAAATTTGAGTGCACTATTTAAAATGTATATATTTCGGTCAATATGCATATTTCACATGGACTGTCTTCTTTAAAGGGGCATGCTCGTGCCCTACACGTAGAAAAGGCGGGGAACGGCATATGTTTTTTTTCTCGGCGAACTTTTACATTTGTTCTTGTGTAGATTTTAAGATTTCTGTCTGATTTTAAAAAGAACCGTAAGGTCATCAATATCAGATTTGACGCAAAACGATTGAAAAAATGGAACGATTCAAAAAAAATTGCTGGTCCCCGCCTTAACTTTTTGAAACGCACGGGCATGCCCCTTTAAAGTTGTTCAGAAGAGTAGCAGAACATGATGGACATCACAGAAAATTTTGAAAAAAAATCGTGGTAAATATTCCTTTGTGACTTTATAATTTTCTCAGAAAGTCTTTTTAAAATTTACCCGGCCAGAACTCCATCGGTACAGTGAACTTTTTATACTTTTCCTCCACCCAAAGATGCTGGGTTTGACGGTGATTCTTAGAGAATGGATACTCTAAGGATCCTAACCATCTTAAATACGTATTCTCTCCATGAGCGCCCTCCCCAAAAGTCGTAAAATGTACCCAGTACTCTTCATTCGGGAAATCAAATTTACTTAGATTTTTTGATGGGGCGACGGTAAATTCGCCTACAGCAAATTCGCCTACAAGTCTTAAATTTTTATTTATTTTTTCGCTAAAATTTTGTACCACGAAGCGTCAATTTATAGTCTGTTGTTTTTTTTACATCGAATTCTACATCTCACTACAATAAGTGAAATGTAGAGTGCGATGTGGAGTGCAAATAAACGCATTTTATCAAAAAAATTTCAGCAATATGTGGCTGAAATTTTTGCATTGCGTAGCCCTGCATCTCAGCTACAAAATGGTATCAACAGAAAAAGGTTCGGCCGAGAAAAAAATTTACAGCCGTTTTTGCAATTACATCGCACTCTACATTGCACTCGTTGGGGACACGCCTTTACTGATTTTTCTTAGATCAATGCTGAATACGAGCTGATGAGCAGAAAAGAACAAGGAGATGCTTAAAGAGGCTGGACTTTACTTGACCCCTCCTCCCAAGGCTGACCCACTTTCAGTGAGAATTTTTAAAAACCGATTGCATATTCGTGTTTCTCGACCCGATTTAGGCGCGAATTGACCAATCGTTTCCGAGAAAGTGAAAAAAATTTTCTTACCAGGGGGGTATCATGGATTTTTAGTAGTGATGGAAATATTGAAATTGCGGGACTACCGGGACGGGACTTTTAAGAAAAAATTTCGAGACCGGGACCGGGACTTTTCAAAAATTTGCCGGACCAGAAAAAGTTTTCGTTCGGGACTTCTAATACAGTCAACTCTCGATAATCCGTCACTCTTGATTATCCGTCACCCACGGCGGTCCCAAGGGGTGACGGATTATCGAGAGTTGACTGTAAAAGCATTGTTTCAAAAAACTTCATTTCACAATATTACATCACAAAAGCTAGTAGTTGAAATTAACGACGCGTAGATTCTTGTTCAAAAAAAATTAATTGTTTCCGCATGCTCTGGAGAAGATTTGAACGCCCGTAGTCGTATACATCCCGCGCACCGGATAGCTGTTCACTTGGTACGCTTGTAGCTGGAGCTGATAGTAGCGACGAGCTATTTTCGCTAGCACAGGAAATGGACCTTCGTTTTCTTTAAAAAGTTGAGTTAATTGAACCTACTCTTTTTGGAAGACTAGAGACGAAGAAAGACGAAAGACAAGAGAAAAAATTGCACGAAAGCGAAAGATTGATAAGAAGAATAATAATAAATTGGCGAAAAAGCTAAAATGTGTAAATTTCTTGACAATGAAATAAATAAAAAGTCCCGAAATTTTTCGTTTTCGGGACCGGGACCGGGACTTTTACTCTGAAGTTCGGGACCACCGGGACGGGACTTTGGCAAAAATTTCTTCGGCGGACGGGACTTTCGGACCGTCCCGTCCCGCTTCCATCACTAATTTTTAGCCTAAATTTGGCCAAGTTTAAAATTCGAATTGGCGCCTTTTGAGTTTTTAAAGGATTTAGGGCTGTATATGGGGGAAGGAATAAAAGGGGCCACTAATTACACATCGGCCACTAACAAGAGATGTTGAACATAGTTTGAATGCTGGGGCCTACCGCATAAAGAACTCTGGTATGCATGCTTTTTCATGCATCCAGAGTCACTTTCGAGTGATTTGTGTCTAAGGTATGTGTGTGTGCGCCCGTAGGGGCGCAGGGGATTGAGAGTTAGAAATGCGCGCACTCACTTACCTTAGACATGATTCGATAAGTTCTCTTGATCAACAATGCATATAGAGTCTCTTTTTGCCACGGCCCAGTTGAAATGTTTCTTGCAGTGCTTGAATGGCAGCCAGCTCGAAATCAACTGAGAGGACGTTGGCGAAAATCTGGCCAAAGATTTCTAATCATTCGGAATAGCTTCAAATAGTTGTGCGAGATTTGTTTTTGAGCAAGGCACAAAGCACTGGAAATACCCTTTCCTTCATTGTACACACGAGCCGAACGCTCAGCCAGTATGACGTAAACCTGAAAGTAATAATTCGAGAATGAATAAAAATAGTGAAAGAAAAATTTACCTGTGCAAAGGCTCAGGGGTTATAGAGAAAGTTCCGTCCATGTAGATGACTGCATCTCAGCTGACCAATTGATATTGCGCTCCCTTCCAAATAGCAACACACTAAGATGACCAATTATTATGACAATTTATGAATATGGAAAACAATTACCGTTCAGAGTCTTCACCATCTTCTCTGGAATCTCCCAATAAAAACTGTTCTTGGCCACCGGTACCAGTTATGTAGATTTGACTTGCAGCGGGAATGTCGACATCCTCCACTCAACGAGCTTCCACAACTGGTATCTGATGTTTGATCCTAACTCGTCTCACTTTTTGCGGACTGCGCTCTTTAAAAGACTTGGGGCCACAGCGATTGGAGCAGTTGGAGTTCGTGGTTGAGTAGCTGTTGTGACTTCTAAAACAGAAAGTCAATAATAAAAATGAAAAAACTCAAAAAACAACTTCACGCATATCAATTGCTCTTTGCTTCAGATTTGCTTTGATCCTACTCACTGTGACAACCATCGGATCCACTTCATGATTGTGAGAACGGATTGAGTCATGTGGAATAAACTTCAAAAAGAGATTTTGTGCACCAGCGTGTGAAGTCGAGCCTTGCATTTCGCGCCATTACCACCATATGTTCTGTCGCATTTCCAATACTGCTTTGTGCCATCTCCACTTTTCTGATGCTTCATGAAACGAAAACCACGGTGTGTAGCCATGTCGTTGCCCTTCTCTGACTTGACCATCGAAATGACATCCTGGAAGCACATAGACAATCTTTGATTTGGAGCATAAGAACTAACAGCTTACATCATTTTCAGCAACCACTTGCTCACCTTGATCAATGCGAGCAAGAACATTAGTGATGAAATTGAAATCCATATCAGCACTAAAGTATTTGTAGATAAAAGAGGTAAATATGGGTCAAAAGGTAAATACAAAAGCAATAACAAAAAAATCAAAAGTTGAAAAAGAAACTGTCTTTATTAGCCGGTAAGAATTGTCCCTTTTATATGACCGGGAACAATCGGTCGCCGGGAAGAATCGGTCATTTTACATATGCCGGGAACAACTGTCCCTTTATACTAGCCGGGAGAATCGGTCATTTTATATATGCCGGGAACGATTGTCCCTCTTACATAGGCCGGGAACAATCGGTCGCCTGAAAATATCGGCGCCGGGAACAATTGACACGTACCGGTTAAAATTACTTTAAGATTAAAGAAAAAATTGGCCAGCATAACACTCTAGCGGCCCGTTCCGAATTGTGGGCGGCAAACTTCAGAAACGTCCACAAAAAGCCATATAAGACGGGTACAGCAATCTTTATTCACTACTAAACACATCTCTCGAACGCAGGCAAAAATAATAACAGCAAACATGACAACAGAAAAAGATAACTATAATTGATTCTTGTTAGCGCCAGTTACCTTGAATTGACGAACCACATTGCTGACCGCTTGACTTGCCACTCCAAATAGCTGCCGATTTGCACGACCCAGGACTCGATGACGAATAAGGACGAAACCGGCGCGTGGCTCCCTTACTTGTCTGCAAATTGATGGAAATTAATTTGATGAACCGACCTCATCATACAAAGGAAGATCAAAAGACAAACAACAGACACTATGAGTTCCAATGGGCAAAATTCATGGCCATATTTGAGTTTATGGCCAAAATCCAACAATGTATGACAGAAAATGCGGTATTTTATGGCCAAATTCGAGTTTATGTCCGAAATTCAAAAGTTTACGGCCAAAATTCAAAAGTTTAAGGCCAAAATCAGTATTTTACGGCCAGCTCGAGTTTACGGCCAAAATAAATATTTTACGGCCATTTTCAGTATTTTACGGCCAATTTTAAATATTATCCAAAATAAATGGTCCCCGCCAATTCAAAAATTGCAAATTGCCATGACTAGGAAGAGGTCGGGTCCTTTAACAAAAAAACGCGGTTTTCGGTTAACCGACCGAATCCAACCATAACTCTACACTTTATTATTTTGTATCATGCGTGTTACCCATCCGGCATACCTACCCACTCTGGCATAGGTGGATTCTGAAATAAAGTTTTTTGTTTTCACAGGTATTTGTTCTTGATGGATCGACTGCGAGAGTCTACTGTCAGAATGAACTTCGGAGGAGACTGTCCTATCAAGCCGAAAAAAAAAGAAACGTGAAAAGCGGCAACAGGTTTGCAAGTGAACTCTTCTTTTAACATATACTTTTTTAGCCTGAAGATCCTTTGAAGCACCGAGAAGTGGCTTATTTATCTGCTTGGAAAGGATGGTCTTCAATGGTGAGCTTTACCTGTCGCGCTGTTCCTCGCAAAGTCCGCCTGTACATTTTCCCTGAACAAAGTTCGGAAAAAGGTATTTGCGAAATCGTTTTTTCTGTGTGTTACAAACAGTGTTTTTATAACTAATACTAACTATGTTAGTGTTAGATTAACACTAACTTTACTCTGCACTAACATTTTAAACTAACCTTACATTAACACTAATGGTTCCTTCACGACGTAAGTGTAAATGTAAATGATTTTCGCATCGTGAAGACACCTTACATTTACACTCACATTAACACTTACATTTACCCTACCCTTCACGATACCAATATAAATGTAAATGCAAATTGAATTCAAGTATTTTCAGAGAATGCTAAAAGTGCTTTATTGATGACAAGAAGTTCAATGCTAGTTATAAAAACTCTAAAATTGGTATTTGGGCGAAAAAAATTGAGTTTTGGAATAAAAGTGAGGATAAGTTATAAATTTCATTTACATTTACACGTTTCGTGAAGGCGTAAGTGTTAATGTAAGTGTAAATGTTTTTGGCATCGTGAAGACCAGGGGTGCACCGGAAGACGAAAAATATCGGAACGGAAATCGGAATCGGAACTCCGAAATTTCGGAAATCGGAATTCGGAACCTAAAAAACATCGGAATCGGAAATCGAAACAAAAATGCATTTTTTAATTCGAATTAGGAGAGCCTACGTTGTTCCAAAAATTCCGAATTTGATTCATTTTTCGGAATCGGAATCGGAAATCGGAACTTCCGGTGCACCCCTGGTGAAGACCCCTTACATTTACATTTACACTTACGTCGTGATGGAGCCATAACATGTTAGAGTCAATGTAAGGTTAGTTTTTAAAATCACTGTTAGTGTTAGTGTAAGGTTAGTTCCAGATGTTAGTGTTAGGTTAGTTTAAAGCTAACTGTTGGCTAAATTTAGTGTCAGACTAACACCAACTATGTTAATTTGAGGCTAACTGTTAGGAAGTTAGTCTTAAACTAACGCAGTTAGTGTTAGTCTAACACTAAATTAAGCTAACAGTTAGCTTTAAAAAACCTTACACCTAGCACTAACACTAACATCTGAAACTAACCTTACACTAACACTAACAGCGATTTTTAAACTGACCTTACACTAGCTCTAATGTGTTGTGTTAGTGTTAGTATAAGTTAGGTGTTAGCCTAACGTTAGGTTAGTGTTAGGAGTTAGTGTTAGTTATGAAACACTGGTTACAAAGTGAATCATTTAGATGATGGTGTAAACAAGTTTGAGCCGTTTCAGTGGCAGCGCTTAATTCCACTCCGATCTTCGGAGGCAGAGTAGCTATTGGTCTTGATTAAGAATGACTTTTAACGTGTGGTTTGGGCCTAAAGAATCAGTTGTGTTGAGTTCATGTCATTTAATAAAGCTTTAATTATACATCTATATTATTCTTTTTGGTAGTGACTTTATCCGGTTTTCTATATGCTGTAGAGTCCTTAGTCTTGAGTTTGTGCATTTGATAGTCTGCTCAAATGAAAAAATTTTCAAATCATGAAAGTGTATTTCAGGTTAAAAAATCAGTAAGAACTTTGCACTTAAGCGAAAGATAATTGATCATGATAGAAATTAAAAGTTAGTTTCTAACTTCCTGCTTTACTATAAAAAAAAATTTCGTGATTTTAGAGACCGATGGTAGAGGACGGCTAAAGATGCTTTTCAACATTCATGACAATTCTTCGGATTCAAAGCCCCTAGTAGTTTCCGACGCTGAATGGTCAGTCTTCTTTTTCAATTGTCGATTATGTTTATTTGACTCATAGTAGTTCAGGTGCTTCAAGATTGAAAAATGTCTAAAAGATCCTCCATCGAAAAACTCGACTTTGGCACGCTATGGAGACGTCTTCTACGTGGATGAGCGAGACATGGATATGAGACATCGAACTCGTCGACCCTTCAGTGCTTTCAGCTTTCTACGTGCTACCATTTGTTGCAAGCGAAACTGTTTGGATATCTGCCTGAACACGAGCTACCAAGTCCGTATGATTGGTTTAAGTTACGACTTTGTTATCAAGGTCTGTTTTTAAATACTTAGGCATCCACTGTCCTTTTCATTCAGGGCAATCATCATTTCAATGGGCATGAGTTGGAAGAAAGCATAGTGCTGGAAAACTTTATCAAATGGAATCACATCATAGACCCCTATAATGGGTTCGTTGATGGAAGCAACAACTTGATTTCCTGGTGGACATTTCCGTTAAGCATCCTGGTGATCACATGTAAGTTCTTTCATATATAATTTTTGTGGTTTAACTTGGAGTCATAGAGATGCCAGAAGTCTGGAAATTTTTTCTTCTTCCACCTGTTTCCGCATGCTGACTGTGTGCTCATTGTGCAGGGCAAGCGAATTTATGCAAGTAAAGATGTGAGCGGCTAACTTCTTCGATGTTTCGAATGACTCATCTTTTTGCAGTATCTGGCCATTCATTCCGCTGTTTTCAAGACCATGTTTGAGGCGAATTTCCGGGAAAGAGCATGAGTGAAATTGAATTGAAGCAGCTGGACTATGACGAATTTGTGGAGCTCCTGGCAGCAATTTATCCGACTGGGTTTCCGATCACAGGTTAAGAAGTCTCCTTAAGGGGCCTGCCCGGCACGGGTAAGAGGCGGGGTACGGCACTTTTTTCTTCCTCGGTCAAGTTTTTCATGCGTTCTCATCCAGATTTTTAAGTTTTCTCGCTAGTTTTTAAAATTAGTAAAGCGTCATCAATAATTGATTTGATGCTAAACGAAGGAAAACTTGAAGGGTCCAAAAAATTGCCGGTCCCCGCCTTAATTTTTTAAAACACAGAGGCATACCCTGTACTTACCGTATTACCTCTAATAGGAGCACCCGCTCTAATAAGCGCACCCCCTCAACTTTGAGGGTATGGATCTCGGTGCAGAGTCAATATTTTGCAAAGCTGTTTATTGCGTTTTCTTAAATCCCTTGAGCTCTACCGATTCCACTTTTTAGATTTTTTATTTTCACCCAAAAATCTCGAGATCCAATTCCAAATTTTCCAATTTTCGGGAGATTGAAAAATATTGCCCCTACACAATGATCCAATTTTCGTCCGCATCAGCACTTAAAAGCACAGTATAGAAAAAGCAATGAAATTTATTTCGTATGTGTATTTAATGTATTTCGGAATCTAGTCCGCAATTCGGTCCGCATTATGGACTACTATATATATAAGACTATATATGGAAACAAATTTCAATGTTTTTTCTATACTGGGCTTTTAAGTGCGGGATGCGGACGGAAAACGGATCATTGTGAACGTAGGGTAGCGCACCGGTGCGTCTATTAGAGGAATACGGTACTTTATAATTTTGCTTTTTTAGATGCTAACGTAGGATGTCTGGTAAAAATGGCTGATCGCTTCCAGGTGTTTGGTGTGATCGATAAGTGCATGCACCACATCAAGTATCTGTCAGACATGTCGATTGGTCAGAAGCTGTTACTTGTCCAGCAAATTGAGCAAAATGAATTGATGGTAGGTTCTATTGCAATTGCTAGATTCAGAGCTCATACTATTTTTAGATGCACTGTGCGGAGCAATGCATTTCAGAGAAGGAGGTTCACAAGATCAGCGATGAATTGGAAGAGCTCAGTCCTGACACCATGTGTACTTTGTTGGATGGAATCTTATGGCGCCTAGAAGAATTTCGTCATAAATAAATGTGCCTAAGATCCTTGTTGTTCCGTTCTTATTTGACCTGACAGTTGTTCATTGATGTATTTGACTTGTTGCTGTTTCTGAAATGAAAGTTTGGTTTAACCCGTTTTCCCCGAATTTACTTTCAGGACCAAAATCGAATGTTTTTGATGGTCTTATTATTAAAGGGCTTACCGAGGGGCGAATATTTTGCGAAATATTTTGGGAATTATTTTTGAAAAATCAGGTTCGATTCCCAGTGGATGCATAACCTATTTTCTGACTACACTTTAGTAAGTTTCGACTGATGTCTTCTAGGTCCAAAAGCTGTCGCCCAATCAATTGTAATCATTTCGAGCATTGATCTAATGTCACTTACTGTTCCAATTTTGCGATTTCATGCAAATGAAAATTGAAGGTGGTAGGACAAAAACCGCTGAATAAAACAGTTTTTTGCGGTTTTTTCCTACCGCCAAATTGAAATAATGGGAAACCAACCCAAATGACACGTACTTAGTTTTATATCGGCTCAACCTGTACCAATTTTATTTACTTCTCGACGAGTTTAGTAACTTTCTAGAGTCAGTATTGCGTGACGAATCGCATAACACAATTTTCACAGCAAAATATTTTCAGAAGTAGCAGGGCGTGTCTAAATTACGTTAACATTTAAGAAAAATCGGGCGGCATAACACCGTAGCGGCCCGTTTCCGAATTTTTGGGTGGTAATTCCCGGAAACGTCCATAAAATTACGCTTGTAAGACGGGAAATATTTTTTATTCACGAAATCTTTATTCATTGCTGAGCACATCTCTCACACGCAGTCACAAATAATAACAGCGAACATGACAACAGAGAAGGATAACTATAATGGATTTTTGGTAGCACCAGTTTCATCCGATCGACGAACGACATTACTGATTGTTTGCCTTGCTACTCCGAATAGCTGCCCGATTCGCGCCGAATCCATGACCTTGAAAGAGTGAAACCGGAAAAGGATGAAACCGGCGCGTACTTCCGATCCCTTGACTGCAGCAATATCTGCAAATTGATAGAAATTAATTTGATGAACCGACATCGAGCGTGCATGTGAAATATTAGAAAAGGAACGTCAGAAATTAAATTCAATGGACAACTCGAGACCATTGAGCAAATGTGACGCAAGTGAGAAAACAAGCAAAGAACAAGCGTATCAAACAAATAAACAGAAAAGGAAACTGAAATATGAACAAAAATGTTAAGTTTGAAAATGTTAACGTAATTTTGAGACACCCTGTGGGTAACTTGCGAGGGTTTGACCGGACGACTATCGATTAGCGACACTTTTTGAATTTTTTTCGCAAATTTTTATCAAAAAATCGTAAATTTTAAAGGCAAAAGTTTACGATAAGTCACACATAATACAGTCGAACCTCCCAATAGTGTACACCTTGGGGATACCCCAGCCGTACACTATTGAGAAGGGGACACTAATCGGAGAGTACATTAATCAGAGGTTTATTTTGCGATCACATCACCGAACCGTACACTATGAAGAGGTTTTTTTTCAAACAAATTTTATTTCTGAATAAACAACAAATTTGAACAAACAATTACATAATCAACATATTCATCAATCATTTGGATGAGAGAAATTGGTTAACGGATTTTGTTTCATGTTCTTCATACGTTCTCCGACTAGGAAGCCTCCAATTCATCGCACTCACAAAGCATTTCTAGATCAACGTCATGCTATTCATGTAGCGCTGGATAACTTTGAAGGCGTTGAGCGCGTTCATAGAAGTGACAGGTAGTTCTTCTTCAATAAGTTCCACTTCCATTTCTTCAGCATCTTCGTCCAGCTCCGACACTTCCAGTTGGGAATTGGCTTCGGCGATTTCCTGCAGAGTCAGCGGTTGATTCGCTGCCAAGTCATTGTCTGCGCCCAAGAAGTCCAGGAGATCATTTCTGTCTCTTAAGTAGCTATTAACTTTTAATATAAACTTTAATCATGTGGTAACATGATGCACATGTTCGGAAATTGACTGAGTGGGTGTTCTGAAACTGACTGGGGTGGGTGTAGGAAAATTTAGCTGTTGTCTTCCGTGTGGGTTCCAAAGTCAAGCCAAAGCTCATCATTCCGAAAAAGAGTCATGAAGAAAGAAAACGATGCAATCCACGCATAAATATACCCGTCTACTTGTATTTTGAACTGTTATACTGCTTTCAATAAAAAAGTGGTAGGTTAGGATTGTGGAGCAGACAAGGTTGCCGAATATATCTCACTGAGTTTTCGGCAATTATATAGTTCGTTGTTCCTTAAAATATATCAGCGTATTTCGATAATTATCAAAAATGTCTGGTTGCAGATCGTGGCTCAGCTTGTTATTCGTAGATCCAAAAAATAGTTAGATTTTTTCACCCGTGGGCATGAAGAGAGGAGCGTAAATAAGATAAAACAAGGTTGGAGTGATACAGAAATTATTGATAGTCATCTTAGAAATTTTGTATTTCTCGTAACACGTACGGCCATTTACTTATTTGTTTCGGCACAGCCGGAAATTTTTAAACCGAAATATTTTCTACCCATAAAATGAATTTCTTTGACCATTCTTATACAGCTGGAGTATTTCATTTGACTTTTTGGGATCTCGGGTTTGAAGTAGTCGAGGATCTCAATTGGGATCAACTAATCTCGGTTTCTCGATCGGACTCATCGCTCGGACCTCTCGCTACGAACTCTGGCTAAAATTATTTGAGATGAGATATATCTATTGTTACGATTTAGACGATTAGTTATTCTTATACCTCTTCAGCATTCAAAGGGATGTATAGAAGAGGATCGCATGGTGGATACGTGCGAGTGTGTTGAGGACTTGTTTAGCTCAGATCCTGGAATGGACGTCTCTTATTGGTCATGGGCCAGGTAGTGCCGGCTATCTCATTTGGCATCAACTCCGTCGTGAATTGCGCAGCTTTCTTGCCCTAACCCCAGAAGTGGTCGACAAGGCGTTTCCTACACTACCGACCATTTTCATAATGGTCCTGGAAGGCGAGGAGTGCTGTTAGTTGAGCTCATCAAACTCTCGAAAGATTCAAGAGACGACTCCAAGAGGCATCAGCATTGATAGCAAAGTCTCTTGACGAATCATCGCTGCAAGGACATAAAATTTCTCAGATCTGAATTAGAGCAGCGTCTTATAAGCAATCCCCTACTAGAAAGACAAACCTTCATCATCAGAGAATGAACTGGATCCGAGTTCGAAAGCGTCAAGTGTCCATTTAGATTTACCTAAAACACAAAAAAGACGGCTAAAAATAAGAGAAAACTTATCTAATGCACCTGTTTTGTGCTTAGTCACCTCATCTCATCTACAGAGTAGCAAAAAAAAGATATCACTAGCTTTCGACTTCAACATTTCCTTAGCAAAACCGCCCATTGGGTCAGATTCGCATGAGCAGACCCAAAAAAGTCTAGAGAAAATATTGGCACACTGAAATTTCAGTTTTGTTTCGAAACAAAGCACTCAAAATGATTTGAAATTCTATTTTGAAATTCAAATCTCTGGCGTGCCTGGTACCCGCGAATTTGAAATGCTAGAATTATTGCATCGGGCGCGAGCATGTTCCTTTAAGGGCTTTTTGCCGGGACCGGCCTCAGCTGTACACTAATGGGTGGTGTACACTAATGAGAGGGTACACTATTGGGAGGTTCGACTGTACTAAAATATCTTCCTGAAGCCGAATCTGTTGAGATCAGATCAAAATAATATTTATGAGCAGAGATAGAGCTTTTTGAGTAGTAGAACCACAAATTTCCAAACCCTATCTAATTCAGTGATATCTCAGCTCATATGAATTATTTTAATCTGATCTCAACGGAGATTTTGAGAGAGAAAAAACAAGAAGAGATTTCAGTATCAGGGGTGACTTTTTTTAACTTTTGCCTTTTAAATGGACGATTTTTTGATAAAAATTTGCGAAAAAATTCAAAAAAGCGTTGCTAAACGATATTTTACCGGTTTGACCAAGGAAGAAAAGCATACTATTGTGGGGTAGGGTTTCGGTATTATTTTGAAACTAACGTTTTTTGCAATTTTTACTTGCATGACCATTAAAAAACAATATACTGAAAACGATTTAAGAAGCAAGAGCTGAATTTCTTATAACGTTGTAAATGATCATGTAAATTAAAAATCGCGAAAAACGTCAGTTTCAAAAATACAGTCTGCTTCGATAGCACGTACCCCCGGTAAGACGTTCTCTCGATAGTGCGTACACCTTGGAAGCGGTATGGTTGTTGGATTTACCTAAATAAGGCAATAGGTGCCCCGATAGTAGGTACTCGATAGAATTTAAAGTATTTTTTAGATAATAGTATTTTACAACAAAGTCTTAACCCTAGGCCCTGTCTTTAGGTGTTACGTACTATCGAAGGTCGACTGTAACACCGAAAAATTCTCGAACAGCCCTCGTAGGATGCAAGGAATTGGGTATTCTTAAATGTTTTTTCGAATTTTAATCATGCCTCGAGTTTTCTTGGGGCGTAATCGTTTCGCCTACGAAACTTTCGCCATGAGATCTCTTCGCCAATGCACCACTTCGCCAATGCATCTTTTCGCAAATGGCATCTTTTCGCAATAGACTCTTTTCGTGTATACTCTTGATTTCTTTGGCAAATAGGCCGTGAGAAGTGTAAATGTGATTCAAATCGAATAATTAAATTCTTTAAATGGGGTACACATCCAATAGCGAATAGATGATTTCTCAGGTTCGATACCCAGTGGGTGCATAACCATTCGTTTTACTCTATACTTTTTAGTAAGTTCACTGACCTCTGAGGTTAAAAACTATCTCGAAATTATTGGAATCATTTCCGGCACTGCTTTACTGACACCAATGTCCTTATTTTGGGATTTCGTGCAAATGACCATCCAAATGAAAGGACAATCCAAAAATGATGTGTACTTAGTTTTATATTGCCTCAAACTTTACCAAATTTATTTATTTGTCGACGCGTTTAGTAAATTTTTTAGAGCAAGAATTTCACGGGTAACCAGATAGAAAATTTCCAACGCCACAATCACTTCAGACAAGGGTAGTAAGCAAAGTTTTACCAAGGAAGAAAAGAGCATTTTTGAGGGGTAGGATTTCGGTATTATTTGGGAACTGACATTTTTTTTGCGATTCCAATTTACATTATTTTAAACAACCGTATGCTGAAAAGGACGGCAAGAAGCAGAGCTACCTTTTGAGATTAAACTTATTGAATAACCTGTGAATTAAATTGCAAAAAACGCCAGCTCCAAAATAATACCGCAAAGTCCAAGGAAGCCTTGGGTAGGAGGCATGGATTTGGACATCGTACAATGTTTCTAAATTTTAGCTCTGACTAAATATATTTTTCTCTATTTGATATCTCGAAACGAAGCCTAGAATCTAGGCTAATTTTGGTACATGAGAACTTGTGAATTGCCAAAAAATTAAAAATATCAACCAAGTGTAAAAAAAAACTCTTAAAAACCAGCAATTTTCGGAATTTAGCCTATGTTAGCCTAGACAAAAGCTTCAGTGGGTGTGAAAGCCTACGCTGATAATCTTATTGGATAGGAAAAGTGTTTAGAACAGGGTGCAGGCTGATTGGTCGCTAGAAAACTGGCCGTTTACTGAACTGGCCGTTTACAGAATTGGTCGTCACAAACTGGTCGTTTACAGAGTTGGTCGTTACAGGATTGGCGTTTACAGGATTGCATTTCAAGAAGTAATCATAAATAAACGGTGACCTTGATATCATTGGCAACCAATGCCAGATAAAATAGTTCAAGTCAAGAATAGAGCAAACAGAAATTTCAAACCTTGAGATCCAATAAAACAGAAAACGGGCCTTTTTTATTCCCCGTCGACATAATAGCAATAAGAAAATTTTCGACGCTACTGGCTTATACGCCCCCCCCCCCCAAAGCTACTTTCTTATACCCCCCCCCAAAATCGGACCTACTGGCTTATAATCCCCCCCCCCCCACCAAATCAAGTTTTTCAGAGTATCTAAAATCATTTTTAAGTAATAATTTTGTCGTAAAGGCTGGAAAAGCAATTTTAAAGGGATTATGGGCTGTATTGAGAGGGGAGGGAAGGTAGGACATATACTTTAGTGCGGTTGCTCAAAACGCGTTTTAGTATTTTTTTCGACGTAATTCATGTGAAACGTTCAAAACATGTTTTTAGGTGTGGGAAAACAAAAACCGAAAAAAAA